>JAHQIW010004619.1:0-387935 GCA_019055375.1 Parelaphostrongylus tenuis
TTCATGCGCTTGCTTTTGTAAAGAGTCTTTTTATAACGCTGTAGAATTCAAATAAATTACGTTTCACACTTGTCGAGGGCTTTACTTCTCTGGAAGCACAAAAATATAAACGTGTACAGGAAATTTTGTTGTGTTATAGTCATACGTTATATCTGAAACATCTTTCAAGGCTTGAAAAATTCTAAATTTGATGACAAAAACGCGTTCCACATGCAAATCGCTCCTGCGTGATCTATTAATCGGCACCATCGATCTACACACGCAAACAACCTAGATGAAAAGCAATGTGCAGCATACGTAAAACGCAGTGTTACTTTCCCTGCTATACTGCAGTGAAACGGCCTGTTTCAAAAATGATCACAACGTCGAAATCGTCGAAAATTACTATATCGAATGGTTACTTATGACACAGGGGAAGAGCTTTGTCGTGCAAGAAATGCATGTGCATCATGAACAAAACTTTTTCTATTTACTACAGCAATGCGAAAAAAGCTCTTCTATGAAGCGATCACTTTTTTGGATTTTCGGAGATTTGAGTTATTGAACAGTCATTAGCAGCATAAGAGAAGAGTCCTGTCAACGAAAATAAAAGCTAAATAATAATAAAAGCACGTTGCGCGTGTGAAATATAATATTATTTGAAATGTTGCATCGTTATAAAAAGTCCTTTTGAAGAAACAAGCACGTATAGCACTCCCATGAGATTTAAGCCTTCCAATGATTACTAACACTCTCGCAAAAATTTGGTACTTTAAGCGTATTTTTTTTTTTGCTCTTTTTGAACATTTCAATTTCACAGTCAAGCATTATTCGTTGAGCAAAGCTTTTCCCTTAAAAGTTCGATAGTTTTTTGATAATACAAATCTCAACAATTTCAGTGATATAATAGGTTTTCACAAAAGGACTTTTTTAGTGCATTTTTACAGCTAGAAGCACATTGAGTTTTGCACTCGGCATCGTCTCGATCGTGCAGCGCAATTCACATGTGACGTGCGATGCGTGTCGAGTGCGAGATCCAATGTTCTTCTAGTTGCAACAACGCACTACGAAATACCTTTTTTGGAATTTTTTTATGTAGAACAATGCAGTAATAACAAAATCAGCAATAATTTTATGATCAGGAGATGTTTGAACCTTTCATGAGATGTAGTGTTATATAATACTAGACAGTCCTGTTTCGTCTTTCTAGGCTCGCAATGAGCACCGTACCTTATAGCTCAAATGATCCCTGACGGGAGATACATCCCCAGTTATGAATGAATCGATGCCAAATTATTCAAACCACCGCTCGTCGACTGACAAGTGTTGTGTCAAATGATGCTATCAGTTTACCACATTATTAGTCAAAAGTGAAGATATGATTAATTCCACAAGTCACAAGCGTTTGATTGTGGTTACTGCAATGTCGGTAGATGTTGTCACTCGACAGGTGGTTATTTGAATAATTTGACGTCGATTTCTCTAGTCTAGTACTGTATAAGTGCCATGCCACACGTCATAAAAGGCTCAAACCATCTCATCAGATTAGCACTACGAAAGCTGTTCTGTAAACCGTTGAGATTTGTGTTGTCGAATGTTCAATAAAAGTCTAAGAGAAAAATTGCACCCAGCAAAAAAATTTCAAGTGTGCAACACAATTTTATTCCTACTGTACAGCGCGCTAAAAAATTTCCTTCAAAAAGGCAAGCGCCCCATTGGAATTCCTAGGATTTAAGCTATCGACTGCCTATTGAAAGGCGATGGCTTGATGCCAATTTTGTGAAATTCATCCACATACCGATGCAGGGTATGCGCGCCGCATATAAAATGCAATCTTAATTTCATTATTGCAGCGCAATAAAAGTTATTTTCGAATAAAACAAAAATTACGACTAAATTTTTCAAAGTGCTATCAAATGGTTACAAAAATTCTTGAAGAAAAGCTTTCCTCGGCGAAGAACGCTTGACTGTGTAATAAAATTTTATTATTATTGTTACAAAGTAATACAAATTCAAAAGTGATGCATTGTTTATGTTCGAGATTCAAGCTATCAAATGACTAACAAGATGTTTACAAAAAGTGGCAAAACTACTCTTCGGATATGAGTGCGGATAAGGGAAAAGCGCCCAAAATTCATTGCTTAGCAGAAGGGATTGCTTTTATTCATTCCTCACCGATAACCGAATAGAACCACCAGAGCTATGATTGATGCGCAGAAGCAATTGTTGTCAATAGAAATCTGTTCATTCCATGCAACCCTACAAGTGCTGCAATATGCAGATAACAGTAGAAAAACATACGCGTGTTTATTTCTCGCTTCCACCATAGATATTTGGCTCTCATTCATCCTTATTCAGCTCATCCATTGAGCAACTGTGCTGTATAGGAACGAAAACGTGTCCACTTAGAATTTCGTCTTCTATTCAACCCATGTTGATCTTTCGTTCTCCTGAGCACGTCGATCAAGTGCAGCTGGTGCTAAAATGACTAGTCATCAAAAACGAGAAGCTCTATAGACGTGTTAGTCCAATTACGTAATGTCAACATGAAAACCAGAAAATGAATTTTTAGTATCACGTAATTTTTGTCCTTTTCCACGACCACTCCAAAAAAGCAGAGTCAATGTTTCTTCTCTTATGAAAATTATCACATAAGATTTTTCGGTATGGATTGCTCTTACGTAGTGTTACTAATCTACGTTCAGTCTGTTTTCTAACTCTTTCCTCTTCCTCATTCTCACCCACGTTTATTCTGACAGCGTCAACTTCTCTACCACATTGATTATTCTTATTTGTAGTTATGAAATTAACTTTTCCAGTCAAAAATTTGATATTGTAGCTCTGAGCATTATCGATTGGCGACGAAGTCAATTTCGGCCTCCATAGGCTTCTCTAAGAAATAAAACTGCGGGGTATAAAGATGAAGAGAATATTGTAATGCTTGCTGTGTCCTATTGCCAAACCGCGCTTGAAAATGAATCTAGGATTGAAGATGCAGGTGTATATGAAGTTGGTCTTTAGCTATACTATACTGTAATGCCTCAGAACCAATAATATTTGACCACAGCCATTCTGGTGTGTATCTCAAGTGGTGATCGGTGCGAAAGAATGAGAGATTTTCATAAGTTTTGTAATTAACTTCTTCATGTCGTCGGTGTTGCAACCGTTCCGAGATGGAGTGTCACATTACTACTACATACTGAATCTACTTCAAGGCTCATTATATCCAATTCAGATTGAGAGGTGACCAACTACAGAATTTTGGTGTTTACTGCACCGGTAATGAACCTGTGATGTGGCTCGTCATAAGGCGGTATGCTGAATGAAGCAGATCAAGTACCACACTAATCGGCAGCTGTACGAAAAGCAAGATGGAAGATATCTACGAAGCCCACCGTCGGTGATTGGAAAGGACACATGTTAGGCTAATAGGGCTGAAATTATGTAATGGACTTAGAATGCAGGAAGGGCGTAGTCATGATCGTCATTGTAGTTTTGACGCAACCATTTCATCCATCCATTCATTAAAACCGTATTTGACTGAAGGCAACAATGTTAGTGAGTAAAGCGCTCGTAAAGTGTTGTATAGGATTTTTGGCTTATGTGCGTATCTAAATTACAAACACTGGGCTGCCGACTAAATGCGAAATAAAGAAGTAATAAGGTTTTGTGCCGGTCGTAAAAGGCAGACTGTACTAAATCTCACGAACGAGTGCATAATTTGTGAATTGCGATTCACTATGGGAAGAGCTTCACAGCAATCTATCTCTTCATGTAAACGAAACATTCCTTTTGATCGTCGAATCTCATTGCTAAGGCAGATGTACATTATCACATTATAGAGCGATCAGTCCCCACAGGGGTGAATCGCTTTAATTAATGTAGTCGCTCACGGGAAGGTTCTAACCTTGTGAATTTAAATTAGAAGACATCTTCTTTACGATCCCTGCGTAATGTGACATAAGTTGTGGGTTGATATCGGTGATTTAAAAATGAAAAGGATAAAACATATGACCGATACACTATGCACTCGACCTCTCAAACATCGTTGAGGTGGTCGAATAGATGTCTGGTCGTCTGAATAATGCGCGGTAGCTATGAAAAAGCATCGCAGTGATGGAAAAGTTAATCAACCAGAAGTGTGGGATTAAATCAATGATTACGTGCATCATGCAAGTCGACTCCAACCAATGTGATGTTACACGTCTCACAAGCTATCAGTACATCAGGAAGAAATATGATTGAAAGCCATTTTCTATAAGTACGAGTGATCGTGTCTTTACGCACACGACATAGTGATTATCTGTTTAGCAGATATTCTATCACCCATCGAGTAGATGAACTGTGATGTGTAGAACTGTAAAAATTTGAAATTCACTGTTATTTCTCTGGTTTTAAAGAACATTTTTGCAGTTCTAAGCACATGGTATGGTGGGTCAAAATACTCTCTCACTTACTCGGTTCGTTATTGATGGAATTTATCGATAATTTGAACTCCGAAGAGTAGTGGATACTGTAAAATATTTGAGTGCATGAGTATTGAATGGTACGCAGAACATGCGATGTGCTCAGCGACCAAGCCCGTTAAACATCGGTTGCTGAATGCTATGATAGGGTATATCGAAGAAAGAATGTTAGCAAAGAAATGAATTCGGTGCTCTAGTGGTAACACACGCTTTCAGTATGGGTGATTCGCGGTTTCGACTCCGGCTTTCGCATATCACTCATATTCCAAGAAGGATATTCATTACACTATATACTGAAGAGAACATTGAAAAATAGGATATCAACACGTTATTCAAGTCTTACTCATACTAATAATATTTTCAGATGTGCAAGCCTTGATATTCTGAAGATTCTTGATTTCACTGGTGATTTAGTAAGTGCTGACATTGAGGTATCACCACTTTGATGTGCAGTGGAGCACTGTTACATTGAAAGATCACTACTAGCACCATTGACCCTCTAGAGATCAAGCGCATACAGCACTCACCCAAGAATTGAACCCCTGAATGATTAGCAGCATTTATATGAAAAGTGCTCACCCATTGGAAAGAATTGTTCCTTTCTTCCACTCCGCATAACCAAATTGATCGTTTTTACACTTGATTCGCCTGATTTACAATGTTAAAATCGTGATTCTCGATACTCTTTTTTCTACCTAAAATTGTATTTGTGAACGAATGCGTGACTGGAAATATGGAAAACGAGTCACAGAGAACGCATCGATGTAGAACACATAGATCAGAGAGACCATTTCGTACAAAGGTCCCTTCTGATGATGCCTTGTTTTCAGTTTTATTCTCAGTTCGAAGACAAATAAGAAACCATCAACGGCTAACGTTGCAAAAACGCACAGGCCTGGTTCCTTTTGCGAAAAAGGCGGCGGATGAGATGCCATATAGTATCTGTAGCAGTAATAATAAATACTTATCATAGGACATTTTAATGTACACTCTGCCAACTTCATTGCGTTCGAAGCCACAGGCCTTTCGGCTTGGCAACAAATGTTCTAAAATAATCTCCATTCAATAATTCATAGGAGCAACTTCCTGTAAACGTTGCTATTACTTATTCCTCTATACATGCTCGAATCTCAAAGAAACCTCTTGTTTAGCTAAGGCGAAATTGGCTTGAGGTTTGAACTGTCGTTTTGGAAGAAAATCACTTAACGTTTGTAGATATAAGAATATCTACGTATCTGTGTCGTGAGGGAATGAGGATGACGTTTGAGCCGACCCACCTACCGTTTCTCTGACTTCCATCCACAATGCGTAAAGGGTTTCGCGCTCAGCGGTGTTTTTGATGACGCTAATTTCAAGTTCATTATCGCTATGCCTTTGTGCCCCATGCATACCTACGAGAGTGGTTTGTCAGGTTCTGAGTTTATTAGACTGATGTTCTGCTTTGCAATGCAAGGAGTTTCGACGCCTTGCTAATGTATATTGCTTTTCGAAAGTCATTCACGCTAGAAGTTATTTACGTGTTGGCCATCAAAAACATTACTTTTCTTAACACTTTATTTGATGCGCCTCACAGTTTTTTCACTGTGCGAATCCAGTATTTCCAGCTTTAAATTCGTTTTTCATCTTTTTCTTGCACGTCGTAGAATGCTGGTTGAGCGCGTCTCATCTTGGAGGATATTATAGCTGTGGCATTTCTTCGGTTGTTCGTTGTTGGCTGCCGGAGAGTGTTGACGGAATAGGGATCAGGCACGCGCAGCGACGAGGATCACAGCCACTCTGCACGTTCACCTATAGATAATAAAAAAAAAACAACTCTATATAGTCTCTCCCTCATTTACAACTGAACCACTGTTCCCGGTCAATTAAAGATTTCTGCGCGGTTATTTGCGAAAGTGGTGGCGCGTTCACAGGTGGTGGATAGGGCGATTGAAAGCAATGGAAAAGCGACCACGTGGGTCCTATAAACACAGATAAATTCAGCAGATCAGTTCTCCTTTTGCGCAGCGAAAACTTAGCATACCTTGGTTTTTGCGAATCAAATCCGCTAAGGCCGGCGATGTGCATCTATGATAAACGTAGCCTTGCAGACGAATCTTTCAAAGCGGGCATCATAACGACGTCAAAGTATTCTATATGAACCTTAGACATTCTCCAGAGAGAACCACTTACTCCGCGGTCATCATCGAAGATGTTAAGCAAAAGTTTCACCTGTAAGAACGTATGAAGAGCGTCACATTGAGACAAACGATCAACTCTTTCAGAGCCATCAGTTGTAATCGCCACGCGCAGTGCGAATCGCAGCCGACGCGCGAATTTTGTTATGTGATTGGAGTTTCTTAACCGTTTTAAGAAAATCTAAGGTGATAGTTTGATGCTGTATGATTTTCTTTACACGCTCGTATGCTTTTGGTTCACATACAATGTTTATATTTGAGTAAAAAGCTCTCTTTCACTACGTAGTCTCAGCGATGCTGCCGTTCTATGAATTGTGATAACGTGTGGAATGAATATCAGGACACAAATGTATCTGTTTTGATTTATTCCATCATACACAATACTTAATAGTAATAATATCGATTGAAAATTGAAAAATAATGAATATCTTGTCGAGAAAAAGATGTTGCACAATGCATGCGACACCAGGTCGTTGATATTGAAAAATGAGAATCTCTTTTGAAACTAGGCTCTCTTCAGCCGAGAAGGCTCTTCTCAGTTTTAGTATTCATTCGGTAGCTGAAATTTTGCCCATTACGAGTCGTCAGATAGTTTTTCAAAAAAGTAATCCCATGCCTTGTAACAGCGAAGACAAAGTTGTGTTTCAAATTCGATTTTCTTTGCTCTCTCGGTTGTGGTAAGCGGATAGATTTGCATTCAAAATTCAGCAGCCATTTGATAGCATGAGTCGTTTCAATTTGAAAACTAAATTCGTGATACAAAGAGTTTTTACAGGATTATGTGAGAACAAAAAGAAAATTACGTTTTGCCTTCAGAGTTTTCTAATTTCTTTGCGACAAATAGGTATTTCCAAATAAGTAACGAAAATCGTTCTCACTCTAATGACGCTGCTCGCAGAGATATCATTTGCAGCCCCGAAAGGCCCGCTTCTCGTCATTTATTTAGATAACTTTTCTCCGTCTCGCAAATTTACAAGTTTGACGTAATTGACGTAGCAGAAAAGACACAGATACGGGATAAAACATTCAAACTGAACAGTTTTAGAGGATACACGACAACACGTTCCCATACGCACGCAAAGGCGCAGCCTCTATGCGCGCCGGACGATTCTCAGACATTATTTTCATGGACCCAATGGATAGCTTACTACATGAGAGCCGACACCTCTACACCGTCAGTTGGTATACTGGTGTTTGAACTTTCCAAAGGTGTGTTGTAGAGAAAAACGCACTTGAACGGGATATGCAGAAAGAATAGACGAGGATTACCCAATGAATTCATGCAACACCAACAGCAGAAGATGCATGCAATGGCCCTACAGGACAAGCACTGGTGCTCAGACAGAATGGTAAGAGAGATGTTTCGACATTCATTGCGCACTGTATCAATATCGACCCAATGACGAGGAGATTTGAGGTTGTGCATTGTTCTGCTATCGAACGCTCTTTTACGGACCCGCTCAAAACGAATAATCAATAAGGATATGATCTTCTATGACCGATAGGTCTAATGCTATATAGGCGCCTATTCGTCTATTGGCACTGAATTTCTAATACACAAGTACTTCTCATGGTCGCAACAAAATTAAGCGAGTAAGCACGAGGTGCAGTAGATCTAAGCAAACCTCTTTTTTCCTTGTTTCACTGCTGCTCATCGAAGATGTGTTCTTAGGCGTTATAGCGTTCTACAAATTGTATATTTAGGTCGCAAAAACATGCCGTATAATAATTGAGACAGTATGAAGTGAGAACTGACCATTTTTTGGGTTTGATGTTCATTGTTTTACGCATAAATTGTTGAGTTATAACAAGCCAAATTCTATTCAACGCGGGTAAATTTTGGCCGGTTCTGACGTTTCAACGTGAACTTCTAATAATCGATGCTTATTGTATGAATTAATATATCCTGGATAAATATGTTAAACATAGGACTAACCGATTGCCTACCATGGGCCCACGCTGGGCGTGTCCGGCTTCGACTTCCTCCCTGCTCCTCCAATTACGTCTGTCTCACTCCCACAGCACTTCACATTTGTTTTTTTGGGTGTTATCTTTATCTTTCCACTACAGTATGCTCGAATCGCTGACACACCCAAATCACACATACGCATATAAAAATACCGTAGCACAAGACATCAGTCTATGTATATTATCACCATTTATTCAACAATCTATTTCAATTGCATTATTGCCTTTATTCTCCTACGCTATGTCTATTGGCAAATATATCATGTTGTTATAAGTTGCAGAATGTTGTATAAACGGTGACAAATAAATTGTATAGAATGACGGCTTGTGCTGCGGCATCACTGTAACAGATATGGTGCGATATGGTGTACCAGTGATTCAAGCATATTGTACTGAAAAGAAAAATATTACATCTCACAATTATTATCTGAGCCAACATGTCATCTAGTCTGGTAATAAGCTCTTGTACGGCCCGATGCGCGTGTTTCGACCTTACAGTCCCGTCAGCCGTGCAGAATCCGCCGTCTCTTAGTCTTTTCAGCCAATCCTCTCGGTAGCCCTACTCTCCCTATGATGAGGCCGACGACGACTAACGATTTACACGCAAGTCAAGTGAAATTATCACCGAACATACAGTGATGTACACTCGATTGCTCTTTGGCTAGTATTTTTATAATGCTGTACCATTATTTCGAGTGTTTTATGGAAGACCAAAAATAGTACAGTAAAAAAAAAACTGAAGTGAAGTGTTGTGGGAATGAGAGAGACGTGATTAGAGGGGTGAGGTGGGAGGCGGAGCGGCAGCTCGCAATAGTAGCAGATAGTTTGGGCCCCAAAACAACTTTTGCAACTTCAATAAAGGCCCTTTGAAGCCGAGCTCTTTATTAAACGAGACCAGTAATGCTGTTTATACGATGTCTGAAAAGCAGTGGTCTTGGAAATTGTGTTACAGTTATAAACTCGCACCTAGCATGCTACATTGCCAACCACAACTAGTCAGCACCCACTTCGAAGACTGCTTGAGCAACATTTGTCATCTCAATAAATTCGATATCATGTAAGGGAAAGTGCCATGGTGGATGCATGACCACCACGATTCCTAAACCGGCTGCCACGAACCTCGTCTAGTAGTCAAAAACATCAATGTGCAAATCCCTTAGAGCATTTTGTATAGACGACAGAAATCCAAAAACGAAGCGAGGGAATGAATGTATTATTATGCACGAAACACGGCGCTCTTCCAACGTTTGCTACCTTGACCTCACCTGGGGCACGGTATAAAAGCCATCGATAATCTGCCGAATTATATTAATAATCTAAACAGCGTGCTGTTGGGCTCTGAATGAGGGAAAGTCGCCAAACCTTGAGTATTGCTATGCTACATCAACTGCTGCTATCCCAACTACTATTAGCAACCTAACTCCGGCTCAGCGAGAAATGGAATATCGAAGTTTATGGAAACTCGGTCTTTTGATTACATGGGTAGTTATCAGATATTTATTGCATTGAAAGGGATATGTTATCACCGCTCACATTTCAATATAGTGTGAAGTAGAATCACTGAAAGCATGGTTCATTTATTAATACATCATACGGATGGCAGTCGTTGGTGAATCCTGTCTGGGTACGTTGGTCGTTTTTTCATTTTCCAATTTCAATTCCATTTTTTCGCTTCAGCAAAGTTTTGCATGGATGTGCTGTATAGGTTCGGTGAAGATGCTCACTCTACTTCTTATGGCAGCTTTCTTTATTGGTGTCGAAAGCCTCAGATCATGTACAGGATGGATATACCTTCCAAAGTTCGATAAATGTGTCAAGGTGAGTAATGTACATGCGAATCAATATTTGAAAAACCTGCACAAAATCCAGCTTTGGTATGTCTTTGGCGAATCGTCTTGCTAGACTTCTTTGTCATTGTATTAGAACAAGATACACTTCAAAATGCCAGACATTGTAGATACGGCAACTTTATCCTGTACCAGCAGTCTTTTTTGAATGCTTCCTTTGCATATGTTGGTTGCTTGCACGTCCACACCAAATGCTTTCCTATAAAAACAGCCACTGCCTCCTGCCGTCTAACTCTATAATTCGAAAATTGTAAAATGCGTTTTGAAATCTTCTTTCAAAAGCCACTGGTGCTGTTGCTGATGAATACGGCCAGATACTCGATTCGACGGTAAACAAAACGTGATGTTCTCTTAACGCTCTTTCGGATCTTCTAACTTCAGCCATCCACGACTATTAAAAACACCGCGCTGTGAATATCAATTTTGTATAAATAGCAGTGATTATTATCTTGTGATAATAACATTAATCACCATTATGTGGTGATAGCAGTGAAAATGGTTTTTGTGAATAAACCAGTGATTAACATAGCATTCTATGTAACAGCGCTTCAGAGGATTGCATTCTTTTCTCACGTAATTGAGCTCAGCATAGGTGATCGTACCCAGAGATTTCGGTTAAGGCTTCAGCGGTGACGGTGCTCAAATATCATGAGTGATCGCATTCATTTTGGAATGTTCAGCGAGAGATTACACAATGCTACTGTCCTCACTATTGTGGATTAGCGACATAACATTTGCGGGCGGCACTGTCGTAGTCTAAAGTGTTCTGTTCGGATTGAGCCTTTCCTAGTCGTTGCTCTACAATCTACAGTCACAGCCATCGCTACTCCAAAATTGAAGCCACACCCATTAGGTTGATACTGATGGATATGCGTAGGAGAACACCTACACTGAACTGTTAGTTTCAGACGTACTGCACGCCAACTACATGGTACGATGCAAGAGAACACTGTCACAATCATAACGCCCGCCTCGTGATACCCTGCAATCGAGAATACGCTCAGGTTATTGCAAGTGAGTCAACAGCTTTGATATTCAATGAAATTTGTCATGAATCACGAAGGCCACGTATTTGAAGATTGCACAGTCTCTATAGTGAAGCTAGAACTCACATCTGAGGCATTTCTGAGAAATATTATACCGTTCTTCTAAAGTATTTTCTTTGAACCACCAACCTGTCATGTGATCTGTTAAGTGGGCTCTTGTACAGCCCGATACGCGTGCTTCGACGTTGACTGTCTTGTCAGTTGGGCAGAACCCTTCGCCTTCTAGGCAATCATGTGTCGGTGCTCCAGTCCCCACACTAAGAGCAGGCGATGACGAACGATTTACACTACACTGCTGTCAAGGCAAATTCACTAGAATAGCAGTTTTGTACACTCCATTGCTCTTTGGCTGGTAAAATACATTATATCATGCTTTTCGAGTGTTTTCTCTAGAACACGATCAAATTTCAATATATCTCATAACTGTTATCTGAGCCAACTTGTCATGTGGTCTATTAACTGGGCTCTTGTACAGCCCGAAAGAACGGTATAATGTGTTTCAAATTATCAGCCAAAGAGCAATCGAGTGTAAAAAACTAGTGTTTTAGTGGTTTTCACTTGACAGCAGTCTAATGTGAATCGTTCGCCGTCGCCTACTCTTAGTGTGGGGAATGGAGCACCGATAGAGGATTGGCTAAAAGAAGAAGGGTTCTGCAGACTGACGAAACTGTCAAGGTCGAAACGCATGTTTCGAGCTATAGAAAAGCCCATTTAACAGACCAAGTGACAAATTGGCTTAGATAACAACTTGTCAATTCATAGATGCTTTTATTTTAGTTTCTGACTTTGTCGTATCGCTAGTTTTATCAAAATGCATTCGGCCATTTACGATGTTTGACAGACTTCTTTCACAACACATCTGTCATATGCCTTACCCTTTGATTATTCTCTTTGGTTTTTGATGTTACAACAGGCAGGGTCTTTAAAGGATGCCTCTTGCACTTAAAGTTGTGAAAATCTCAGGAGTTCTCGTGAAGACTACTGTTTCCAAGAAACTCGATACCATAAATCATAATGATCACGATGAGAGACGATGAAAGTTCTCTGCTTGACTAGTGAGGTTATGCCCTCGAAAAAGCGATGTGTCGATATTTAGAGATAATCCAATGTGAAACATAATTAAGGTAGCTTGCTGTCTATAGAGTATGCTACCACTAGTGGGATAAGCAGCCTTTCAGAACCGTCGTCACTTATAGCAGCCATGATTTATGTTTACGATCCGTCATCACATTTCACGAGGCGTATTGAAGCGAATGATGCTTTCGATTAGTTTTCTCGGTGCAAAGATCTCCAGAAATTTTACGCATTCTTCGACTGCTGGCTTGAGAATCTTGTCCTCGTCAAAAATGTCGAAGATTTCATCGAGACGATTCCGGTACCATACATTCCAGGAGGTACCCGTGCTGAGGCGTTGGTTTATTGAAAGCAAGAGAGAATTACCTGAGGCGCTCTAATTAAAGCCTTGCTTATCACATCTCTTCCTGATACACCTCATCACTGACCAATGTGCTACCAAGATTTATTACGTTACTACTGAACATTCAGTTTGAAACCTAATGCTTGCAACCCATCGGTACCTGAAAATCATATATTTAGCACATAATTAGAAACGTTCATAAATAATTTGCTCTTCTAGCCCTACATTTAACATTTTTGTTATTCTTATGCGTCCCCGATGAGTGAAGGGATAGATGTTTGCGTCATGGCTAATCCGTGGTGCGACTTCTCGTGTTGAAATACTTTGCTTCATACAGCAATCTGTTCATATTCGTGGCTAAATTCGCGGTTGTGCACTTCAATATGAAACACAATGGGCAAGTTCCATCTTATCTTTGAACTCTACAAGCAGTCATAAAAGTCATTGAAATCTCCTGACAGTGTGCACCGAGTCAGGATTTCTAGGTACACACCAGAGTGACTGTAACAATGCAGGTCTACTCACTATTCGTAATTTATTATCAACACCTCCATAAGCTATCTCAGATTCACATTCATCACTATCCTCAACAAAAAAGAGCAAGAAGTCTTGCGATGTCCTTCTCGTCTCCATTTTCCTCATTGCTGTTTTCGATAAGATATGAATCGAGATCGAATTAAAGTTTTCGCCGATTGATAATGTTTGAAGCCACAGCATTAAATCCTTGACTCGCAGAATATATCCTAAGCTAACACGTTGGACAGAAAATTTCCATCTTCTGGATGGGAATTCCGTTTTTTTTGCATGAATAATGTGTGAATTTCATGCCATTTGAAAAGCATACTTCTTGAGCATCTAATGTTATACGATTAGTCTATATCTGCTGTAGAATGGAACTGTCCAGGAAACAAAGATGTGTGTTGATGCTTTACGAGTACAAATTTGGTTCAAATGCTGCCGATGCTGCTCGCCGAGTCGACAGATCTTGGGTTGCCCGTACGGTTGGAGAATCAAGAGTCCGCGAGCGATTTCATGAGTTCAAGGCAGGAAATAAAGAGTTGATCGACAGACCGAGATCGGGGTGACCGAACGAACTCGATGACGAAGACTTGATTTCTGCTCTGGAAAATGAGCCGTCGTTTTCTCGTTAATTGGCAGCAGAACTAGTCCTTTCTCATACAACCGCGCTAACTGGTTTCCATCAGCTGACTTTGTCCACAAGAAGCCAAGACAGGATCCACATGAACTTACCAAAGCACAAGCAAACAAACGAGTCGAATTTTGGCGTTATTTGTTGCAAAATTTGAAGGAGTGGTCCTTCGATCACATCCGAAACCTATCAGACCGATGGCAAAAAGTGGTGGATAGTGATAGCCTGTACTTTGAAGAATAGTTGTCGTTGTTTGCTGTCTGTTTATATGCATAAATTTTGAATGTTTTATCAAACGATGGAAACTTTCTCTCCAACCTAGTATATAAAAGATTGGTCAGCGTAGAAGATCAGTCGACGTTGTTAAAATGGGTGTGGGTGAGAATTAGGTAAGGGGAATAGGAAAAGAACACAGGCGGAGAACACGTAAAACGGCGATCTTCCAAAACCGCACTTTATGCTCTCATATCTTTGATAATACCGTTGAAAAGAAACGAAACAATGTGTCGGGTCTTACTGCAAATCCCACAACATTGCAAAAATACTTTGTCACATTTACATCGCACTCGAAAATTGTGAAAATATGGAAATTGCTTAGTGAAGTCACTCAATAGGCATATAATATGAGTGGCAGAAGTCACATCCTGCTATTCTTATAATCCTGGAAAATCTTTAAGAACAGCCAGGATCTTTTGTTTTCCTTAATTATACGTGGCTAACATCCACAGGACAGACTTCTAACGACAATATTCGCCCACAAATCTGAGGTTTTTATAAGGAAAAAAGTAAACTGGATAATCATGGGTGTGTAAAACCTTTCTTTCTGAATGGCCACTCATTTCAGTGATGGCTGCACTTGATCCACGGCTTCAAAACGCATGGATTGGTTTACGTGGATTCGAATATAGCGATATTCTACCCATAGAAGGAACGTGCCCAAGCGAAAATTTGAATTGGATAAATGGCAATGTTAACATTAGAAGAAAAATCCGCTGCGTAGCTGTAGGTTTTTTATCTGCTACAATTTGCATTCTCTGCCATAAATTTTGTGTGATAGTATAGAGAGTTTTTTCTTGGCAGCACTGGTTTTGGCCAAGCATTAATTACAGTTCTTCTCATCCATTCATCCATCAAACATCGCCGAAATTGCAATTCTCAAGACTTTTCTTTGCTTGCTCTGCGACTGAGAATGCTTTTGTGATTATTGATTCAAGAAAATTGCGTTGCAAAAAAAATACGTCTGTTGTGAAAAATGAAAGAACCAAGTCCGTACGGAAGTCTCATTACATAATATCCACTTTCAGTTAGATACTAGTACCGACGAGTTTCTATATGGTCGTGACTATTCTTGCCGGGAAAGGATTTGGTTTGTATGCGAGAAAATCCACGGATGTGACGAAGTATAGACTTTCATGTAGCGGTATAAATGATTACTGATTCAGTCACCATTCAGTGAACAACTATTCATTTCATCGCATTTAAAAGCACAAGCCTGCTGGCATCGCAGCAAAATTTTCAAATACTTTATATTCGATTATTTTTTGCGACGTCGCTCAAAACATCATAATCTGATAACATATTTTGAGCCTTTTGTAAGATCTTTTATGGCACTCATACAGCACAAGCACCTGTTTCGGCATCACGGCTTCATCAGAAAATTTTCACTTTGCACGACTGCAGTGTAACTCCCTCGTCGTTGTTTATATTATATTTGGGTGAGGGGATCTCTCTTACAAGTGATCGGCTAAGATGTAAGAGACCGCATAACTGACGAGGGCTGCAAAGCTGAAACACATGTATCTTGCATTGTCTAATTGTCATAACAAACATCATGAAAGGCTCAAAATATGTCTCGGATCATGTTGCTTTGAATAACCTCGATGTTAGAACAAAACTGACTAACTGTAAATCTCAGCAATGGGAGCTGATATTCCCAAAACCTCAGAGAAAGCCCTTGCTTAGCTGGTGCCGTGTTTGTATGAGGCATGAGTTGCTGTCATAAAAGAAAACTGCTCACTGTTTTTTTTTTGTGCAAGTTGTGCCGTGAGATGATAATGATGCTCGAATTCTCTTCAGCCACCCAAGCACGATATCATGCTCAATAAGCATCCCAAGAAGTAATTTAAAACATTCAGTAAAAAGACAAAAAATCAACTGAATGTGAAGACTACAGTGATCCGCTTAATGAAAAAAAAATCTGTGAGATAGATCAAATAACAGGTCGTCTCATAAGTTTTGACACTAGAGCGATGAACATTAAATTTTTGACCATAAATGATTTAAACTGCTCAAAACAGTGGGAGTATACGCTATTAGCCTCAACACATTTCCGCCATCTCTACGGCAACAAAACAACACTTCTCTGTGCAGAACTGTGTGATTTCTTTTGGCAATAAATTTGTCCATATTTGCCTCATCATAGTCGCTCAACGAAGTCCTTATAGCAATTCGCTGCCGTACGAGTACGAATTGAGACACGCTGCGCGGATCCCATTTGACTACATTAACCGTACATAAGCTTAGAGATCTGTGTCCAGGCGAACACCGTCCCGGTTTTTAGCCAAGTTTCGCGCCAGCAGCACCAACTGGAGGGACCAGCTGCGTTCCGGGCTTTCAACTAAGTTGACTGAAAGGCTCGAGTTGACCGAACTGGGCCGAGAGCCGCTATATCATCAGCCGTACTGTTCTGACTTGTCTTTGTCTGACTATCATCTCTCCCGGTCGCTGGAGCACTTCCTGAGAGAGATTTCGATGCATCAATTATTTGTGTCAAAAACTTGTTACCTTTTTAGAATCCAAGGATGACGATTTCTATGAGCGCAGTATTGAATTGTCACGTGAGAGATGGCAGAAATGTGTTCAGGCTGATGGCGCATACTTTGAAGTGTTGCTGAGAAATATTCACTACTTCTCGTCAGTTAGTTTGGTACTTATTGCTTAGGTGCCAAAACTTATGAAAGGACCTTATAATTTATAAAGGCAGTAGATCATCGGCCGCCTTGCATTAAACCACGGAAAATTGATGTTCTCTATCCGAAAGGTGTTCTCCTCCAAGTGAGGCTACTTCTGCGATATCAGACTACCAAATTGCGGCGACGACAAATGTCGACCAGCGAGTCAAATTAATTCAGCTCTCAAAAAGATGAAAATGTCGAGATGTTAGCTAAGTACATAAGAATTCTAAGACAACGTTGTGCTAGCCAAACTATTCAAAAAGCTATTGACTGGATGCCGTAGGTCGAAAAAAGATGACATGCTTATTTCAGCGATCTCGCAAGACAAAATTCATATCTTCTTTTATTCATGACCGCGTGTTTAGTCCATTTTATATCGCTATGTAAACATAAGCACTTGTTAATTTCATTGATCAACCAAAAACGTCTCCATGAGACAGTCTACTCATGAACCTTATCATAAATTAATCCGTCAGCAATTAATGAAAAAAATAGCAGATCGTTCCATAAGTTTTGCCACTAGAGTAACAGAAACCTAATTGATTGGCCAGGAGAAATTGAAATTGCATAATCCTAATATCGTCCGTCTGCACATTTCATGCGATCATTTTGCCATAGATTTCACCTGCACTTGTTTTGGGATAAAGCTGTCGTAGGCTCAAATTCGCGTGCTACTCATGGCACGATGCGCGCGCGTAAGGGGTTATGCTAGTGAAGCGGCGCCCAGATTAATGGTACTTCTTGTGGACGGTCCGAGCGTGATTGATCCTCCAGGTTGTTCTATCCAGATCACAACTTTGCGAAACTCTTCCATGTAGCCCAAAAAGTCACCATATTATCACTCTAAGCTCCGTCATATGTATTCATGTAATAGATTTATACGAGGTGCTATGATTCTGATGAGTTCAACGGACGAGTGATAAATGGAAGCTATACGTTATGTTGACGACGAGAAAATAGCAAGCAATTTCCATCTTGACGCGCCCTGCGAAGATGAAGTCTAAAGAAAGCTCTTATTTATGAGATTGTTCAGGCCTTTTCGAAGTTTGATATATCAGTGACTTACGTTTCGGCTATTGTGTTCTCCGTACCCTACCATTTAGGAGTGACTGGTGGACCGTGTGGCTTTGATCAAGCAATCGAGATCGATGAAACGTACTTAGGCTCTGACAAACCGGAACTCAAAAAAGTTTAGAGCAGTCTCTCAGTATATATTGAAGATTAACAACGAGATTAAAAAACAGTCTATTGAAAGACAATGTCCATACAAGCGCTCTATGAAAAATTCAAGCACTCTCGCCATACTAACTGTCACTAATAAGTCAGATTTTCACATGTGAGCCAACAACGTAATCAAGAGTGATACTCCCATAAGGTATTGCAATTTGACAGTAAAACAAGGGCGAGTACTACAAAAATTGCTTGCAGCCAGAAACTCATATATTTTAATATCAAATTACTCTGATCTGGAATGCTATAAATATCTTTATCCTTTCAGACTACAGCAAATAACAATGTAATGGTTGACGACGGCTATTTGAGCTAGGCAGCTGATAGTAAGAAGTATTGCAAAAAGGTTTGACAGGATCAGAATGTGCGTCCTTTCTTCACTATAGAGACGGCATAATCTTCAAATACGTGGCCTTCGTGATTCATGACAAATTTTTCAAAATATCAGAGCCGCTGAGTCACTCGCAATAACATCACTGTATTCTTGATTGCAGGGTATCACGAGGCGGGCGTTATCGTCCTCACACTGTTTTCTTGCATCGTACCATTTAGATGGCGTGCAGTACGCCTGAAATTAACAGTTCAGTGTAGGTGTTCTCTTATGCATATCCATCAGTGTCAACCTAATGGGTATGGCTGTAGATTTTGGAGCAACGATTAGGAAAAGTTCAATCTGAACAGAACACTTTAGACTACGACAGTGCCGCCCGTAAATATTATGTCGCTAGTCCACAATAGTGAGGACAGTTGCACTGTGTAATCTCTCGTTGAACATTGCAAAATGAATGCGATCACTCATGATATTTGAGCACCGTCACCGCTGAAGCCTTAACCGAAATCTCTGGGTACGATCAGCTATGCTGAGCTCAATTACGTGAGAAAAGAATGCAATCCTCTGAAGCGCTGTTACATAGAATGCTATGTTAATCACTGGTTTATTCACAGAAACCAGTTTTACTGCTGTTACCACAAAATTGTGATTAGTGTTATTATCACCGAAAATAATCCTAGCTATTTATACAAAATTGATATCCAAAGCGCGGTGTTTTTATTAGTCGTGGATGGCTGAAGTTAGAAGATCCGAAAGAGCGTTTAGAGAACATCACATTTTGTTTACCGTGGAATCGAGTATCTGGTCGTATTCATCAGCAACAGCGCCGGTGGCTATTGAAAAAAGATTTCAAAACGCATTTTACAATTTCCGAATTGCGGAGTTAGACGACAGAAGGCAGTAGCTGTTTTCATAGGAAAGCATTTGGTGTGGATGTGCAAGCAATAAAACATATACAAAGGAAGCATTCAAAAAAGACTGCTGGTACAGGATGAAGTTGCCGTATCCACAATGGCTGGCATTTTGAAGTGTAATTTGTTCTACTACAATGACTAAGAAATCTAGCAAGACGATTCGCCAAAAACATACCAAAGCTGCATTTTGTGCACGTTTTTTAAATATTGATTCGCATGTACATTACTCACCTTGACACATTTATCGAACTTTGGAAGGTATATCCATCCTGTACATGATCTGAGGCTTTCGACACCAATAAAGAAAGCTGCCCTAAGAAGTAGAATGAGCATCTTCACCGAACCTATACAGCACATCCATGCAAAACTTTGCTGAAGCGAAAAATGGAGCTTGAAAATGGAAAATGAAAGGGCGACCACCGTACACAGACTGGATTCACCAACGACTGCCATCCGTATGGTGTATCTAGTAAATAAAGGATGTTTTTAATAATTCTACTTCACACTACATTGAAATGTGAGCGGTGATAACATATCCCTATAAAAGCAATAAATATCTGATAACTACCCATGTAATCAAAAGACCGAGTTACCATAAACTTCGGTATTCCATTTCTCGCTGAGCGGGTGCTAGGTTGCTAATAGTAGTTGTGATAGCAGCAGTTAATGTAGCAGAGCAATACTCAACGTTTGGCGACTTTTCCTTCTTCAGAGCCCAACAGCACGCTGTTTAGATATTCACATAATTGGGCAGATTATCGATAAATTTCATACCGTTCGCCAGGTGAGGTCAAAACAGCAAACGTTGGAAGAGCGCCGTGTTTCGTGCATAATAATACGTTCATTCCCTCGGTTCGTTTTTGGATTTCTGTCGTCTATACAAAATGCCTAAGGGATTTGCACATTGATGTTTATGACTACTACACGAGGATCGTGGCAGCCGGTTTAGGAATCGTGGTGGTCATGCATCCACTATGGCACTTTCGCTTACATGATATCGAATTCATTGAGTCTGAACACATGCAGTCTCCCTCTTTTCCGTTGTGACAAATGTTGCACAAGCAGTCTTCGAAGTGGGTGCTGACTAGTTGTAGTTGACAATATAGCATGCTAGGTCTAGTTTATAACTGTAACATAATTTACAAGACCACTGCTTTTCAGACATCATATAACAGCATTACTGGTCTCGTTTGATAAGGAGCTCGGCTTCAAAGGGCCTTTATTGAAGTTGTAAAAGTTGTTTTGGGGCCCAAACTATCTGCTACTAATGGGAGCTGCCGCTCCGTCTCCCACCTCACCCCTCTAATCACGTCTCTCTCTTTCCCACAACACTTCACTTCAGTTTTTTTAACTGTTCTATTTTTGGTCTTGCATAAAACACTCGAAATAATGGTACAACATTATAAAAATACCAGCCAAAGAGCAATCGAGTGTACATCACTGTATGTTCGGTGATAATTTCACTTGACTTGCATGTAAATCGTTAGTCGTCGTCGCCTCATCCTAGGGAGAGTAGGTTTACCGAGAGGATTGGCTAAAAAGACTAAAAGATGGCGGATTCTGCACGGCTGACGGGACTGTAAGGTGGAAACACGCGCATCGGGCCGTACAAGAGCTTATTACCAGACCACATGACATGTTGGCTCAGATAATAATTGTGAGATGTAATATTTTTCTTTTCACTACAATATGCTTGAATCACTGTTACACCATATCGCACCATATCTGTTACAGTGACGCCGTAGCACAAGCTGTCATTCTATACAATTTATTTGTCACCGTTTAAACAACAATCTGCAGCTTATAACAACATGATATATTTACCACTAACATAGCGTAGGAGAATAAAAGCAATAATGAAATTGAAATAGATTGTTGAATAAATGGTGATAAATAAATTACATAGATTGATGTCTTGTGCTACGGTATTATTATATGCGTATGTGTGATTTGGTGTGTCAGTGATTCGAGCATACTGTAGTGGAGAGATAAAGATAACATCCTAAAAAACTAATGTGAAGTGCTGTGGGAGTGAGACAGACGTAATTGGAGGAGCGGGGAGGAAGTCGAAGCCGGACACGCTCAGCGTGGGCCCCATGGTAGTCAATCGGTTAGTCCTATGTTTAACATATTTATCTAGGATATATTAATTCATACAACAAACATCGATCATAAGCAGTTCACGTTAAATATCAGTACCGGTCGACATTTCCCCGCGTTGATTAGAATTTGGCTTGTTATACTCAACAATTAATGCGTGAAACAATGACCTTCAAACCGAAGAAATGGTCAGTTCTCACTTCATTACTGTCTCAATCATTACACGAAATGCTTTTTCAACCTACGATTTGTCGAGCGCTATAACGCCTAAGAACACATCTTCGATGAGCAGCAGTGAAACAAGGAAAAAAGAGGTTTTGCTTAGATCTACTGCACCTCGTGCTTACTCGCTTAATTTTGTTGCGAGCATGAGAAGTACTTGTGTATTAGAAATTCAGTGCCAACAGACGAAATAGGCGCCTATATAGCATTAGACGTATCGGCTCATAGCAGATCATATCCTATCAGATTATTTCGTTTTGAGCGGGTCCGTAAAAGAACGTTCGATGGCAGAACAATGAACAACCTCAAATCTCCTCGTCATTGGGTCGATATTGATACAGTGCGCAATGAATGTCGAAACATCTCTCTTACCATTCTGTCTGAGCACCAGTGCTTGTCCTGTGGGGCCACTCCATGCATGTTCTCCAGTTGGTGTTGCATGAATTCATTGGGTAATCCTCGTCTATTTTTTCTGCATGTCCCGTTCAGGTGTATTTTTCTCTACAACACACCTTCGGCAAGTTCAACGCTTGTATACCAACTGACGGTGTAGAGGTGTCGGCTCTCATGTAGTAAGCTATCCATTAGGTCCATCAAAATACTGTCTGAGATTCTTCCGGCGCGCATAGGAGCTGCGCCTGTACGTGCGTATAGGAACGTGTTGTACGTGTATCCTCTTAAACTGTTCAGTTTGAATGTTTATCCCGTATCTGTGTCTTTTGTTGCTACGTCAAATACGTCAAACTTGCAAATTTGCGAGACGGAGAAAAGTTTTCTAAATAAATGTCAAGAAGCGGGCCTTTTGGGGCGGCAAATGATATTTCTGTGAGCAGCGTCATCGGAGTGAGGACGATTTTCGTTATTTATTTGGAAGTATCTATTTGTCGCAAGAAAATTTCCAAGTTTATTCTGATAGTCTAGTTCAACAAAACTACCTCTGCATTCTAATATGGTTTTCATACATGTATATGTCTTAGGTGTAAAGAAAACTATGAAGGCGAAACGTAATTTTATTTTTGTTATCACGTATTCCTGTAAAAATTTCTTTGTAACACGATTTAGTTTTGAAATTGGAATGACTTATGCTATCAAAGCTGGTGAACTTTGAATGCAGAGCTATTGCAGACCACAACCGAGCGAGCGAAGAAAACCAAATTTGAAACACAACTTTGTTTTCGCTGTTGCAATGCATGAAATTATTTCTTCAAAAACTATTTGACGACTCGTGATCGGCAAAATTTAGGCCAGCAAATGACTGCAAAAAATCGAGACGAGCTTTCTCCGCCAAAGTAAGCCAAATTTTGTAAGGGTTTTTTTTACTTTTCAATATCAATGACCTAGTATAGCGTGCACTGTGCAACATCTTTTTCTCGACAAGTTATCCACTGTTTTTCAATTTTCAATCATTATTATAAGTGTTAAGTATTGTAAATGATGGAATATATTAAAACTTATACATTCGTATCATTATGATCTTTCTACACTTTATCAAAACTCATAGAACGCCAACATCGTTGGGATTGCGTAGTAAAAGAGAGCTTTTTAATCAAACATAAACATTACATGTGAGCCAAAGGCATACGAGTGTGTAGAAAAAATCATAAAGCATCGAACTATTACATGAAACCTTAGATTCTTTTGCAACGGTGAAAAAACTCTAGTCACATGCAAAAATCGCGCATCGGCTGCGATTTGCACTACGCGTGACGATTGCAGTCGATGGCTCTGAAAGTTTTGATCGTTTGTCTCAATGTGACTCTCTTCATACGTTCTTCCAGATTAACTTTTGCTTAACATCTTCCATGATGACCGCGGAGTATGTGGTTCTCTCTGGAGAATGTCTAAGGTACATACAGAACACGTTAACGTTGTCTTTGTGCTGGTTAATAGACAAAGATGATAGTCAATGAATGTCATAATTCACACTGTCTAAGCTGCACTAGTGAGATCAGGGCTGAGTTTCAGGAATGAAGCTATGTATGTGGTCAAAATCATCACAGCGAGGCTGCTAACTTCGCCAACACCACCATTGCAAGCCCTAAAACATTTATTCCTCGCTGTTAGAGACGGTAAAATAAATAGCGTCTTTACGTCTCAGTCAGGTCAGTGACGCCTACCTTATCCTTCTTGCCTGCATTATGAAGTCCTCTTTGAAGGATTTGTGTGCAAATAAACGTCTATCGTAGATGCACATCGTCGGCTTTTGTCTGATTTGATCCGCAAAAACTAAGGTATGCTAAGTCTTTGCTGCGCAAAAGGTGAATTCATCTCCTGAATATATCTGTTTTTATAAAACTCTCATGGTCGCTTCTCTTTTGCTTTCAGTCGCCCTATTCATCACCTATGAACGCGCCACCTGCTTTCGCAAATAACAGAGAGAAATCTTTCACTGACCGGAAACAGTGGCTCAGTTGTAAATAAGGGAGAGACTATATATAGATGTTCTTTTTATTATTTATAGGTGAACGTGCAGAGTGGCTGTGATCCTCGTCGCGGCGCATGCCTGATCACTGGTCCGTCAACATTCTCCGGCAGCCCACAACGAACAACCGAAGAAATGCCACAGCTGTAATATCCTCCACAAAGAGATGCGCTCAATCAATATTCTACGACGTGCAAGAAAAAGATGAAAAACGGTTTTAAAGCTAGAAGTACTGGGATTCGCACAGCGAAAAAGCTGTGAGGCGCATCAAATAATGAGATAGAGAAGTAATGCTTTCGGTGACCAGCACGTATGTCAAGAGCAGTAAATAACTTCTGTCGTGGATGACTTTCGAAAAGCAGAGTACATTAACTAGTAGGCGAACTTCTTTGCATCGCGAAGCAGAACATCAGTATGGTTTACTCAGCACCTGACAAACCACTCTCGTAGGTAGCATAGGGCACAAAGACATAGCGATAATGAACTTGAAATTAGCGTCATCATAAATACCGCTGAGGGCGAAACCCTTTACTCATTGTGGATGGAAGCCAGAAGAAAGGTGGGTGAGTTGGTTCAAACGTCATCCTTATCGTCTCACGACACAGATACGTAGATAGTCTTACATCTAAAAACAGTAAGTGATTTTCTTCCAAAACGACGATTCATATCTCAAGCCAATTTCGCCTCAGCTAAGCAAGAGGTGTCTTTGAGATTTGAGCATATATAGAGGAATCAGTAATACCGACGTTTATAGGAAGTTGCTCTCATAAATTATCAAATGGAGATCATTTTAGGAAATTTGTTGCCAAACCGAAAGGTCTGCGACTTTGAACGCAATGAGGTTGGCGAAGTGTACATTAAAAAGTCCTATGATAAGTTTTTATTATTACTGCTACAGGTACTATATTGCATCACATCCGCCGTCTTTTTCGCAAAGGGAACCATGCCTGTGCCTTAATGTAACGGTAGTCATTGATGGTTTCATATATGAAAATCGAGAAAACTCATCTTGATTAGCTGACGCGAGGTTGGTAAATTAGTCGTGGAAATTCGGCTAACGTTTCGGCCACCCGCCCTCTTCAGGGCCTGGGCGAATGTAGTATTAGTCTGTTCGAATGATTCGGATGGTCTTATTAATATGCTGCCTAGGTCAGGTCAAAAAATCAAACGAAGAAAGGGCGCGAGATGTTGTGTGATGGTGACGCACTCGTCCTTCCGATTCATTTCGGGATTTTGGGCGTTTATTCAAAATGCCTCGAGAGTTTTGCGCGTGGATGTTTTTGATTCCTGCGCTAGGATTGTGACAGTCACATCAGAATCCTTGTTGCTGTGTTTCTGTACCCTGTGTAAACCTAAAGGTTTGGTCTTATCTATATTAGATGTCTATCAAGGGATGAAAAGTGGTCAATTAATTACGCCGAGGTTTCTAGAAAATTAAACTTTTGAATTGTTGCGATGGTTTCATATTTGTCTTCGAAGTGAGAATAAACTGCAAGCAGGGAATCATCAGAAGGAACTTTTGTATGATATGGTCTCTTTGATCTATGTGTTCCACATCAGACGCCTTCTCTGTGACTCGATTTTCATACATTTTTAGTCACGCATTCGTTCACGAATGCAAGTGGTGGTAGGAAAAGAGTGTCGAGAACCACGATTTCAACACTGTAGATCAGGCGAATCATGTGTAAAGACGACCAATTTGGTTATGCGGAGGGGAAGAATGGAAAAATTCTTTCCACTGGGTGAGCACTTTTCATATAAGTGCTGCTAATCATTCAAGGTTCAATTCTTGGGTGAGTGCTGTACGCGCTTGTTCATTAGAGAGTCAATGGTGCTAGTAGTGATTTTTCAATTTAACAGTGCTCCACTGCACATCAAAGTGGTGTTACCTCAATGTCAACACTTTCCAAATTCTCAGTGAAATCAAGAATCTTCAGAATATCAAGGCCTGTACGTCTGAAAATATTATTAGTATGAGTAAGACTTGAATAACGTATTGATTTCCTAATTTTTAAAGTTCTCTGCAGTGTTATAGTGGAATGAATATCGTTTTTGGAATATTAGTGATATGCAAAACATTCGACTCCAAGCCGGAGTCGAAACCGCGATTCACCCATACTGAAAGCGTGTGCTACCACCAGAGCACCGAATTCATTGCTTTGCTAACATTCTTTCTTCGATAATACCCTATCATAGCATTCAGCAACCAATGTTTAACGGGCTTGATCGCTAAGCACATCGCATGTTCTGCCTACCAATACTCATGCACTCAAATATTCTGCAGTATCCACTAATCTTCAGAGTTCAAATTATCGATAAATTCCATCAATAACGAACCGAGTCAGTGGGAGAGTATTTCGACCCACCATACCATGTGCTTAGAAATGCAAAAATGTTCTTCAAAACCAGAGGAATAACAATGATTTTGAAATTATTACAGTTCTATACATTCACAATTCATCTACTCGATGGGTGATAGAATATCTGCTAAACAGATAATCACTATGCCTTGTGCGTAAAGACACGACCACTCGTACTTATACAAAATGGTAGTTTCGAGTTTGGTGATAATCCTGACATACTAGCAGCTCCGATGTTTGATGCTCCCCACGACTCCACCGGGGTCGACGAAGAGCATATCGGCTCAGTGTGTTAATAAGTCGTTCTCTACCAGCGAAATTGGTGGCGACCCGAAAAAGTGCGCTGTACGTAAAGGTTCTATCGGATTTCGCCTAGATATGCACCCAGATCTGATGTGCACGCATGATAATGATTGTATATTAGACCAATTAGATATAATTTTTATGTGAAAGCTTATCTATTGCAGGCCGATAATTCTAGCACATTTATAGACCGGCCAACCTTCTCCTTTTGTTCCTACCATGATAAGAAATTACCTGAGCAGCCTATCAGCTTGCTTACCTTCACACTTTTTGTCCTGCTTGAGGTAGTAGTTCAAAACAACACTACTATATACGGCAGAATAGTCACAAGTGAGATTAATTCATGCGGTATTCACTCCAGATTTCATTCCCTGGTCAGTTCAACCTGTGTATGGTCGCCCTATCACTCTGTTTCGAACAAAGCAGAAAGCTCCTCATAGAAGATCTATTCAAATTTATTAAGCGTACTCTTTCTAGTACTAAAGACACCTCTCCTCGTCAGTGCCGAGGAGAATATCACTCACGCTCAGGATAGATATACTTTCCAGACTTCGATAAGTGCGTCAAGGTAACCTCATGTTCCTAGAAGCCTCCAAATTTTGCTCAGAATTCGGCATTGCTCTATTGCGATAAATTTATTCATCATAGTTTCAAGAGATATTACTTTACACGTTTTTTCTTAGGCAACGTACTCAATTAATACGGCTAGCTTCGTATTTTTCAGCTCCTATGCAGTCTTCTTCGTATGCGTTATACACAAACATTATGATATTATACCTTTCCATCGAGTGCTTTATTAAAACCCTTACCAGACCACATGACATGTTGGCTCAAATAAAAATGAAAGGATTTATTGAACTTTGAGCGTGGTCTTAATAAAGCACTCGAAGGAAAGGTATAATATGATAAAAATACCAGCCAGCTAGCAATCGAGTGCGAAAATACTCCGTGTTAGGTGAATGTTTCACCTGACATAGAGTGTAAAGCGTACGTCGTCGATAATTATATATAAAGAGTGTAAGGCTCCCGAGAGAACTGACTATAAAAAGATCGACAGACGACGGGTTCTGCCCGGCTGATGAGTCTGTAAGGACGAAACACGTGTCTCGGGCTGTACAAGAGCCCTTACCAGACCACATGACATGTTGGCTCAAATAAAAATGAAAGGAACAAACATTATGTTCGTCATTTCCTCAAAATTGAGCATTTTTTACTCATACTCTTCCAACTTATGGTCTTCCACTACGCCATAACCATAGATATGAATTCAAGTAACATTTACATGAAAACATTTTTTTTTTCGTTTCAAAGTTTGAAATTCTAGTCGTACTGCTCTCCGGTCTATGGGGCACGAAGGAAAACGTTATTGTGAAATTCACAACGCCCATCTCGCAGTACCCTGCGATCGAAAGTACAGCGACTTGCTTTCAAGTGAGTCAAAATCTTCGCTTATTAGTGAACTGTCTCGTCATTTGCAGAATTCCTCGTATTAGTATATACAGGGCCATGTGCACTGTAAATAAGACGCAAATTCCAAACAGTCAAGAAAGGCTTTCAGTCTTATTTTCTTTCTGATGTACTGATAACTTGTGAGACGTGTAACACATTGGTTAGATGTTATATGGAAATCGAGAGAAATTATCTTGATTAGCTGGTTTTTTTTTTCTGATTACCGTCTATTCCGATTTTCGTGCGAGCATTCTCTGTACTTAGATCATCTCCCATACGTCCAAGCTTATCACGTAGACTTTTTAAGTTTCACATGATTGGATTCTCCAGTGTTTTCACATTGGTTTTGATTACACGAATGAAGCTGGAAAATTCATTAATTCAAGCAAAAACTGTGTCGTCTGGTATAAAATTTTGTCGTATTTTCCAGATTTCTTATTGTAGCGAAGTGCTTTTTTAACTGGAAACAGCTCGCTCGTTGGCATATCATCCGTCTCGTCGCTGGACTGTGAATCCTGGAATGGATGATTGATTAAACATCATTGGAAAATGTAGATCATTTGTATTAAATTTATCATAATTTTGGCACTAGATCAATAAATACCAAATTTATGAACCAGAACTAACTAGAACTGCTTAACAACTCTATTCAGAGTATGCGCCATCAGCCTAGATACATTTCTGCCGTCTCTCAGGCATCAAATTGATACCACTTTGTGCAGAATTTTCTGAGCTTTCTTTTGGTGCCAAATGTGACCATAGTTATCACATCATGGCCGCCTTCATTGCAATTTCCTGCTTTACGACCACGACTGGTTTCGCGATGCACAGATCGCCAGCAGGAGCTTGAAGATTTTTGTCCAGGCGAACAGGGTTTCGGTTCTTCACTGAGTTTCGGAGCCCTGTTATGTCGACATTACCGCAGTCTCATACTGATTCAAGACCACGAAAGGCTGCATGTCGCCAAACTAACAAAAATAAAGTTGACCTAACTAGGCCGGGAGTTGCTGGATCACCCGACGTACAGTCCCGACTTGTCGCCGTTTGACTGTCAACTTTTCTGGTGGCTTGAGCACTTCCTGAGCAAGAAGAACCCTCGAGATATCAACTTTTTGCGCCGAGGATTGACTTCTTTGAGATTTCTTTTAATCCAGGGATGACGACTTCTATGAGCGCGGTATTTACTTATTGCCTGAGACATGGCAAAATTCTGTTCAGGCTGACGGCCCATGCTTTAGATAGTGTTCTTGAGCAGTTTCAATTGCTTTTAGTTAATGAATTTGGTGTTTATCGCTCTAGTGCCAAAACCTATCGAAAGACTTAACATCTCAATTCGTCTATTTGTAAGACTGATAATTTTTGAAGGAATGGCCGAATTTTTTTCCACCAATTTTCTTGTTTGGCCACTCATACAATACTTTTCCTAACATACAATTTAAATTAACTTTGTGGTGATCAAAACGATGCGCTTAAAGTAACAAATTCGTACCGTTTCTACTTTGTGATTGGCTTTGTTGGACAGGCTCTCAAAAATCTCACAAAGAAACTTAGTGTGACGAGATAAACCACTAAGTGACCGTCTAAATCGATGCGTACGGTCCGTAAAATCCACCTAGCGTACATATCGAATTCAATGCACATAGTCATGAATAGGCTAACTTCGCCTCAGTTCTGTGGAACGATTCTTAATGTTATTAAGGCGAGCCAAAAGTTATTGGATGCATAGTGTAAAGGTGCCTCTAAAAGTTTTGTAATGCAAATGTGGTCCTCATAACGCGAAATGTCGTGGATAGTCAGTAGTTTACGACCAATATTTGGAAGCGATAATCCACTCCATAATTGTTTATTTTGTGAAAAGGCACCAGTAAGTGAGTGCTACATCAACCGAACGAATATCGAAAATAATGAGGTTATGAAAGTCTCGTTACGTTTCTTTTGAGCCAAAAAAGTGATCTTCGCATTACAACTAGTCAGAAAATGGAGCTATACAACAGCCTGTAACGTGAGCTTAGTGGCTGAGACTGATAAAAGCCTCTAAACACCGTGTAAATCCGATGTTATAGAGAAATATCATAGCGACTACTTGATGATTCTCAATGGGAATAATCCAGTAGAACATTCTGGAGCCTGATTGAAAGATCAAGACGAGAGCTATTAAAATACGAAACCTTTAGGAAATTGGAACAGGTATCAGTTGTTTTCCAGTAGATTTAAAGTTCTGCTCCAGAATGACGTCATGTTGCAGAACCTTGAAGAGGTGAGCGTCAAAGTGCTCCCACTCAGCATACCTATCTTTCCACTCGCCGAACCTAGCTATTACTGGAAATAACTCCAAAGAAATCATCGTTTTTGCAACTGAAATGAATGCTACGTGATCAGATGATTTTGTATTTTGATCACAAAAACGCGTAGATTAATCGGTTTTGCTTTGTTCAGCATGTTTATAGATGGTGTGTGAAAAAGCCTCACTGCTCTATGTGAGGGTAATATTCCACAATTTATTTCTAACTTTGCCTTAGATCTTCTGCTTCGTTCTTTATTAGGGATTTGAGTAGCGGAAACATTCACTTCCTCTTTATCCTGTAATATTTTATGGAACTAAACATAACAATTTTTCAGTCATAAGACTATGTCTATCAGAAATACTAAGATGTAAAGCCCACGTGTCAGAGTGTTTCTCGCTGCGATATGTCAGATTTCAATATATAATCTTTCCATATATTTTTTTATTTTCTTCAAGGTCATAAGTCATCATTTATGAGTATTCTATCTACTTTTTGATTCGGTCAGTTGACACCTCATCTATTATGCACGCGGTTGCTAGCAGAAAACGCTGCTACCCTTTTGTAACCCCTGCAAGGTAACAAATGCCGATTCGGTCCACATAAGCCGGCAACCGTCCTTTGTAATTACCCGTGCGGTTAATTTATCGCAGGCCTAAAGGAAATTCGAGGGAAGAAAATCACTTATCACTGAGGATAGTAAACGACAGATTCTCAATGAGAATCCAAATTATGCCTAAACCCGCGTCATGAAAACGAGCAACGTAGTATCTAATGCAAATACCATTTCTGGAGCCTGATATTGTGCTCCAATATCCTGTACTTATCTATTCGGCTCCTCTGCTTTCGAAATTATTTTGGGACGCGGAAAGCTCAGTTTAGTGGTGCTGCCCAATAAAATGCACAAGGCTGTGTGATTCAATTCCACTCGCAGCTAATCAAGTTTCCCAACATCTTGAGTTCGACAAACTCCCTCCAGAATAATCTCGAAAACGGTGTTTGCTATCTACAACATCCAGTGAGGTGCCTGTTATGAACTTCGCGGGACACCTTAGTTAAGTTATTATAGCATTCCAGGAAAAATCAACTTGGTCAGCATTCAACCACATTTGTATAGACACCTAAAATGTGTAAGCAGTCGAATTTACATTCAAATAAGAGATTGTCGTGTACGGCGGATACGAAAAAATAGGCAGTTCATCAACAAATAAGCCAATTGTCTGTGGTCAGATTACTTTGAATCCGCCGTTGATCATTCAAGACGTACCGTATTGTCGCCGAAATGGAGAAATTGACTGGAACAGAACCAGCACCAATAATTTTTATACTAAAAGCTGACAAGTTAGCGTTATAGCGAAATCTACTGGGGTCTTGGATCGCTTCAAATAGTCAAATCAGTCAAAAATCGAGTATATCCTCTTATTGGTTTATATCGTGGAGAAAAATGCAGATAGGAACACATGTGACGCAAAGAAATTTATGAAAGTCGTATAGTCTGAGAAAGCAAATACTGAGCATTGAAACCTATTGGGAAAATCTATAATAATACTGATGTTGCTATTGCTATTATTATTATTGCTATTACTCTATTATTATTATCGTTAATATTACCAATACTGCTCTTGTCACTAGTTAATATTATCATAAATTCTTTCGGGGCAAAATGTATCCATTTGGATTCATGACTTTCTGAATTATTTCGTCTGTGGAAAAAAGATTATCATCAAGATTTTAGTGATCACTGAAAAGTCAAAGCCCGGCCATATAACAAGCTTTTTTGATTACGTTGTAACAGTGAAAATAATATTATGTTCCACACTCGGTGTGCTTTGTTCTCGTCTGGGTTATGTGAGTGGCTTTTCGCTAGGTTATTGCCACAAAATCGTGTTTCCAAATGGATACATTCCGTTGCGAAAGGATTAGTTTTCTAGTGTCGACTTACTACATTTTATTTTCGTTGCGTCAAAGGCGTTCTGACGTGGATTACAAGCAAGTGTTAGCGGAAAGGTTGAACTTTGGGTCACGAATCGTTCATTACATTCTATTACGCTGATCCCCCTCCCCTGTTAACGTTTCATTCGACTATGATAAAGAAATTTATACGGTCAAATCGGATGCTCCATGATGATTAACTGTTTCAAATCTTAAGGGAAAGAAAAATGGACTCACTTGCTGGGCGAACATCTCACCAGTTGATGATTCCTGTTTTGAAAAGAATTAATAGATAAAACAAATACATACGTGCCCTCTAATATTTTTGAAGAAATTCATTCTGACTTTTGACCTATCGAATGACTAATCTGTACAAAAGTCGCGGATGTTACAGTAATGCTATAGTGACGACGTGGGATTTTTTCAAGGCTCAAATGGTTTTTGTCAGATATTAGACACATTGTCGCTGAAACGCAAGATGAAGCAGACGAAAAATCCATTACTTGTGCCAGGTTTTACGATTTCTTTAAGGTTCACTTAGTTTATGATTTTTCTAGAACTTTCTTCTTGTTTAGCGGGTGGGAGAAGTGGCTCAGCGTCTTTCAGGGACACTCTCTCTTCAGACCGTAGTTTTCGTGCCATCACTGGTGTACTGCTGAGTTCCTAATCTTCAAATGGACAAAACTCGACCGTCTGATTCATATATAGCCCATAAGTGATTTAAAACAGGTCAGTGTATTAACTTACGCATATACAGATATCACAACTCAAGATAACTCTATTAATAAATATCTTATAACCTAACCCTCTTCTCCACTAGTATACGAAAAAATTAGGTCAATCTATTGCTGTAGAATCAATAAGAACTGTGGAGGTTGTGTATCGCTTATATCGTTTTTAATTTGATATCTCGTTTTTTGCCGTCAAGTACATTTTATGATATTGTTCAACAAGACGAAGTTTGTTTGTAGCTAATAAGTGTCATGTTCGTACTTACTTCTTAATATTTATTATTATCTTTGGCTAGCTTTGAATTGTGAATCAAAAATGTCCAACAGTGAAAAACCGTTCTAAAATTAAGAATATCCTGAGACGAAAGCTGAGAAGAGAGCTTTTGTACAACTTTCTCGAGTCTTAATCCATAACCACATTATAAAACAAACGTTCTTGCGAATTTAATAAAGTGAAAACTTGATGTTTCCGTTCGAAATCAATCAGAATGAGTCGTTCAAGTGATCCATACCATTGGATCTAATGAAAAGACAACAAAAAAGCGCAACCATCATGGAAGTGGTGGAACGGTGGGCCAATTTTGTCAGAGTAGAAAACAGAATATGTGCGATTGCGATCAAGTGGCCATTCAAGTCATGATATGTTCGATGCGGTAGGGTCACAATGACGTTGTGGCAGAAAATAGCATGCAGGACAATCACATGCAAGCAGAGTTTCGAGGAAGATTCACTGCTCTGTGAAAGGAGTAAATAATTCGGCGTTGAGCAATGCCTAAGGCATGCGCCACGCATTCGACTTCATTTAGCACTGTTAGAGATGATTCCTTGCTAAAGGTGACAGAATATAATTCTGGCTCATAATTACGATGGCTTACCGACGTATTAATGCTGCTATACGCGCAAGCAAGCCAGGTACCTAGTGTCGACTTCAAAGGAATGGAATGCTTGGTTGCCTTAGGGAGGGGGTGGGGGTTAGAGGGGCAGAGGGGCGTAGGATTGAACTAATACCACACGTGTATGCAATTCTCCTCTAGCAAATGCGTGACAGGTGTAATGGCCACTAAGACAATGCGATACGAGCACTACCGCAGCGCCTAGTGTTGGTGGTCGTAAGGTGAATGACGACAATGGTAGTCATTTGTGCGGTATTGTGATGTGAACGAAATATATAATAGGTTGAGGAGAAAGTTCGGAATTTACTTATAAAAACTTTACTTATGCATCAATTAAGTCCGAATAAAAGACAATTTAATAGTCAAAGTAGTCTCCTTATGAGTCGATAACGTTCAGCCACTGATCTGGCAATTTTGGAATCGTCAAAATTGTCTTCTGATCACAATCAAACTCATCGCCCAACATTCGTGAACTCAGCGATGGGCACTCTTCGAGTCGGTCAAGAACTGCTTGGCGGTCGACTTCTCGTGAACGTCCCGATCGTGGCTTGTCAGACAGACTCTCATTTCCTGCCTTGAACTCCTTGAAGTGATCGTAGACAGCTGTCTTTCCAACAGTTCCTTCGCGCCCCATGCCTCATTGATTCGACGAACAGTGTCAGCGGCATTTGTGCCCACTCTGTACTCGTGAAGCATCAACAGTCGTTTCTGTTCGCGGTTCAGTTCCATCTTGCGGCAGTATAGAAGAGTTATATATCAATCGATGCGCAAGAAAACGAGCTTTCAAACCATGTGAAAATCGCATAAAAATATGCGAATATGTTAAAGTTATGGGTGAATTCCGGGAACTTTCTCCTCAACCTGTTAATAAGGGGTTAAATCAAACCACTATGTAAATATCAAAGTTGAAGACGCCAACTGAGGAGAAAGTACTCACCCTCTTGGGGGTGCCGCAAAATCCATAGGACGTTGATTACATCTAAAAAAAAGGTATTCGTTCTAACAAATGCCCGAGAAAAGCTGCGAAGTAGCAGTCTAAACGATCATACCCACTGGCTTGGATCATTCCCATAAAATCAACATTCGATCCTTCACAGTTTGATAACTGCCCGTGGTGAGGAAGTAGGAGCTCATAATATGACTGTTTTGGAAATTCGGAGAAAACGACTATGTCAACATTCGGTAATATTCATTGAGAAGGCAAAGTTCCCAAATGGTATTAACCCACGCGTAAATTAGAATATGTTTGTAGATGACGGCTGTCCAAAGAGTATTATCATTCAAACAGAGTATCGAAAAGTTGCATTTTGCTCTCCTACCATTTACCTAATGTATCTCTTGAGCACGAGCGCCTGTGGCACAAAGGTTGGAGGCGCCCTGCCTCACACACAAGTCAATGATTCTATGTGCGCTCATGGCTCACCAAGCCATCCATCTGTTCGGTTACCAATAAATTGGTATTGGACTGGCCTCAGACTTGTCTAAGAGTATAAGCAACATTGACCGATACAGCGGGAGGCTACCGCGAGTCATTGTAAAGCTTAGATATGCATTCAATCACCACTAACGAAGCGGAAAATAAATTGAAAACGAATGCATAGCGCATCCCTCAGGGATTGATGAACGCCAAGACCTCTATCCTTTATCCTCTGCCTCTTTAATTAATTCACCTCCTTAAGGTGACAGTAGTGTATTTGCGGTTGTCGGAATATTGAAAATAACAGGAATTTAAGGATATTCTGTCCAACCTCCGCAGGGTCAATCGAGTTAGTTAAATGTCATCCATATGTAATTATGTTTGAGAAAATTAACCAAATTCTTAGTGACGATGAATTCTCTAAGAAGTTTTTTTCTTTGATTGCTGTTTATTCCAATATCATACTGCTTATACAATATTTGAAAGCCTCATGAGAATTTCAGTAGAATACCAGGTCTTCTTATAGGGTTTAGCACTACAGTAATAAACACCAAATTCAATAGTCAGATGTAAATAAAATTGCTTAATAGCACTATTAAAAGCATGCGCCATCAGTTTGAACACATTTCTGTCATCTCGCAGGCAACAAATCAGCACCACTCCCATAGAAATCGTCACCCGTGGAATTAAGGAAAGTTGTCAATCCTCGACGCAAATGATTAAAGTCTCGGAGCTTCTTCTTGCACAGGAAGTGCTCCAGAAACCGGCAGATGGAGACAAGTCAGAACTGCGCGGCAGATGATCCAGAATGAGGTATCTTCTTCACTTGCATCGATGGCGGACTTTCGTTCAACTTTGCAGGAACGCCCGGAGCGCAGGTGCTTCTTCTTTTTGGCGTTGCTGGCGCAAAGCTCAGCAGGGAACCGAGACGCTGTTCGCTTAGACACAGAACCTTCTGCCTTTCCACGGTTTATATTTGCGAAGGCGGTCTATGCATCTCGTCCCAATTTGTAATCGTAAAGCAGCAAATTGCGGTAAAGACTTCGTTGAGCAGCAAAGATGCGGCAAGCATGAACAAAGTTGGTACCAAAAAAAAGCTCGAAAATTCTGCACAAAACTGTAATGGTTTTTTACCTGAGAGATGGCAGAAATGTGTTCAGGTTGATGGCGAATGCTTTGAATAGTTTTGCTGAGCACTTCTGGTTATTAAGTTTGGTGTTGATTGTTCTAGAGTCAAAACTTATGAGAAGACCTGACAGTAGAAAAGGTTTTGGTCTAAGCCTTATACCACTTGATTCTGCTTGACAAGGAATTAAATTGCCGTATTTTGCGTATAAGAAAATCTTTATGGTCTTGATAGTTTTCAGCGAGTTGGTAGTAATGTACTAACTAGGTGTAGCTCCACGTGATCTCAACAATTAGTGTAAGGAAATTTATAAATGGCAAACGAGACATACTCGTACGTCGTTGGCTGCACTTTCGTGTGAAACGTCTTCGCTTGTTGAGCGCTGTCGCTGGGTAAACTATCTGAAACTGAGCACACGTTCACAAGTGATGAGGATTATCGAAAAAAATGCGCCGCTTTTCTGGATTAATAATCCATTCACAGGACAGGCTACTGTACATCCTTTGATAAGTACGCCGCATTAGAAGTTCACATTGTCACAGGTAAAAGTTAAACCATTAATTCCGTAACAGCTTTCACTAGTGGTTTAAGAATCCTTCAGGTATGTTCCGATCGTGTAAGAGCACAGTTAGTTGCCGCACAACGGTGTACTATGTGAAATAGAGATAGTAGAAATTGTGGACAGTCGATATGCCCTCTACAAATTTAGATCACTGTCTGAAACCGTCTGTCATCAAGTAGTTCCGGAATTATCCGTCAGTCACCTCGATATTAATAAATGTATAAAATGAAATTTTTTGACATGAAAATCTTTTGAAGATACGGTAAGATTTTGAGGTGAGTTTTCTAGCAAAACAGAATTCTACGGTGCTCTTCAGATTTTACAATTCTGCAGCAGTTAATAGTCAACGACCGCTATTTGCTACTATTGTATCATTCCTAATTCTTACTTTCCAGTGTTATTCCCATTTTATTGCAGTATTCTTGCAGTATTTTTCATTTTTTCAATCCTAATCAGTTAGAAGCAATGGAGCATTTAAGACCAAACGTTCCTTATAAGCATCGTTTCCGTTGAAATGAGTCGAAGAAAAATCTGTCCAGAAGCGTTATCGAAACTGAACAGGGTTTGTACACCTGGCTATTGATGTTTTAAAGACGATGCCATCAGTGTAGCGAAAGTGGCGTTATTGTCGAGTGTCGATTTAACCCCCTTACTGTCTCATTCTCACAATCGCATATCATTTTGGAAAACGATAGTGGACAAAACGCCACCGCCTTGTCGAATCCAACTTCATACGCTGTTAGCAATATCGATGGCAATATTTGAGTGTCGAGTTTCAATACGACTCGAGAACAATAATGTACCGAGTAGGACACGCTGGTTATGCAGACCTTTAATGAATACTTCTCTTATTTTAAATTGAAAGACTTCTTCAAATTGACAAGTCGATGCAAACGAGACAATGTGATCTCTTGTACGCTCATATGATCTATAGAACTAAATTCCTTTCAAAATTGCTTGTTCACATGGTTGCCTCACATTCAGGGTTCTATCGAACATGCTCAAAATGACTAGAGTGAAGAGTTTGCAGACGGCGGACAACAAACAGATTGGGCGATATTTGATAACATCGTGAGGGTATCCGTTTTTGGGCAATAACATTATCTTCTTGCTTTTCCATAGATTAGAAGCCTTCCATTCTGACAGACAGTGAGTGAACATCCGAGCCAGCGTCTTGATGTTCTTGATCTGATGGGAGGTTTTTCATGCGTTCTGGTCTTATCCTGTCTAAATCAGGTGTTCCATTTCTCACCGACGAGCTAGCGTGTCAGATTTCGGAAGGATGAATCTGTAGGACAACAAATTTGTGCTCTTTTGTTTCATATGGCGTTAAGAGGACATGGCTATTCAAGAGTCCCATTGATCAATACCATTGTGATCACTTCCTCTATTGCCCATGTAGAAGCTGCAACTGCTCCATTAAGATGCCAAAGTGTAATTATTTTGATCTTGTAAGTGACGAAGCTTTGGAGGCCTTTGCAAATGCTCTTTTCCGCTTAATCAACTTTGGCCATAATACGTGTTCTTCTTTCTTTACAAAAATTTTCAATCCTCTTCTACGGTGCTTTGCAAGTTCGGACGTAAGATTTCGCTTGCCTGCGGCTGTGCGATTTCACACTGACGTGTCAATGCGGGTGCTTGTGAGGACAAGTCTCTTGGTAACTTTAACACATTCCGAATTCATAGTGCTAGTGTGAAGATGTTTACTGAACCGCGCATATTCTCCGCCGCTATTGTTAATGACACTACCTTCCCAACAGCCGACAATTAATTTGATACCTCCCAGTTTCTTATAGTTCTGTAATCTTGTTGGATAGATTAGGATTCTTTCTCTTCCCCAAGAATGGGACATTGCTTGAAGGAAGCGATTTTCTAACCTAGTTAAGAATTCTAGAACAACGGCGACATCGCTTAGATAACATTTGATTTACTGAACTGTGCTCTATTTGACTACGGAACTCTCCATTGGAAGGCTCCCTCGTCCACCACTGAGAGTGAAGTTCGAAATTATAGGTCCATGGATGATTTCGGCCGTCATGATATTCTCACATAGCCTTCCATGCTGTTCGTTCCATTGTTGTCCGTCTATGATTCCACCGTAACTATCCTCAGGTCTCTTTCTTGGTCTGATTTTAGCGCTGAAACCTCCAATGACCTCTAAGAATGAGCGAGTTTTTCTGAAGAGCTTTTCTAGGTCCTTGTAGAACGCTTCGACCTCGTCTTTGGCATATTTGGATGTTAGCATAAACAACAAAGATGGCCAAAGCCAGCAACGATTCACATTTTTACAGACGCAATCGCCTAATCCAGGATATTAGTTGTTCGAATAAATCGATCGAGAACCTATGTTCATGGTCAAACTCGTTATGATGAGAGCGCCAGCACCGCCAACATCGCCGCAAACGCATGTTTTGAAAAAGAGCTCTTCTAGGGTGTCAATGGACAACGTGAAATGGGTGGCATCTTCACGTCTCAGTCAGACCGATGGCGTCGTTCCTTATCCTTCTTGCTTGGATCAATAGGTCTTCTGTAGAGCATTCTTCTACAAATATAGGTACCTTATAGATGGAGACCGTCTAATGGCTCTTTCGATATTGCCAGCCTAGTTTGGCCCTGAGATTCTGGTAGCCGCACTGTAATCGTCCTTCCCGACCCTGCTGTTCCGGAGCTCTTTCGGCGTCAGGAAAATGGGGCTTGTTTTATCTGTCTTTAGCATTTAGTAACCATCGCATAACTTGCTGAAGGTGACCGTACGGCTAGTTGAACGTGGGGGGTTGGGTACTCACGGGTGGCTAGCAGGCCTCTCCTTATGGAACAGGCGATGTCTTTAGAAAATGACCCCTAGATGGCTCTCAATACCCTACTGCTTCAATGCAGATTTTTAGCCAATTCTACTCGCAAAAGTAAAGGCACGTCAAATCAACAGTAGAAATAGGGAGATTATCCTCTGAGTCTACCTGCGCCTTTGGGAAGCGCATAGCCACTTTTGTTTTGAGCTCAATTTTCCCGTTCAGCACCTGAGAACGTGCCATGAATAACACTACGAAGCAGACCACATTATCGTAGATTCTTCTTTCAAGTCAAAGTTGCTGTTTTTCAGCATCCTACACGGGATTGAATTAGCGCCTAGTTCGCGCAACTTTCCATTTCTCGCGGGAAAAAGGGGAGAAACTAAATTCAAATGACAAAACCTCAGAAGTTCCATATACTGGAATGTCTCTAAGTCATCGGTCGGGTTTTGAATAGCTTTTGTGAATAACAATATCGACGAAGAGTGCGGCTGGCTCATCTGAAATTTTCACCTTAGTGATGTGAAAGCCGAGAATCTTAAAGTCACTAAAAGACGTTTGTCTTTACAAACACATGAGCTGATGCGTCAATGTGGAATAACATCAGCCGCAGACCTGAAATTTTAGCTCTGCCCTTGGAAAACGCTGCAGGGAAGTGACAAAAAAGACCTTAAATAGAGAGCAGCAGTTGTCACGGTCAAAGCAGCGAAAAGTGAGAAAAATATTCGCAGAGCCCGTCACAGCTTCACCATTTATAAAACTGAGATGTTTGCCAATCCACGCTTGAATGGAATGAATACATCTTTCAGAAAGTCAAAGGAGAAGATAAAGGAGATCATTCACGATTATTGCTTGATTTCGTCATAATCACGTCCTCTCAAAGTCTTGTGAATTTGAAGGGAAAGCAGTTGCCAGTTCACCGGTTCTCTTGAGAAATTCGGTACGATGTTTCTTCAGTAAAGAATAAAACAAAAGCTGGTTCGGACAGAATGAGCGGAACACCTGAAGAACCTCTAGTCACATCTTATCAGCAACATTGCTCGGCTCTTCACTCGTTGTTTGCCAAGTTGCAATTTCCCCAGTCAGTGGGAAGTCAGCAAGACTGTTGTTCAAAATGGCAACCTATACAACACTGGCAACTATCGCTTAGCCTGATTGCTGTTCGCTGTCTATAAACTCTTTAGCTGAGTCATCCTGATGAAGTCTGACAGAACAGTGGGCGAATGGCAGTCATGCCAACAAATGAGGTTTTAAAAAGGACATGGTTTTATAAACTGTTTTCAAAATGGATATTCAAAATTCAAACGATAAAAATGTCACTGAACTAGTCCGTGATAATGTTCGAAGACACTTCGAAGTTGGCACGTCGGCGGCTTACATACCTTTCGTCGGTATCGCCCGCTTCATTGGAGCCGTACTCTCCGTACTTGAAACCTAATTTACAGCATTTACAGCATAGCTGAGGAGTCGTCATGGAGCGTACGAAACGTACGTATGGCACTGACATACCAACCTTGAAATGGCATCAAAGATTATCAAAGACCATACTAAATCTTTTTTTTTACAGTCAAGTTCAAAGACAGTCAATTGAGGGGCTCACTGAAATCTCATAAGCGTACTAGAAATCGCTTTGCCTCACTTTCATCAACTGAAGAAGGAATTTGAATTGAGTGGGAACAGAAGTAGTCGTAGGGGTTGTGGACAATCAGGCTTCCTTGCTTTGTATATCACAGTAATCTGTGAGCTACACAAAGATTTTCCAAAGTAGTGCCATTCTAAAGAGATATCGCCAACAACATAAAAAGAACGGTTGCACGAGGTCGTCATCTCTTTAAAATCATTCACTGCAATCATTCAGGACGTCAAGAGAACATATCGGAGCAACAAGGGATTAGAAATTGACGGTCGACAATGACACCGCCTTCGCTTCGCTGTAGGCATTGTCGTTATAACACCAATCATCAGCCATAAAGAACTAATCTGGAACATTTTAGACCACGCCTGTGGAACGACTGGTATGCGACTAAATATAAGGATAACAATGTTTAAGAGGAACGCATGGGTTTTGAATGCCCCATTCAAGCTCAGGACATTGAACATCTCCGAATTCCCCAGTCACTCAACCCAAATTGTGAAGTCAGTATGATGAACGACCTAGCTCCAAAGTTGAGTAATAAGAAACGGGCGGTTTGGGTAGCGTTTGAGAGCATAGAGGTCGTAGTGAAGAAGGCAAATGTCATCTGACTCCACGACCACCTCTGTACTGAACAGTTATCCTTGCTTTGAAAGTATTCCCAAAATAATTCCAAGAAAGAATGTCTAAAGCCCAAGCGAGCTTGGTACGCCAGGGCCATACACCGGTGTTTCGAAGGTCTCGTCCTCCTCCCCAGTGACCCATGCCCCACATTATGTCCTGCATTGTAGCAAGGAAGGAGGCGTATGTGGTGGTCATAGACTTTTTTGAAGTTATTTTGAATGTTTAGAAACAGTCGATGCCATGGATCAATTTTGCTCTGCCAGCCGAGATCCATCGACTAAAAAGCGGTGGTGGACCAGTGTCATTGTACACTATACCGTCACCACATACGCCTTCCTCCTTGCTACAGTGCAGGGCCTAATGTGGGGCGTGGGTCACTGACGAGTAGAACGAGACCTCCGAAACACCTTTGTATAGCCCTTGCGTACCTACCTCGTTTAGGCCTTAGACATTCTTTCTTGAAACTATTTTGTATTCCAAAAAAAAAGAATGTTTTGAGAATAAACGAGGTTGGTAAGCCAGGTTCATACACCGGTGTTTCGGAGGTTTTGGCCTTCTCGTCAGTGACCCCCGCCCTACATAAAGCCCTGCACTACTATTTTGAATGTTTATTGCAAGTCGATGCCATGAATCAATTTTGCTCTACTATCCTTAGAATCCTGGTCGCTATATGAGCAGGACGAAAGATCACCTCAAGTTATTGAACGCTCAGTCGAAACGCCAATGCTAGGAATATCCCGTATCTCGCAAATGGGAGAAGAGTCCGAAGTTCTAGTCGAAGTTAGCCACCGAACTCATGGACGCCGTTCTACACACCAGGTTGTCGAAGATAAAGTGGGCCGACACGGAAATCGCTTCAACGACAACCGATGGATAAGAGGCGTTGCCGACTAGACTCCTCGAGATGTCGAGCGAATCGCAGCAAAGCCACCGACGCAATGTTCCAATTTCTTCAAAAAAGCCTCTCAGAAACATATCATAATCAAGGAGTTCCTACAGCAAAAAACACACAGTGCGTTTCAATTGCGTGCAAAAAAATGAAAGTGTTGGTGCTGCCTGCTCGAGTTACTCCATATATAATAGGGTTACAGGTGATCCAGGTGATATATATGACAACACTCCATTTTTAGGAGTCAAGTCTGTCAAAAGCCTGCAATCAAGCGGCTGGGAAAAACATGGAAGGCCGTTAGGAGTCGCCTTTAACAAATCAGCTCCTTCCGCTCCATCGGAAGAGACTGGCAAGATAAACGATTATCTTCTTCTGTTTAGTCGCTCCAAGGTGTTACTGATATAGTTTATTGAATATCAGCGAAGCATATAACAATAGAGTTGATAATGCAGCAACAACAGTCGTGGTGGCTTACGTTTCGGCAAGGTTCGCCATCTTCAGAGCCTGGAAAGGTCAAATTGATTCGCAAATTATTAAATCAAAGGCCTTCACAACGCCATCAGAAAACATAAGAAATAAATTTTTGGGTCGCATAGGAAAAACTTCATTCCAAAAACACTCACCGCTTTGATGTTTTAGGTCCTTCAACTGATCTTGAAGACCTGCCACTTGGAGTCTGTGCTTAAGTGAAACTGTGCCTGGCTCAGGTCGGGAATATTAGCCTGAGGTGTGGTGCGAGGTCACGCGTTATTACGAGGCATTCCTCTTTGCGGTTCATTTTTGAGCCCCGCTTCGCTAATATATTCATCCCCGCACGCTTCGCAAGAGATTAGATAAATTGTAACCGATCTCATGTAGTCGCCGTCTCTGCCGTTTGGGCAAACTTTGCAGTCGTTGGTTTCGCAGAGGCGATCATACAGTCGGTTGCGGACTAATTGGCGTTTTAGTGTTTTTGATGGTATCTCGACTACTGCTACCGAATTGTCTAAACCTGCTTTTTTTGAACAGCGTTTAATGGCTGCACTTACTTCGTTGCAAATAGAAGGCAGGATGAATGGAACTTTATCCTCGCTAGACCTTCCTTATAGGGGTGCCGAATTCCATCTAATTCTAACATGAGATTCTCCTATCGTGTTGTAGCTATTAGAGATGGCTAATTTTCGCGCCAAAGTCAGGGACTCTACCTTATGTTCTTTTCCTGTGTACACATTAGCAGCTGTTCAAAAAATGTTTTTTATAAGTGCGCATTTTGTGTGCGAGGGATGCGCAGATAGGTAGTAAACCAGGATGATTTTGTTGCTTGGTTTGCGATACCATTTTGCGTTGTAGGAGTTTTTGGATAGGTCAACTTGATCGTTTAGAAGTGAAAGCCAATTTGCCTTAGGTTTCTCACGGGTGAACGTTATGCACTCTGACTGACTATTTGAGAACTCAAAACATTTGTCTATCTCCTCTTGCGTTGAGCAGACGACAAAACAATCATCTACATACAAACAGTAGGGTAACGGCCGGAGCTCGATTACTAGGGCCTCTACTTTAGACATAAAAGCGATAGCAAGGGTCGGAGCTAGTCGTTGTCCCATTGCCAGCCCTCTGATCTGCGCAAAAAATTCCCACACCATCTAAAGAATCAGCAGCTTAGGCAATCTTTTGAGAACCATGACTTGTCACTAAGACAGAAGATCGTTTTAGCTAAACAAACAATTATTTTCCTCATTCGCTGCTTAAACACCGAATCGTTCCCAACTTCATCAGGCGAAAACGACTTCATGAGCTATGCGGGCGACCAGAAGACATCAATGAGTATTGAGCACCGAGTTAAGACTCCTTCGAGAAGCACTTCGATTTAAACAACATCTATTGTATTCTCATTTAGAGAAGTGTGAGTCGAAAGTGTTCAATATTTAGAGGATTGCCTTCGATGAAGATTCAAGGGTGGGTCAATTTTGATTTGCGAATCTAATAGGTCAAATGCTAAAGTAACCTTATGCAGAAAATTTGGAAAACTTTTAAACAATTCGCATAGGCAAACTTCGACAAAACATTATAACACCGTTAACGAAAGCCCTAAGAGTCTAACTGACATCAATAATGTGCCGAAAACATCAAGGGTCACCGTGTTAGGAGACATGACTCTTCGCGAGAGTGCGCACTCGCTCTTAGAAGGGCCCAAGTTTCTCACCAGCGCAATCTATTTCTAAGGAAACCCTGTGTAATATGGCCTGCAATTTGCAAGACCTTCAAGATCGGTTCCGCTATAAAGCTAGACTAGAACCATACAACAGGCAACAACGAACAGCAGGAAAATGCAGGGGCATTACCAACACCGCCTTTTCCTCGAGCGTTCTTTAGGCAACAAGGCCCGAATAATGAAGTGGATATCAATTTTCGTATATTTTCGGACGAAACCCTCAGAATCCTTAATCACTATAGCAAGAAAAGGTTTAGCTCCAACTTAACATCAACGCAGAAAAACGGTATGCGACAGATACGGGAGCTAATAAAGTCCAAAGCCATTCGACTATCTGTTAGTGATAAGGGAGGAGAGTTCGTGGTAATTCCCCATAAGGTGGATGTTGAGATAACAAAAAAACACCTAGAGGACTCTACACTCTATCGTCTATCATCCAATGAGGAATTTCAAAAACAATATCGAAAGTTGAAAAGTGAATGATTTAAAATAGCAAATTCGGCTGGTTTAAAATCTTTCGTTATCGCTCAACTAGAACTCAGTCCACCATCATGCCCCATCTTGTACTAACTTACTAGCGTCTACTGATCCATCAAAATTCAAAGTTAGACCCATCATCAGTTGTGTAGACGGACCGACGGATAGAATAACGTGGTTTTGAAACTTAATACTAGTCCAACTACTAAACACATTCCAGCCCATCTTACCAATACCCAAATGTTCTTGGATCGTCTACGTAACGCGTCTCCCAACAACGCGTACGTAATGGAATCGTTCGACGTAACCGCTCTCTATACAAATGTGTCGAATGAGTCCGCCATGCAAGCCATATGCGAGCTTCTAGCGGAGCACAAAAGAACTACGAACATGTATGGCTTTTCCATTCGGCAGGTCATGGCTCTCTTAAAAGAGTGCCTAAGCTGCTCATTCTTTTGATGGTCTGGGAATTATTATGCGCAGATCAGAGGGTTGAAAATTGGACCACGACTAGTTCCGACCCTTGCTATAGCTTTTATGTCCAAAGTAGAGGGCCCAGTAATCGATCTCCGGCCGTTACTCTACTGTAGGTATATAGATGATTGTTTTGTCGTCTGCTCAACGCAAGAGTAGATGGACAAATGTTATGAGTTGTCAAATAGTCAGTCAGAGTGCATAACGTTCACACGTGAGAAACCTGAGGCAAATTGGCTTTCACTTCTAAACGATCAAATTAACCTCTTTAAAAATTCCTACAACACAAAATGGTATCGCAGTCCAAGCAACAAAAACATCCTGGTTCAGTACCTATATGCTCATCTCTCGCACACAAAATGCGCACTTATAAAAAACATGTTTCGAACAGCTGCTAATGTGTGCACAGGAGAAGAACATAAGGTAGAGTCCTTGAGTTTGGCGCGAAAAATAGCCATCTCTAATGGCTAAAACACTATAGGAGCTTCTCAGGTTAGAATTAGATGAAATTCGGCAACCCTATAAGGAAGGTAGAGCGAAGATAAAGTTCCATTCATCCTGTCTTTTATTTGCAACGAAGTAAATGCAGCCATTAAAGCTGCCTAAAAAGAGCAGGCTCACATAATTCGGTAGCAGTAGTCGAGACACCATCAAAAACACTAAAACGCCAACTAGTCCGCAACCGACTGCATGATCGCCAGTGCAAAACCAAGGACTGCAAAGTTTGCCCAAACGGCAGAGACGGCGACTGCATGAGATCGATTACAATTTATCTAATCTCTTGCGAAGTATGCGGGGATGAATGTATTGGCGAAACGGGTAGACCACTCTGCATCCGCGTAAAAGAACATCTAGCTGGGAAACGTAACTCCGACCCAAAAACCCCACTAGGCACGCATAAGGAACAGAAGCATAAAGGAGCAGATTTTGACGTTAAATTCACGGTCCTTGCACGGGAATTGAAAACATCTACGCGTAAAATTTTGGAAGCCTTCTGAATACATAGCAAAGGCCCAAAAATGAACAGCAAAGAGGAGTGCCTCGTAATAACGCGTGACCTCGCAGCACACCTCAGGCTAATATTCCCGACCTGAGCAAGGCACACTTTAACTTAAGCACAGACTCCAAGTGGCAGGTCTTCAAGATTAGTTGAAGGACCTAAAACATCAAAGCGGTGAGTGTTTTTGAAATAAAGTCTTTCCTATGCGACCCAAAATTTATTTCTTACGTTTTCTGCTGGCGTTGTGAAGGCCTTTGATTTAATAATTTGCGAATCAATTTGACCTTTCCAGGCTCTGAAGATGGCGAACTTTGCCGAAACGTAAGCCACCACGACTGTTGTAATTCATGCTACATTATCAACTCTATTGTTATATGCTTCGCAGGTATTCAATAAATGATATCAATAACACCTCGGAGCGGCTTAACAGAAGAAAATACTCATTAATTCATTAATAAACCATTTTTAGGCACCTAGAAATTTGTCAGCTCGCAAATCTACAAGCTATATTTACCTCTTTCTACAGCAGCCTTATTATGTTACAACTATATATCTAAGAATATTGAATGATGTACAAAACCTACACTTCTGCTCTCTCTGAACACACTTTTCTGTAATGCATTAGTCATTTATCTGATATTGAACAGCTGTTCAGAAATTAAGTACAGCTGCAATTAGGATTTTCAAGAAACCAAGCATGAAATTGAGAAGTTCTGAAATTCCCTCCGTCAAGGCAGTACTTGCAAGCCTGAGCGATACACTGAAGAACGTCATAGTGTCTTGATAGACAGTATCCCGTTTGTTCGTTTGTTTCAATGCACAGAATGTAGGCCTTGAAGTAAAAAAAGATAGGGGAAAAAGAAATTAACCGGAGTAAAACGAGAGGTCTTCAATGTTACAAGCAAAAATTCATATCTACTAACAGAAATTACTGCAACCACTCCAATTTATCATGTGCTAATTCAAAGTTATAGAGTAGCGATGACTTTCATGTCGTAAGAATCTTACGAAAGTTACGTCGTCACGTAAGGAGACCGGCCTCAGCGATTACTCTACTATCTCAAGTAACGAAAAATCGATGCCTTTCAAGAATTGCATACAGCATTATATAAGCGGCATCTTATCGTCTCAGCCATTTGAGTGACGTCGTGCCTTATCCTTCATATCTGCATTCTATAAAAAGGGATTCTTCAATAGAGAAACGAGCCATGCAGAGTTTTCCATAGGGTAGAAATCTCATTTCTCACCTTATGCATGACTCTGAGCTCCTTTTATAAGTTATTCAGGTTAAAGGATGGGCGGTCAACCAATAAATCATTAGATCAGTGGTTGGGTGCAAGCAGACTGGTTTGTCAGCGTGTGATTGTCCTACAAGTATATGATGCCCAATGTTTGATAACATTTCTAGTCTGCCAAGGATAGTGGCATCAGTGATTTCCATTCAGTGTGTGGCTTGGTTTGTAAGAGGTGAGCATATAAGTGCTGATCTTAATCATTGCTATCAGCAATCGTTCGGTAAGGAGATTGATGAGGGGAGCAAAGACCGGTTTCAAACCTTTAAGAACCATGAGAGTCATTTGATACTCATCGCGCGACGTCAAATCTTACTCACCAATCTTACATCATCTTTAATCATCTTAAATCTTACCACTTGGGGCAGAGGAGGCGGGGCTTCCGTACACGCCCCTGGGTCCACGGAAGTGACCGGTTAAGGGCCGGACATTCGATCAATAAATCAGTAGCCGGACAACAAAAAGCAGAAAACTAGCAAATCACGAAACCACCACATTGCCGATGCCATGCAAAAATAATAGTTTTGCCGCTTACAGGACGTCAAGCCGTAATCTTGCTTGTGTTGTCTGTGACACACACGTCGAGCTATTACAGTAGTATGTAATTATTTAAATCGAAGTGAAGGCTACCGCTCCGTATTTCTCGGAATTCTCGTAGATTTTATGGAGGAGGACAGCGACGAGGTAGTTGAGGCAGCTGAAGCGGCGTTGGAGACGGCTTGTTGTTCGACTGATCCATCCGGGATCTCTCCTAGTCACGCATCGACGGCCTCTTTAGGTAAGCCGTATATTTTCCTCGTTTATCTAGAACTCTTCTTTTTCCTTTTTGACTCGTATCACAGTTTTTTTTTCTACTGCGCGGCTATCAGTCTTTCTGACATTCGGCTCGTCTCCTCGCCTACTCGAGAAACTCATCTTCTTACAGAATGTCATAGATTATTGGTCGAGTACGTCTCATCACGCAATCTGGAGGATAGGCAGGCCGGGTCTTCCTCGTAGGGCGTTCGTTATTGATTGCCAGGCAGCGCTGGAAGTCCCGCGGAGGTCAGTCACGCATCAGGCAGCGCCCAGCATCACTAACCCACTCTGCCGGTCCCACTCAACTTCCTGTTACTTTTTTGGTACCTGTATGTCAGACGGCTACAAATGAAAATTCGACCTCACTCACTGGACAAGGATTTTCCATAGGAGTGTTAGTAACCATTCGAAAGCTGAGATTTCAGGCTACATTCCTAAGTGGCCGGTTTTCGAAACACCCCCTCTATAACGCTGTAGCGCTCAAAATAAAGTTATATTCCACACGACAGCGCGTTTTTTCCTTATTTCCTTTATGTCTCTTTGAACAAAACTCCTTCCTTATAGCGCTAGCGCTCTTTCGATAGCACAAGCCTCGGAAGTCAGAAATAGGGGGGGGGGGGCGTCAGTGGTTTAATGGATAGAGCACGCATTCCCGGAAAGAATGAGGTGCGGGTTCTAGTCCCGCCTGACACAAAAGTTTTGCACATCACTCTACATCAATGGGTATCACCTGTATCACCTGTATCACCTGTCGTCCCGTTGATCGTCGAGTGACTCGAGCGGGTACCAGCAACTCTTCCATTTTTCCCTATCGCGTGCAAGAGTAGCACAGTGGGTCCTCCTCGCTCTAGGGATTCGCTGAGCATCATATCTTTCTTCTATCGCTTTCGTGAAAAAATCGGACCAACGGGTCGGTGGTCTTCCTTTAGAGCGCTTGACGTCCCGAGGAATCCAGTCGGTACCGGCTCTCGTCCATCGGTTGTCGTTGAAGCGTAACACGTGTCGGGCCCACCTTATTTTCGATATCCTGGCGTGCAGAACGGCGTCTCTGATTTTCGATCGATGACGTAGGTCGGAACTTCGGATCCTTTCTCTCATTTGCGAGGTACGGGATACTCCTAGCATCGACCTTTCGACTGCGCCTTCGATAACGCCAAGTGATTTTTCGTCCTGCTTACGTAGCGACGTGGTTTCTGCTGCATACGTTAGAGCAGGGATAATTGTCGAGTCGGAAAGGTGGGCACGGAGTCCTATGGTCTTTGTCCTCTTCACTACATCTTCGACGCTCTTAAACGTTCCCCAAGCCGCTCGTTACCTCCTGCTCAACTCTGGGGCTAGGTCGTTCATCATGTTAATTTCACGACCTAGATAGACGTAACTGGAGCATTCGGAGAAAAATGAAAGCGCGCGGAAAGTGAGGAATATAATTTCATTTTGAAAAGGCTTTTTCGGAAACCGGCCTCGTGCGGTTATAGCCAGAAATCTAAGCTTTCAAATGATTACCAACACTCCTATGGAAAATCTTGTCCAATGAATGAGGTCGAATTTTTCATTTGTAGCCGTCTGACATATAATTTTTTCCTCTTTGGCCCCAATTATCATTGTTTTCAAGAGCGAAGATGCTTTCCGATCAGGGTTTGGGTAGTATTCCAAGCCACGAAGGTTCGTCAACTCGATCCAATCGGCTTTCTACGAGAGTCCTTCATTTTATTGCTTCAGTAACAGCTTTGATCTTATAATGAACGTCCTTAAGAATGCTAAGTGATATGTAAAACTCGGAATCTCGGGCGGGAGCTGAACTCGTATCTCACCGTCGTCTCCTGAGACGCGTACCAACCACTGCACTACTGTGCGGCGTCTGCCCCATCACTCGTTCTGAGATGATCTGCTATCGCTAATCTGCTCTTCGTTATAGGTGGTGGACAGTGGACTACTCCGCTATTCCATCCGTCGGATGTCGAACGTGTTGTACAGCGATATGGCCAGTTTATTGAGAAATTTCAGGTGGTGTTCAGTTTTTTTATTGATTGTTCTGTGTGGTGCTGAGTGACTTTAATTCATAATCTGTAAGAGTCCTTCTTAGTCTTTGAACCTCGGCCGATGGGAGTCGAACCCGCGTCTCACCGTTTCCGCAGGCACGTGCTAACCACTTCACTACAAGGGCTCTGTTCTGTTGTCGTCCTCAGAAACGGTGAGATGAAGGTTCATCTCCCGCAGCGCGAGGCTTAGAAGTTTTGTGAATCACTTGGAACTCTTGACTTTAGTTCAATCAAGCTCGAGAAACCATTGAACAATATATGCAATCAACTTCAAGACCTCTGGCAATTACCAATGAAAAAGATGTTTCTTGGGCCGCTCTCCTATCTTCTCTCGCTTCAGTAAGCTTCTTTTTTCCTAAAAAAATTATTTATTTGGCTAGTCAATCAAAAGATCGGCTCTTACTAAACATTGACTTGGGAAATGTGAACTTCCTCACGATCCATCCTCTTTCAGGAAACTTTTCTGAGATTGTAAATCTTTTTTTCTTCTATACTTTAAAAAAGATATACCAACCATGGAGAAGCTATTTAGAAGAGCAAACTTCGTGAGATAGTATATATTTGTTTGATTCGCTGAATGTATTGTATTGATGAACTGGTCTGTGCGATGTATCCAGTTGGGGGGTTATGGCCGAGTGGCTGGTGATGCGCGATGCGATCCGGCCCAGGACTAAACGCCCTCCTCCCCAGAACACTCCGAAACCCCTTAAATATCGGGGCATGGAGCGTCCCAGCTCGGCTATCTTCGAGATTTCAAGACGTGCTAGACCAGCATCCTACAACGTTCGTGAAGAAGATGAGATCCCAAGCAAACGAGGAGACGAATCGAATGCTGGAATACTGGGGCCCTTTAGATTTAGAAAACTTTGCTTCGCGGTAAATGAAGTGGTGAATAAAGTGATGTAATAGGTCAAATGAAAGCGAGTAGGCGGTCAAAGGAGAAGTGGTTGTTGGGAATTGTTATGGAAGGAGAATTGTTAGAATCATTCCCGATATCCGCTCCTTGATTGGACGCCTTCGCAAAAACGCGCTTTCTGCCTCTATTTTCAGAGTTTTAGTCGTTCTTTGGAAGTTCAAATCTCCAATTTCAATGCTCTATATATTTCTCAAGAGACAATTCTATTGAGCTATAGCAGAAGAAATACAATTGTTTTTCACACTTGGGCATTTTTCGCGGAGAAAGCTTTTCCCTTAGATTTTTAGCGATCAATCGATAGCTCAAATTTGGAAGATTTAATGGTATAACTGCTCTTTGAAAGAGACTTTTTAGTACGCTGTAGCAGCCAAAAGCAATTTAAGTTTCGAATTCGCCGCGCATTTCTCGTCGGTTAGGGCGTGTGAGTACCCGAACATCGATCGCGCGTTTGATTCATCGCGCAGCACAATTCCCATGTGGCGTGCTATTTTCGTATTAAATTTCAAGTTTCCCACCAAAATCTTCAGAAAAAAAGACTGACACTGCAGGATTTTCTCTACACGTTAACATGCTTTTTGTGTACAGGCTTAGTGGCCTCGAGCTTGGGCATGTTAGTGAGCTTTTTTGAAAATAAAATGAAAATGAAAAGCCTAAGCCGACAGAGCGATTGAACAGAGTTTCTTCTACATTGGCAATGCAAAATCCCAGAAATCGCTACGAAACGGAGGAAAACTTTCCAAATACGCAACAGAAATATGCGCGATAAAGCGTGTCGTGAGTGAAACGCAAAGGGGTTTGGGGGGTGGGGAAGCGAGGCTTGGGCTTAATCTTGGGTTCAGGATTCAGGCTTTAGGCTTATACTTAGACTTACGCGTAGGCTTAAGCTTATAGGCTTGTAGACTTAGGCCTAGGCTTATAAGTTTAGGCTTGGCACCAGTCTTAGGCTGGACTTATAGGCTTATGCTTAGGCTTCGTACTGCGTTTATTCGGCAATATAAATTCGAAATGAAAGGCATAAGCCTATAGAACTATGGAACAAAGTTTCTACCCACTTATATTCAGCATCACCTGAATTTATGACAATAAATAACCGATGTGTTGTAAAAGCCCGGCTGCTTGGTGCCAATGTTGTGACATCCCATTCACTTACCGAAGCAAAGAATGCGCTTCGATTGCGAACACCCAGTTTTCTTTTGGGTGCTACAGCAGGCTATTGAGTCCTTTCTAGAGAACCAGTACACTGTTGAATTTGTCGTGATTTGTACCATCAGGTAATCACTAAAGATCATGGGAAAAGCTCTCTCCAGCGAAAAATGTCCGTGTGTGAAAGATAATTTTTTTTTGCCACTACGGTGGTGCACTAAAATGGTCTTTTGAAAATCTAAGTGAATTTCTGATATTCTCGATCTTTGAGCTATTTAGTGTCTTCTGAATCGAAGAGAAAAGCACCAGAAGACGCGTTTTTCTCAGAGGGCTGAAGCAAGACACAAATAACGAAAAAGTATTATTTGTTGTTACTCAATTTTTACAAAACTCGATCATGGTTTCGGTACTGAGTCGCCTAAAAAATTGCTCATTTATTTGTTGACTTACGGCTTTTCGATCCATCCGTGTCATTATAGATTGCAAACTGTGATAAAAATTATTATCTGCTCTCATTTCTTCAGCCAAAGGCGTTCTTTCGGAAAGAAAATGCTCTGAAGAACCAATATTACCAAATCAGGTACGTGGCTTTGACCGTTTTATTTGTTATGTGAACTACGCTTCACAAAATTTGTAATCATCAATCAATCATTTATTCTTTGTTGATCAAGCGAATCACATGGTTTGATTGAAATAACTTTATTCGGCTAAATTTACTCGCCTTCGCTTTTTTTTTCAGAGCTGATAAAGCTTGCAAAGCCATAGAACAATACAGGCGATAACTTCAAACCCCAGAGACCGCCCAAGAGGCATTTATTTATTTATTTTTGCAAATAAACTCATGCTGTCTGCTCAATCAGCAAACATTATGGTTGAATGGTATAGCCAGAGTTCGAGGAAACCCGGTTCTCAATTTATTTACATGTATTCATTTCAGCGAAAACTTGGTTCGAGCCTCTCCTTCAGCAGTTGCTGTGTCTGACAGCAGTGGAAGCAACGTAGCACAAGCTGATTATCTCATTGTTCAGTGTAGGCAGTATGTACTGGCTCGAGTCAAAATGATAAATATCTATACTACAATAACAAGCCTCGGTAGGTTTTGAATTTTTGCACGTTTTTGATTTACAACTTGAGAGAAAGTTTGTTGAACCGCCCCTTCGTTACGGCGGTCGTGTTCGGCTGGTCGGCGATTTCGACGGCTACGAAGAGAAGAGCTCAGCTCTTCACTTCTGTTCTGGATGGTTCATCTCTCTTTTTCTACTTTTAACACTTTTTAGAAAGATTTACAGCTCTTACTCTTCGTAAACCTAATTTTCAAAAATAAGCAGTGGATTATATTGCAAGAGGCGCCAGTCTTCGTAAGCTATTCGACAAGCGTGTATTGTTTCAGCACATACTGCAGCGGAATGGTTAAGCCAACATACGAGAGAATTTCTACGTGTTTTCCTTTCAATAGTAACAGGGGGAAGAGATTTGCTATTCTCTGAATTCTTAAAAATTTCTCCATGCTTCTGCTTGTTGACACTCGATCTAGAATTCGTAACATTTTTTGTGGCCAGGCCGAGGCCGTTTGGTCCATATGTTGATTTAGCTTGCGCATATCTGAACTTTTCTCGAATGGTTTACCGCGTCATCGTGGCTGGAAAGTCATTCCGGTTATCGGACTGCAAAATACAGCAGAGAATTTAATCCCGATCCGAGCTGAGAAGGAGTGCGACGTTTCCACTCAGGTAGCCCAGCGAAGAGTAAACTGTACCACAAATGACCACCGTCTTGATAGCTATTAGTCCTAAGGTAATTATCTCCTTCTGTTCCACAAGTGTAATGTGATGACGACCTGATGTAACTCCGGCTAGGCTGATCTCGGGACTCCATGGAACAAAAATCGGTTCTGCCAGCGCACGTTTCCCTGTGCTGGAGCTCGCACGATCACTGGAGACGGGCCGCCCAAATATTTAGGGAGTTCTTTTTTTTTAATTGACTGCCACTTGCAGTGGTATGATGTTATAGTATACCCAATAATGTGGAGTGGTGCAAAAACATTTGCGTTAGCCGAGACTCGAACCTAGATCTCACTCTTTCCGAGAGCGCTCGGAGAGCGGGATAGCTTCCGGAAAAAGTGAGATCTGGGTTCGAGTCCTGGCTGACGCAAATGTTTTTGCACAGTACTTCACATGATTGGGTATTTTGGGGAATTTGAGCTAAATTACATTCTCTTGAGTATTTTCGTAATTATATCTGATCTTTAGTATGTATTATGTACGTATTTAGCTGTGTGCCAAAAAACGGCCTGAATTTCTCATTTAGGAACCCACCCTTCTCTTGGAACAACATAGGCGTTTTGTGACGTGTTTTCGGATAAGATACTAAGTCTATCAGATTTAATTTCGAGTCTGTCGAGTAAGTGTTAAACACTTAACTCTGTAAAGCTCTTGTAAATTCAGCTAATGGGAAAGTGAGAGAAATCCTCACCAATTTAGATAAGCCATTCATTGAGAGGTGATGGTTGATGAAGGGCTAAACTCTATAGTTAAAGAACCACTTTATTATTGCCTTTCACTTTGCGGATCCGATTAGGAAGTGAGAAAATATGACTTGTAGTCAGCAAGAATACTTAATATTTGATCGCTGTTAGCACTGTTTCAAAGTTATAGATACAAACCCGATAATGTTGACTAGTATGCAAAACTTTGAACCTCAGCGAGGATCGAACCTACATCTCACCGTTCGCACATCCCGGAAAAGGTGAGATGCGTTCGATTCCTGTCAGGCGTTCAGAGTTTGGCATATCACTCAAAAGTATCGGAAAATGGCATAATTTAACATCACCACTTGATTGTATTTCAGGAAATGATCGAGAGATTGTGTGGGAATCCATACATGCACGAGGAGTACGGATAGCAGAAACCTTACAAACATCTCAGAAACACTCTCTATTTTCTATGGTTCATCTACTTTCGGGGGAAGTTGCTGTACTCCTTCTGCTAGTCTCTGCACAAATTCACATTTCAAATTGCAAGGTGTTTATTTTCATTACCATAGAAGCAAAAACGGAAGATACTGACCGCATTTCCTCCTAATTTTAGATGTTGGAAAGTCTGCTACAGTTGAAGGAAATCCGAGAACGATTCGACTTTTGGGTTCGAGATTCTCTCTGCTTGAACTCCGTGAATAAATCTGTTTTACACTTCTTCAGGTACGATGAGCAGCGAAATTTCCGAGTTTCCTTTTTCTCAGAATCTATAACAGATTCTTGCACTCCAAAGATAAACGCTTCGAGTACGGCGTGAATTTCACAGAGGCGCGTTGTACTTCCTTGGATTTTTGTCACCAAACCCTGCTTTTTCTTGGAGACATTCAGTACTCTTACGACATCTCAAAGGAATCAAAATTCAATACTGTGCTCGATTTCTGAGAACGCCTCTTTATTGCGCCATTAAAGCAAAAAGATTCTTACGTTTCGCCTTCGACGTAATTTGTTTGCTCGGTTAGGGTCTGTCCTTGGTCTCTTGCTTGATTTAAGTACTAAGTAGATAGCTTAGATTTCGTTGATTATAAATTGGCTCCCGTTTTGGAAAGGCCCTCTTGCAGCGCTGTAAGAAAGAAAACAAGATTATTCCACCCTCAAATCACTCTCGAAGAATTTTATTTAAACCGAAGGCGTATGGGCATGTAGAGAAAATTATGGAGTATCAAAGTAGTTCCGAGTTTTTTCTTATCTCAGATTGAAGAAGCCCTGATGAAAGAACGGAAATCGCGCGACGCGATTGATCAACTACCGTCCGCATGCGATTTCAGTTCAACTATAACTCTTAGAAATTTTTTACTATTTGTGTACTTTGGGAGTCGTGACCTCTACCAATTGTAGAAGAAACTTACTTCTATCGTTTACTGGGTATTACATTTTTATTTTTATCTCATATTGCCAACTAAACCCGCCAAAAAATAGAAACAGTAGGCTAATCAGTGTAAGTACGAAACGTAATCTTCTCTTGGCTGCTAAGGCGCAGTGCGAAGGCCTTTTCAATAACCAATTCTGGTGTCAGAATCGACGTCTATCAGGCTATCAAATCACCACTAAAAGCTGGGTGGAAAAGCTTTCTTCAGTGAAAGAAGCCTTCAAATAACAATGGACCGAAAACTATTTCTGCCGTCCCAGAAGGGTGAACATATTGTTTTGTGTGTATACTATAAATCTTTGTTTAGATCAACAGATAAGCTACCAAGGAATCGCCTTATAAGTTGGTTTGTGCAGTTCTACAATCTTTTAATGGCGAAATTCTCCCTGTACTTCACAAACGTACTTTCGAATTTCTGTAGTGTAGATGACTTGAAAGTGAGCTCACTCCCTATTAGGCGTTGAGGTATCGAATTTTCATGCCATAATACTTGGTTTTAGACCATTTATACAATTGACAACGGGTACAATTTCATATCAAATGCAACACAACTTGTAAAGAAAACCGATGCCGTTTGTCTCGCTATAGTCATGGATCGTGAAAACTCCACAGACAACTTCTACGGTTTGTTTTTTAGCCCTGAGGTTTGAAACTAAGAGACGAATTATTCTTATATGCTCGCCTCTCTCTTATATAATCATTTATAGGCACTAGTCAAACATGCTGTTATAGGTCGAAGATTGTTAAGTGATGTGCGGGACATTCGACCCCAGACGGGAGTTGAACCCCCAATTCACCTATAGCGCGGGGCGCGTGGCGCCACTGTGGCCCTCGGGTATAAGTTAAGTACATGTTCGACTTCCGCCGAGGTCGATTGCTTTGCATATTACTCGGTAGGCCTTGATTTATGAGTACCGAACCGTAATACTGCTAAAAAGCATTAAAAGCGAGAATATTTTTATAGGATTTGGCTACCATCGTCTCAAGGATCGTTTCACTCCCGGTGCACTAACGGAACCACGAAAGGGGATAGCAGCACTTTGTCCAGTGGTATTCCGACTTCCTTCTCCAACAGAAGGGCACAAGTCGGTGCGAATCACAATTAAAAATCGACTTCTAATAAAGAAATGTTGTTGAATTCATAAGGAAAAAAAATTTAGGCACAATCAAACGATGTGTTCGAGAAATATCACGAGTACATAAATGGTTTTGTTCAATCGAATCTTCGCCAACCTTCGAAGAGCAGATATTACTATGATACTGAGAGGGACCACGTAAGTCTTTAAGTACGTTTTCCGCTAGATTTCCACTGATACTTCAGAATATTTCAAGCACTGATCTAGTGGATCGTCGTCCAACTACAGCTTATTTGGAACAAAGAATACCGATGAGCTATTTATTTCCTCACTGAAGAGTTCTACTTCGTGAATCACTCTTAATAACTTATTTTATCGACAACAGACGACGCTCTGAAAAGCGAAATATGAAAAAGTTGTGCCTTGCTGAAGTTAGAAGAGGCTGTGGCCGAGTGGTTAGAAGGGGCTGTGCACGCCATCAGGAAGCAAATCCTGGTTCCACCCCCTACCTCAACACCTGCTGTCAATGAGCGAACGCCTTACGGACCACGAAGGCTAGGGTTTAGACGAGATTTCAATATTTGCCTGACCAGCAATATACGTCATTAACGAAGAAGACGAAAAAATTTTCAAAGACTTTCTTGTGGAGAACGGTCTTGTGGAGGAAATGGATTGAAGAACTGCTGCGATACGGACAGTAAAGTGTGAAAAATGGTAGTGTAAACAAATAAATAAGTTAGATTTGAGGTTAATTCGAAAGACTGACTTTGCCAACCCACGACGTGAATGATGGAAAATGTTTTACGTCCTTTTTAAATAAGTGTAACTCTCTTTTTCTCCAAACAAAACCTGCTTGAGGTTGGTATTCCTACTTTCAAAATCGATGACTAAACGTTTCGGCGACTTCGCTTTCCTTAGAGCCGCTAAGAAACTCACTGGTGAGATCGTCAAAACCTTGCCATCGATTTTAAAAGATGAAATATCAACCCGCAGAAGTTTTATTCGAATAAAAAGACAGTACTCCGAAATTTGTGCTTTCAGTGTATGTTTGGAGATATGGTAGAAGCGCAGCTATACCTTGTCGTAGTGTATTCTGGGCGAGTCTGTGAAAAGGATGTGACCATAATGTCGTTTATACAGCATATGACCACATCACTAAGAGGATCAAGTCTGTTTTTATCGCTAAAGAATGCAGCCAAATAGGTTGCTTCTCGCCATACTTTTCATGGTTGTTGTGCTTTACTGGCTCTTGTATGTTTGAACTATTTACAGTTGCCAAGTTGCTATGACTATCGTCAAAATAAACCTTTTTTTGATGTCATTCCATAACACTTTACTGATTGGAAGCCTGACAATCACATTGTTTAGAGTGTAACAAAGTGGGCACTTTTCCGTTAGACGACACGGGATCAAAAACCGATCTTTTCGCTAGACAGGAACTTTCCATAAAAGTCTTAGTAACCATTCGAAAGCCTTAAATTCCCTAGCTAGCGCCTTACGTGGCCGGTTTTCTGGAAAGTTTTTTTATAACGCTTCAACAGAGGGGAAATTTTGTGTTTCATGTTTCTCACAGGATAGACCTCTTCACGTGGCCTATCGGCAACTATTCCATAGCGTAAACTTCCACGATTTCATAACTGTGTTCATTGCCTGGAACAACCTTTTCACTGCAGCGTAGCAGGGAGAATAGGTCGAGTTTCACATCATCAGCGTGCTTATTCAACGGCTAGTCTACGGTCGGGGTGTGTGCTCTCCATAGATTCAATGCGGCGGCCCCGTCATCGACTGGTCAATATACGTCCTTAAATCATACAAAGTGCGATTTTTATTGTTCGATCAGGAATTTTTTCTCCGCTTTGGATGAAACTCCAGATTGGACGCCTGACTCTGGTACTAAAGGATTTTCTCTGCACGTTCATGTGCTTTTCGTGCTTCCAGCAAGGTCATGAATGAATTGCGCAACAGATGTAGAACACAATTTTACTTTGAATTTTACGCGTTATTAAAAAAAAACTTCTCGAAAAACGGTCATATGCGGCGCTAGCCAGAGACTTAAGCTTTTGAACAATGACTAACACTCAGTAATGTAGAGCGATGTGCAAAACTTTCGCGTCAGGTGGGACTAGAACCAGCACCTCACTCTATCCGGGAGCGCGTGCTCTAACCCGTTACACTACTGACGCCCATTTTGCACACCACTCTTTCTACAACACCTTCGGCTTCGATTCCTCTATATGTATGGGGTATATCATTTTACAAGGAAGCACCGAGCTACTGATGAGGATCGATGGCCAAAACATGTGCCTAGCACTACATAAGTGCCATGACAAACCTCATGAAAGGCTTAGAATATTTTATCATATATTGTTCCATGCGAGGTTTCAAAAAACAGTTGAATATAAAGATAACCAACTATTGCCAAGGCGATATATTAATTCTTAATGGTCAAATTTGGAGAATGTCATCGAGTTTTTGGCTCAAATCACGGTCTCTCGTCAGTGTTTCCTTTATTGCAAGTAGTTTTGAATCGATACGTTTTATCTCATTTTGCAGAGTAACCAGCTCACAAATAATCTGTAATCAATCAAACTCATGAACGTCAAGTGGTGTGCAAAAAGATTGACATAAGCGGTAGTTGAACCTGGTTCTAGCCACACTGCGAACACGTCTTATCACTACACCATCAATGCCACCGCTCCGGCACCACACTATCGCCGATGTTAACCATCTGGTTTGATCTGGTAAGCACCTGCTGAAGGTTGGTTGCTGCCAGGAGATAGGGTATATCGAAGCAAAACTAGCAAATCGGTGGCATCGGTGGTGTAGCAGTAGCGCGCGCCGGCGATATGGCTGAAACTCGAGTTCAACTTCCGCCTGATTCAAGTGTTTTCCACATAACTCAACACTATGGTTATATTTGCATCACCATACAACTGCTCAAAAGCAGTAAAAATAAAGAAGACTGTCTTAAGCCTAAACGAGATTGGTACGCCAGGGCCATACACCGGTGTTTCGGAGTTTTCGGCCTCCTTGTCAATGACTCCCGCCCCACATTAAGCCCTGCACTGAAGCAAGGAGGGAGGCGCATGTGGTGATGGCATAGTGTACAATGACACTGGTCCATCACCACTTTTTCAGTCGATGGATTTCGGCCGTTAGATCAATATTGATCCATAAGATCGACTGTTCATGAAACCTCGCAATAAACTTTCAAATTAATTCCAAAAAGAATGTCTAGAGCCTAAACGAAGCTGGTACCTCCTTACTACAATGCAGGGCTTAATGTGCGACGGGGGTCACTGACGAGGAGGCCGAAATCTCCGAAACACCGGTGTATAGCCCTGGCGCACCAACGTCGTTTAGGCTTTAGAATTTCTTTTTGGAATTGTTTTGAATGTTTATTGCGAGACTTCAAAAACCGTCGATCTTATGGATGAAGAAGACTTTACATTTTATAAGTTAGTGAGCTGGTTAGGTGCTTGTGTAACGGAGTTCACCTTCACTAAGTTACCTGCAAAGCTGAATGTATAGTTCTTCTGGCTTCCTTCGCTGATGATGGCTCAAGAATGCCAAACGGTCGAAACCTTGGAATCAAGGGTTTTGTGGTTTCTTGCTGCTCAACTTTTGCATCAGAGCTCTCATCTTTACGATGACGAAGCTGAAGATTTCACAGTCGGCTTATATAGTCAAAGTAGATGGAAACAAAACTCAAAGTCACCTCAGTAGCGTCGTTGCCCTCTTTATCCTTCATTTGCGAACCATCGACCAGCTCGAATTTCCCTTCGTTGAGGAGAACTCTGGACAATAGAATGAAAGTTTTCTCTACAACTCTTTAAACCATTCGGGACCAAGGACTCAACCGTCTGCGTCTCTAGCCCCCAGTGTGTTGCGTTTGTCAGTGCCGTCTAACCTCAGTGCGCCATTGTTAGACGCGACACGCTGGGGTAGGAAAGCAGAAGGTTGGGTCCATGGTCCGGAAGGGGTTAATTCTTAGATACTATCCACTTGTAAGGAGAGTCTGTTTCGCTCAAAACAAAGATAAAAGGCAAGAATTCCATGATAAGTAGATATCGCCCCACGTTCTTACCTAACACTTGGTTCCAATGACTGAACATTGATATTGTAGAGAGTTGTGAACGACAATCCTCGAACTGTCCTTAAAATTAAATCCTTCGTGAACATGACAATCCTCTCCAGCTTTATTTAAAAAGTTCCTTTAACCCTTTGGAGACCGCCAATGATAGCAGTAGGCGACGCGCTGGTCGCTTGCGCGGCAGTCGCGGGTGGACAGCTCCTGCAGATGTTGCCTGCTTGCCGTGCCCCGAGACATGACGCCTCCACTACAGTGGCTGATTGAGATGCGACGTCGCGTGGCGTGACACGTTTTATAGCACGTGGTTCCCAAAGGGTTATAACAAAGGATTACCGTGCTTTAGATATTTCGCTTCTTGCCAGAACTAAACGATCTTCCAGTTGTTTCGCAAGATTGCAGTAGTTGGCCACATATTCTAATCGTTCAAGTGAAAGTGAATTCAGCTCCTCCATGATTACGACCACTGAAAAGTGATGGCATGAGCAAACAACTGCTCAGAAATTTAGGGAGAGTCGAAACCAAAAACTTGGGTAGCTGAACACATTTGAATGTAACACAAGATAGAACCTTGAAAGGGAGAAGAGAAAAGATCTTCAGGCACTCATCAATCCTTAAAAGATTCGCCAAGTATCTGTCTCTAGCGAGCGACTACCGATGCCTAGAATTAAAGTGTTGTTATCCTTCCAAAGAAGTCCGCCACCAATTTACCGACCTCTGAGGGATGAAAAGCGTGCTAAGCCTCGTGTAGAGTTCGAACCACCGACAATCGATTGATCGATGGTCACAGAGCACCTCTATCCACTGCACTACACACGCTCTCGATGTAAAGATTGAAAAAAGCTCTCGGCGTTAATCAATCCCTGAAGGTTGCGCCATGCATTCATCTTCAATTTTTAATTTCGTTTGAGGTGACTGAATGCATATATGGCCTTTGCAGTGACTCGCGGTGACCTCCCGCTGAACCGAGTCAGTGCTGCTTAGCCTCCAAGACAAGTCTGAGACCAGTCTGGTACCAATTTACGGACCCCGGAGGGATGGATGGCTTGGTGAGCCATTGCGCGGGATCGAACCACTAACCTCGTGTGCGACGCAGAGCACCTCTAACCACTGCGTCACATGCGTTTGTTTATCCTTGATGTAAAGATTATTTTTCAAAAATACTTCTAGCAATCAATTCGTTTTGCCGTCTTGTTCTCGAACGTCGTAGAAAACCGGTTGAGCGCGTAGAGATCTTTCTGATTAGGAGGGGACAAATGAAAAAACCGAACTCATTCGCTGGAGATGAGAAGCTTTCATATGGGTATTAGTAATCACTGGAAAGCTGAGATTTCAGGCTACAGCCCTACATACCCAATTTTTCAGAACACACTTTTATAACGTTGTGATCTCCACACACAATTCTGTCTCAGACGCGTAAAATATTTTTCGCCGGACAGAGGTCCTTCTTTCGAATGATTACTAATAGATCTTTGACATCGACTGGTTTTTAAACCTCGCAATAAACATTCGAAATAATTCCAGAAGAAGAATGTCTAGAGCCTAAACGAGGTTTGTACGCCAGGGTCATACACCGGTATTTCGGCCTCCTCCTCAGTGACCCACGACCCACATTAAGCCCTGCATTTAGGTTGAGGCTTTGAGCATTCTTTTTTGGAATGATTACTCATAGTCCAAAAAGAGCTCTGTCCGGCGAGAAATCTACACGTCTGCAATGCGAAAAATCTGCTTCTATGGCTACGTCAAAAAAGGGTGTGTTGGAAAACCGGCGACGTGTGACTGTAGCCTGAAGTCTCAGCTTTCGAGTGGTCACGAACACTGTCATGAAATACCAATAATGTAGAGTGCTGTGCAAAAACATTTGCGCTAGCCGGGATTCGAACCCTGATCTCACTCTTTCCGAGAGAGTATGCTAACCGTTGCACCACCGGTATACTGTAACATCATACCACTGCAAGTGGCAGTCAAATAAAAAGAATTCTGACTGATTATCGATACCCAATGCTTGTCAATACAAGTGGGTTCAATGCCGATAGCGGCTGCCCCGCCAGACCTTCGACGGTTGGCTGTTGACAGGTAACGCCTTGTAGCGTACAAAGTGCTGCGCAAAACGTGGCGTCGGTAGTGCAACGGTTAGCATACGCTCCCGGAAAAGTGAGATCTGGGTTCGAATCCCGGCTGACGTAAATGTTTTTGCACAGCACCCCACACTCTTGAATATATTATAAGAACATACCATGGCAGGAGGCGGTCAAATAAATGAAATCCGATTGCTTATTGATACTCCCATGATAGGTTCCTCTCCAGCGATTGAGGTCGGTTTTTCGTTTGTTCCCTTGTAATCCAAAGAAAGAACAAGCGCGTTTCCTCGTAATCTAGAGGCTAGCCAAGCTGCTGTGGCGTTCCAAAGGGTCTTCGTTGCTGACCGCCGGAGAGTGTTGGGGATGTGGTTCGATCCTACGCGCGCCGCGACAAGCATCACAACCACTCGGCCACGGCACATCACTATTACTATTAGTAGTAGACAAAAATCAGTGGAAAAGTAGTAGACATTTTGAACGGATAATGACATGAGCAAAGAATTGCTCAGCAATTATAAATCGACTTCTTTCGATTTTCGTTGATACGGTAGAGGACTGAATGGTGCAACTGCGTACGCGGTGAGCAATTTCTCGTCCAGAAGTCCACATGTATGACGCAACAGGTCGCGCGGCCGCATTGCCTCGTGTACCGTCTGGCTGCTTGGCCTGGATGACATGCATTGAGATCAATGCGTACATTCATGGCCGTTGCGGCTCGTACGCATTGATTTCGATGCACACTCTCTTCTTATTGACTTCGTTCTCTCGAAGCGATTTTTGACACTTGTGTAGCCGTTCGATGACTTGTCCATCATTGAAGTTGTGATCTACGCTGGTCGGAAACGCGTCTGTTTTGTACTTGGTTAAACATAGAAGAGCCGCTTTCCGAACTTAGCCATTTGCCGGTAATTTAATATGCAATTCAATTATTTCATCTTAACCCAGCCCCTAATTTTCCAACCCTATCCCTTTTTTTCTTTTCCCTCCTCACCTCCCGTATCGTTTACCCACCCCAGTTTGATTGGGAGGTGTTTTTGGGTGCGGGATTGCGAAGCACAGCGGGGGTTCAACCTCCCAGCAAGGCCATCCAAGCTGAAGAGGATCCGACGTTTTCACCCGGAAAGCCCAGCTGAGACTAAACCCCATCCCAGGAGTGACCGACCGCCGCTTGGTAGCTACTAGTGTCGAGGTGGTAATCTCCCTCTGATCCGCAAAGACTGGCGACTACTCCAATGTGGTGACGACCTGAGGAAGCCCCTGCAGGCTGGGCTTGCCTCGGGATTCCAGGGGGTAAAACAGGTAAACCATCATATTTTTGTGGCTGGGGTCCGCCCAGTTTGAAGACGGCTGTACAATATCTAAACATATAAAAAGGATAAAGGATAAAGCTCTCGGCGTTGATCAATCCCTTAGGGATGCGTTATGCATTCGACTTCAATTTCTAACTTCGTTTGAGGTGATTGAATGCATATCTGGCCTTTACAATGACTCGCGGTGGCCTCCCGCTGAACCGAGTCAGTGCTGCTCATCCTCCCAGACAAGTCTGAGACCTGCCTGGTACCAATTTACCGACCCCGGATGGATGGATGGCTTGGGGGGCCGTGAGCGCGAGATCGAACCATTGACCTCGTGTCATCTAAACATATATACATATATAAATATTTATCTATTTATAAGAGCGCATGTGGCGCAGCGGTTACAGGTGCCCTGCGTCGCACACGAGGTCAATAGTTTAATCTCGCGCTCATGGCTCACCAAGCCATCCATCCCTCCAGGGTCGGTAAATTGGTACCAAAGTGGTTTCAGACCTGTGTGGGAGGATGAGGAGCACTGACTCGGTTAAGCGGGAGGCCACCGCAAGTCATTGTAAAGGCCAGATATGCATTCAATCACCTCAAACGAAGTTAGAAATTGAAGACGAATGAATGGCGCACGAGAGCTTTATCCTTATATACATACACATATATACATACATATATATACATATATATACTTATGCACACCTATATGTATGCATGTATATACGTATATATGTACACATACATCCATGTAAACGTGTATATATATATATATATATATATACGTGTATGTATATGCACACGTATATATATATACATATATATGTGTGTGCATGGACATATACAAGTTGCGGAAAAGTTCTGACAATTTTTCAAAATATTTCAACATTGGAGGCGCCTTGGCCGAGTGGTTGTGATGCTCGTTGCGGCACGCGTGGAACCAAAGTCCGCCAGCAAGAGCGCCCTGTGAGCACCACAGCCGGGCTATCCTTGAGATCGAAAGGTGATATGCCCGACCAGTATTCTACGTCATTCAGGAAGACGAAAAATGGATTGGATGCTAGTAGTGAGAGTTGCGCAATTGAAACTCTGATGACATCTGCAGTTGAAAATTACTTGGATATTGGGCAGCCCGTCTTCGTTGACCCTGGAATCCCGAAATAAGCCTAGCCTGCGTTTCCTCCGCTCATCACCACATAACAGTAAAGTAGTCGTCGGCCTTCGTGGATCAGAGAGAAATTACCACTTTGCCGCTACTAGCTACCGAGACAACGGTCCTCCTGATTCGGTTTACTTTCTCTGGGCGGAAACATCGTACCTCTTCTCAGCTTGGTTAACCCTGCGGAAAGGGGGGGAGGGGTTTGAACTCCCCGCTGTACTTCCCAGTCGGACACTCAGGATCACCTTCCGGCTATCCAGTTAATGTCGCCTTTTCTTCTCTTGGAAAGCAAAGTTCCTGATGACTGAAAACTGGCATCTCATGGGTGGGAACGGAGAAAATCACATGAGCAACCAGATGGTTATATTTTTATTTTATTCCATTTGATTATCTTATTTGTTTATTACTATTTTTTTGCTATTGTTCTCTATTCTCTTTCACTACTCTCTATTCCCTATGAGAGGATTTTGCCGAGTGGCTATTGACGCTCGACGCGGAATTGATCCCGCCGCTTCCCAGCACTCTCCAGCAATCAATAACTAATGCCGATGGGACGCCCCAGCCTGGCTATCCGCGCGATTCAAGAAGACGTGCTTGACCAGTGTTTTACGACGTTCGTCACGACGTGATGAAATCCTCGAGCAAAGGAGGAAGCGAATCGAATGCTAGAGGTGCTGAGACCCGCACAGTAGAAAGAAGAACTGTGATACGGGTCAAATAAGGCGGTAAGATGGTTGTCTGTTTCTATCACTCTTCTGTTACTTTATTTGATCCGTTTGATCCGTCACACAGTTTTTTCTCTCACTTTCAGGATCTCAGTGCTTCTAACATGCAATTCGCTTTTCGCTTCTTGAACATCGTAGAATAATGGTCGAGCAGTCTCCTTGCAATCGCGAGGATAGCCTGGCTGTGGCGATCCATAGGCGTTCGTTGGTGACCACTGGAAAGTCTTAGGTGCCGGGATCAATCCCGCAATGAGCATCATAACCACTCGGCCACGACAGACAAAGCTCTTGGCGTTGATCAATCCCTGAGAGATGCGCCATGCATACGTCTTCAATTTTTAACTTCGTTTGAGGTGATTGTATGCATATCTAACCTTTGCAATGACTCGCGGCAGGCTATCGCTGTATCGAGTCACTGCTGCTTATTCTCCCAGACAAGTCTGAGACCAGTCTGGTACCAGTCTAGTGACCCTGAAGGGATGGATGACTAGGTAAGCCATGAGCGCGAGATCGAACCATCGACCTTGTGTGAGCGACGCAGAGCACCATTAACCACTGCGCTACGTGTATATTGTTTAATTTGTTCTTATTTATTGTATTGCAAAAACACGGCTTCAGGAGAGAATCGAACCCGCGTTTCATCCTATCCGGGGCGTGTGCTCTACCACTACATCACCGGGGCACATTTGTCCGACCAATCATTCTTCAACATCTCTGTGTTAGCTATTAGCCACCAACCTTTGACAGGTTTGGTCGGGTATGCAATTTCGCTTTATAAAACCAGTTGAGCTGACAGCTATTCTAATTCTCGAAATTTCTAATATCTTTACTGCTTTTTTTCGCAGTGTTATGATATTTCGTATAAACACAAGAGAATTGAGTGGTTCGATTTCCACCTATGGCCTGTTTTTGCTAACGACTCAATTTTCTCAGGTATATATGTAATTTAATAACACTGCGAAAAAACAGTGAAAATACTAGAAATTTCGAGTATCAGTGATTAGAATGGCTGTCAGCTTTACTGGGTTTATAAAGCGAGATCGCATACCCGACCAAACCTGTTGAAAGTTGGTGGCTGATAGCTAACATTGAGATGTTGAAGAATGAGTGGTCGGGCAAATGTGCCTCGGTGATGTAGTGGCAGAGCACGCGTACCCGAATAGGATCAAGCGCAGGTTCGATTTCCGACTGAGGCCTTGTTTTTGCTCACCACTCAGTTCTCTTAGGTATATACGAAACATCATAACGCTGCGAAAAAAATGCATTAAAGACACTTGAAATTTCGAGTATTTCTGTGTTGCGTTACGTTTTACCGTTTCATCGTATGTTTCATTCGTGACGTGATCAGTAATACCCTCGATGGCTTATGAAAAAATACAAAGTATGTAAGATAAGAGCGCATGTGGCGCAGTGATTAGAGGTGCCCTGCGTCGCACACGAGGTCAATGGTTCGATCTCGCGCTCATGGCCCACCAAGCCATCCATCCCTCCGGGGTCGGTAAATTGGTACCAGGCAGGTCTCAGACTTGTCTGGGAGGATGAGCAGCACTGACTCGGTTCAGCGGGAGGCCACCGCGAGTCATTGTAAAGGCCAGATAGGCATTCAATCACCTCAAACGAAGTTAGAAATTGAAGTCGAATACATGGCGCATTCCTTAGGGATTGATCCGCGGGAGATTTATCCTTTTTTATCCTTTTGTGTAAGATAAATTTTGAAATAAAACTTTCCTTATGATGTAGAGTGTTGTGCAAAAATGTTTGCGTCAGCCGGGATTTGAACCCGAATTTTACTCTTTTTACTCTCTTTCTCTTCTTACTCTTTGTCTTATCAAAAAAAGGAATTTTTTTGTCTGCGACGACCCTTCACTTTTTGCATTTTTGAGTGTTTCTATGGACTTTTTAAAATGAACGTTTCCCTTAGTTGGTAAGGTTTTCTACTGTCGTATTCACATGATCTTATCATGCATTCATTCGTTTACGGCTTTTCTGTATTGGAATTCCTCTGTTTTAGTGTTGTAGTGGAGAATTTCGAAATATTTTATTCTATATTCCGTAATTTTTTTTTCTAGGGAAATGGACGGTTACCCTCTAATAAATGTGCGAAGACCACCCGATATAAACGAACAGGATGCCACCCATGAAAATCTTCGCATATTTCGGCTTATAGGTGTGAGAGCCTTGGAAACAGTATTAAGACTTCCTGGATTGATTTTATTAGAGTTATGGTGGAGAAATCGTGACATGCATATCGAGGAAGTTGCCCAAGAAATGCTAACTAAGGTAGTTTTCTGTACTCATTCCTTATTCATAATCTATTTTCTTGGTGTTTAATCTGTAAGAATCCCTTTTTTCCTTGCTCTATAGTAGCGTAGTGATGTTCCATTCCATTGTGAATTTGACTGTCTATATGGTTTTTGAGGGGACTTCTTAGTGCGCTGTAGTAGCCAAAAAAGTTATCTTTTGTGCAGCACGACATTGTTATAAAGCCTTCGCGATTTTTGCGGTGCTAAGTATGCAAGACTCGTACTTCTTTTGAGTGTTACGGCTCACTAAGAAGTCGTTTTCAGAAACCAAGTACGTCATTGAAATCTTCAAGATTTGTGCTATCAAATGCTTACTAAAAGTTTGTCGAGAAGGCTTTGTCCAGCGAATAATGCCTGGGTGTGAAACGAGGTTTTGTTTTTATTTTAGTAGCGCAATAACATGGCAATCTCAAAAATAAATAGCATTTTTCGTTTCGAGTGTTTTCTCAAGACCACAACTGAAATTTCAATATGCCTGGTAATTATTTTTTGAGCCACGCATGTCAGTGGTCTATCAAAGAGGGCTGACTTATAGAGCCCGATACACGTGTTTCGATCTTGCGATCTCGTCAGTCGGGCAGTTACCGTTCCTCGTCTTTTGCCAATCCTCTGTGGGGAGTTAGCGACGACAAACGTTTTACACTCTATGTCCCACGTATATCGGACTCTACAAGTCAGCCCTCTTTGATAGACCCTCTGACGTGCGTGGCTCAAAAACAATTGCCAAGCATATTGAGAAGTGCATCATCAGAGTTTTCGTGATTTATGCGATCGCTCATCTACTAGAACTTCAGAAAAAACAAAAAGCACGTTTTTTGATGTGACGGAGACAGGGTGGAGATGGCGAGAAGTACCGCTCGCGCGCACTGCGACGAGCATCACAACCACTCAAGCACTATCGCACTAGTGGCAGCTGCAATAGTTTATATGGAATAGTGTTAGCAAAGTGGTGGTGTAGTGGTAGCACGCGACCTCACTACAGGTAGAACACTAGTTCAACTCCTGTCTGATGTCGTATGTCCTGCATACCACTAAAAACTCTTGCTTTTGATGTGTTAATTCTGTCAATATAACGTTCTAAGGAACCTTTCAATTCGTATCTTGATATCTCTACAATCTTGGCCTTTGTCCACACAAGGAACTTTGACAACTCGGCGGCGATCATTTTGAGCTACTCAGGTTTGTGTTGGTATGAAATAATCACATTTATCTGCTTTCTTTCTTTTTTTTTTTTTGAGAACGTGTGCGGCGCAGTGCCTCGAAGTGCTTTGCGATACACATTTTCGCTCAGTCGATGATTCGATTCCGCAATCAAGGCTCAACAAGCCTTCCATCTCTCCTGGGTCTCTGAAATGGTACCAGACTTGTCTGAGAGGATAGTAGCACTGAATTAATACACTGGTAGGCCATAGCCAGCCCTTCTCAAGGTCAGATATGCGTCGAAATCACCTTGAACGATCTTGATGAGGACGAATGCATGGCGCATCCCTTAGGGATCGATCAACGCCAGAAGCTCTATCCTTAATCTTTCTTCAATGAACTATTTCTTTCTTCCAGTGGTATTCCTAAGCGTCATGTTCCTTACACTTCCTCTATCGAAATTATTCAAATTATACACGCATGCTCTGAGTTTGATGATATTCGCCTTTGCCCACTATATGTCGACGACGTATGTGAGCCTCGAACAGAATAGTAATGATGTCGAGTTGAAGCTGGACACCTTTGTTAAGTTGGAAAGACATGGATTCCACTTTTTAGCGCAGGTTAGTACTCCTATCGATGACTAGATGCGTCCATATTCGTCATATATTGTAGTTATTACTTTCTAGTTGATGCTTAGCGTCGTTCAAAGTTGTGTTCTTGGCCTGGAGAGCGATATAGGAAGAGCATTTCTCACGGTTTTCACACTCCCAATTGTGGCTCGAATGTCGGGTTTTCCTCTGGAAAAGCTTATTATAGGTAAGATATCAGATAGTCCATAAGTTTCAAAACTTGAGCCACAAACGTCAAATTTATACATCAGAAGTGATTTAAATTGCATGGTCTTGGCATTGTTTTCCCATTTTCTTACGAACAATTTGGTATTTAAATTGCCTATACTTGCTTCAAGGTGGAGCTGTTGTGGGAATAAATTTGCTTGCTACTCATGCAGGAGCGCCTAGGGGACTACGATAGTGAAAGGACGTGCAGGATTCATGGAGCTTCGGCCGATAATACGGTTGCAGAAGGGATGGTTAGGAAGTAGTTCGCGAAGCTCAAAGCTGTAGAGCAGTCGGGAGGATCAGTCGCGCTCGGAGCATTCACAGGAAGCTCCATTAATCTGACGCACCCCTTCACCAGCATTTTCACCTACACGCCTTCCGTGCATGGGTATCATGCGAATTCGCTCCCATAACAGCTACGTCCTGAAGCAAATAGGCAAGTTGTATACCAAATGTTGTCATGAAAATGCGGGATTGAACGATACCAAAATCCTGCAGTTTTCATTGCATCTCGTCAATGAATTTCTGTGTTTATAGCTGTAGTAGCATACCTTGTTGAGCGACTTAGTAAAAGTTTATCTCCTGTAATCTGCATGAATTTTTTTGCTACTAATATGTCATGACTACACCCTGAGTAGTACGACTTCTTACAGGACTTAGACTTGGGTTTCTCTTATATCGAAAACCCGTACTACCATTAAGCTACCGAGGCCATCGCTTTGCTACCACTCTTTCTTCGATATAAACTATCGTGGATGTCAGCAACCAAGCTGTGTCGAATTTGGTCTGATAAGAACATATCAGCATTGAACCCAGTTAAGTTGGCAATTCTTTGGTATGAGTAATCTACAGGATTTCTTTATGCAACTGTACTCGCGGAGTTGTAGCAAAGTAGTGGCCTCTTTGGTGTAGTGGTAATGCAGGCCTTCGGTAGAGCCGGGCCCAGGTTCAACTCCCGCATGGGGCCGGAGTTTTTACATGCCATTCAGCGTCTTTGGATTTGTTTCCTCTATTGCTGATACGCTGAGTGTTTAAAGATATGTTTCAGCCCATAATATCGCATGTTCATTGGTGATGTTGTCCATATGTATCTATGTGCTCAATCGAGTACCGAACATGGTCCATGGAATGCGTATGGCGTTCCGACAAGTCAAAGCAATTTTCGTCGTTCGCGGTTTAGCAGGCGGTATGTCATTTGTTGACAATTTCTAGAAGTAATTACGATGTTCTTCCCTTTGTTCTTAGTCTCAGTTACTCAGTGAACGGGACATTCCGGTCTATTTCTTGCGCCTTATCAGTTTTTTTTTTCTGTTAAAATATGGTACATAGCTCATTAGGAACGAACCAGTCATGGCGTGGCTGGTCATCGTAATGCAATGAGTATTGATGTAATGTGATCAGTAATCAGTTCTAGAGCCGCTTCTAACTTCTTGAGACCGTTGTTCTATTCGTCGGTTCATAAGATGCGATAAGTGCTTGAAAAGTGCTTGAGTGGCTTTAAATAAATGGTCCCGAAAGGTCAACAAGTTAAAGGACTGCGTATGTGGGAAACAGTGAGCCGTCCCGGAGACCACATTTTCTTTAGGTTGAGGAAGACTAGACAGCTTTGAGTTTATGCTTCAATGGAAGTTGCTTGTCTACTCCATCCAGTAGACGGTAGCTTTTCCATGGTTTCCTATTAAGAGAGCTTTTTCTCCCTCATGTTAAGAGAAAGAAAATCTGGTACAACTTGAATAGAATAGGCAGAAAAGTAGGGTGGGACCTGGGTGTTGGCTTTTTGACGATGAAGGCGAGAATTGTTAGATTTGTTACTGATTATAAAGTTCTTTTCAAATTCGTCTATAAACTTAGGTTTTGTAACAATTTGGCGAAGACTACGTATTGCCGAGCTTATGACTTGTGCTTGGTTGACGATGTTTGCTATCAGGCTTTACGTCGAAATTTGGGAGAAGGTCAGGATGAATTTTGGTTTTATTTCTCAAATTAAGTCTTCCCATAGGTTTTGACACTACAGCAGTAAACACCAAATTTATTAATCAGAAGTAATCGAAGTAGCCTTCAGTATTCTGCTGATTGTCGCATGACCACAGCCAAAATCGTCGACTAACTCTCCATAGTCAAAGTCGGATCCCGTTCAGTTGCTTCGATAACGGCCTCTCGATTAACTTCGCATGAACTTCCGGAGGGCAGCTCGTCTTTCAAGTTTTTGTTACTGGTGCGAAGCTCAGCACCTGGGCACAAGTCCTTGGGGTTTTTTCGCGTCTGATGTTCTTGGGAGCGGTTTGTGCATCGCGTCCCAATCCATACTCGTAAAGCGGCAAATTGCAATGAAGGCTTCGATGAGCGGCTATGATGCGGCAAGTATGGACATATTTGGTGCCAAAAGAAAGCTCAGGAAATTCTGCACAAAGACGTATTGACTTGTTTTCTTAGATATCACTGATGTAGAGCGATGTGCAGAACTTTCGCGTCAGCCGGGACTAGAACCCGCACTTCACTCTTTCCGGGAATGCGTATGGGCGTCCGTGTATAAAGAGCGATGTGTAAGATGGGCGTCACTAGTGTAACGGATAGAGCACGCATTGCCGGAAAGAGTGAAGTGCGGGTTCTAGTCCCGGCTGACGCGAAAGTTTTGCACATCGCTCTACATCAGTGGGTATCTATTTGTAACATTATAACACCGCTAGAAGCGGTTAATTGCAAGGAACATTGTTTGATCTTTGTTTCTTTAGAGATGGCAGAAATGTGATCAGGTTGACAACCACTCTAAATACTGTTTTTTGAGCAATTTTAATTACTTGTGGTTAGTAAACTTGGTGTTTATTGATCTGAGGCCAAAACTTATGAGATGGCCTACTAATCTGTACTTTCAAGTGCTTTATTCTATGGTTGTTCTAGGGCTGTACAAGGCGTGAAGCTGGACCGGCATTACTTGCCAGTATTGCAGAAAGTACAAACACTCCCATATCACTACTTTCTCTCGCCTTAACTGTTTCGTTTGTTTGTAAACTGGTTGTTGATGGCACACAATTGGTTATCGGCGGCCGTCGTGATCATGGACATGTCCTTGCCCACTCAGGGTTAGTAAACAGTGATTTAGTATTAAATCCTTTATATTTTTAGAGAATGTGCTGATTTAATACAAAGTCGAATTTTTTTTAATCCAATTTCCATGGTTTGCAGTTATACGGAGGCGTTAACCCTCGTTCTGTTGTGCCTGCAAACTGGCTTACTAGGCATGAAAACGGAGCAAAAGGCATTTCTACTTGGTCTTGTATTGTTCATAGGTTGGCCCCATTCTTATCCTTGAGACTTCAAATAATTATGTTCATTGTATTTTTATAAGCTTTATCACAAAGTATTCTTCTTCAAAAACTTGCATCACTCTGGTCTGTACTTCTCAGAGTCGGTAGCTAATGTTTTGACGACTTCACTTTCCTCAGAACCTTTTAACTATTGGGTCGCATGAAATCTTGCGAACTTTTTCGTTTTTGTTTACTATTTTTCGAGCATTTAAGTAGTTGTTTTCACTATCGTTTAGAGCAGCTTCTTATGGTTATTTTGATATATACATTGTTTTAGGATGGTGTCCCGATAGCAAAAGCTATTGTTGATTCTGCACGAGTATCGTTCGGGTTCAAGTGCTGCTTTGGCACGTAGCGATACCTTTTGTAGCATCGGCAATCGTTTTTTCTCTCAAGCACATCCATCTTAAAATATATGTGTAACTGTTATATATCAATATAGCCGCAAGAAGCTGCTCTAAACCGTTGCAAAAGTAAGAACTCAAAAGCATAACAAATCGTCAATAAACACGAAAAAGTGTGGCAAATTTCTTGCTAAGCCATTACTTATATGAGGAATGGTCACCGCTGTGTTTTCACGCGCTATAGAAAAAGATTTTTGAGAAGGAAAAGGAGGAAAAGAAGACTTTTCAGTGTGGGGAAAATGCAAGTGACCTTTCCCACATAAATTTTGGAAAGGCTCTGAGGAAGGCAAAATTGCCAAAACGTCGGCCACTGACTCTGAAGAACATTTGCCAAGTTTGCGGAAACTTTCAAGAAGCGGATACCTTGTGACATAGTTTTCAACTTTCACGCCCAGCTTTGATAAGAGGCAGTCTCTCGATCTTTCTTTACTTTCTTTTTCAGTAATGTCTGCACTTCTACAGTCATTGTATGAACTTCTGGAGCCTCAGCTGTTATCTCTCGCTGCTCTACCGTCAGCATCTCGTGGACGGCATATTCGGTGTCTGTTACTGGCAGCTAATCTTCTTGTCGCTCCGATTATAATGGCATGTGCTATAACCACCTTCCTTCCAATAGATTTATGGTATGTTTCAGTGAAATACTTTTTTTATGAGTCAGTCAAGCCATAGAAGTTCCCAAAAAGCTTGAGTTTTTTTTCCTTCTGAAGTTGTATTCTTTCTGATGAGGTTGAACGTCGCAATCGATTATCGACTAGATTTTTTTGAAACGTTGAGTACCGATTGGCCGATCTCATATCAGTTAGTTATTCACGCGTAGCATGCCGGGTAATTTGTATCATTACGCACCCCGATTCGAGTGATGTGCAAAGCTTTGAACGTCGGACGGATTTCGAACCCGCATTTCACCCTTTCCCCGAGGTGCCTGCTAAGAAGAAAGAGTGCTGGCAGAACGGGCGCCTGTAGTAGTACAACGATTAGCACGCATCCCTGAAAGTGTGGAATACGGGTTCCAATTCCGTTCGACTTCACAGTTTTGCACATTGCTTAACATAAGTGGGTATATATTTGTAACAATATGCCCCTGCCAAAGTGAATGAATAGAGAATTTTCTTTGATAATACATATTTGGTCAAATTTACAGCATCTAGAATCAACAGTTTTACGTTACTCTACAACGAAATTTTTTTCTTATTAGCAGCATAAAATTTGTACCAGCTTTTCAACAGTACATACAAATTCTTCCAAAAAAAGAAAAAGGTCTGAGAAATACAGTCGCATCATGGAATAAAGTGTTTTACGCAGTGTGCAATATTATTTCTGACAAATAATTTTTTAAGGTATTCATTAGGAAGATTGACTTTGTTCCTGCACAAATAGACTTGCTAAAGTCTACAATCATATACTGTCTTTCGCGGATAACAAAGCCTCCTCTAGCGGCGATAACAAGTCTAAATTATAATGGAAAAGAAGAATATTGTCATTTGAAAGCGCCCTGCTAGGCGGTAGACCACGCCGCGTACCGGACAAAAAAAAAAAGCGTGGTCCGCAGCGTTGAGCTTCGTCATTTTTAACTGTTCAATATCATAGGTGTGTTATTATTGTCTCCAATTGTGTACTCACAACCATTCACACCGCTTCTTCAACTGTCCAGTACGCTATTGGAATGATTGAGGTTTGTTGTGTTTTCAATGTATTTTTGTAATTTGTGGTTGTCGTTGCTATTCTCCATTTCTTTTCAGTCTCGTTCATTAGAGCCATGGGAAAATAGTGACGATCTCATGTTTTGGACACGCATGGTCACAAAAATATTTGAATTGTCCATAGCGCTCATAGTACTTGTGTATGGAATCGTGTTTACCTTGCCAGGCAGGTCTTTTTGAAGTACGAACTGTGTGTTCGAAGCGGAGGCTCTGCATTTGAGTACTTGTGTTAATTTTTATTTTTCTTCTCAACCCCTATTTGTCCTGATTTAGGCAGCTGGACTTTGGCCACTGTAGCAGTACTTGTCTTCCATGTGATATTCAACATTTATCGAAGGTACGACATCTTGTATTAGATAGGTCTGTCGTGAATGGAAAGATATAGTTTCAGAGTGGAAACACTATTAGGATCATTGTTATCTCGACAAACCGCTATGAATAAAGTCAATCGTTTGCCTCGTGCGAGTAAAGAAGAGTTGAAAGGTAGGTTTGTAAAGAATTGTTTGTTTTCAGATCGAAAGATGTTATCTTTCATCAAACAATCTGCTAATCAAATGTACTAGGTGCTGGCAAAAGCAGGCTTCAACTTTGATATCTCTGTTTCAAGTAACCCACAGAGTAATTGAACTGTTCTGTACCCACGTCTTAATGAGCAGAGTCCCATTCTAAAGTTTGGCGTACAATCTTGTTTAACCGTCAGTACCACATGCCTAGATGTGCCTTTTTTCTTCCTTATCTAGGAGGGTGTTTCTGAGGCGTTTGCCGATGAAATACTAGAAATTTTCTCAAGTAAAGTCTTTGCATCTTTTATCGTCATTGTATTAACAACAGTTCACCACAGATCGTAGTGACGTATGCGCAATATGTTTTACGGAAATGTGGGAGGAAGCTCGAGTGACTCCGTGCAAACACTTTTTCCATGGTGCTTGCTTAAGGAAATGGCTCTATATCAAGCAGGTTCAAATTTTCACTTAACAGTTTTTTTTTTTGTACATCTCCTTTTTTTTCAATTCATTTATCAAGCTTTTAGAGATAAGGCCTTTCCCGCTTCTTTCTTGACTTCTAGTACTCATTCGATAGCTCATTCATCGACGATTCCAATGATTTGGTTATTCATTGAAAGCGCTTCTTAGTGCGTCGTAACAGCCGAAATAAATTTGAGTTTCATACGTGGCACGTTTGGCGCTTTTTGGCTGAACAGTGCTTTTTTCGTGAACTTTCAAAAAGCAATTGGTAGCTCAAACCTCGGAAATTTTGAAAGTGTGCTTAGTTTTTGGAAAAGCTGCTAGTGCATGTAGCAGCCAACAGAAGATGATTTTCGTCATTCATCTAGAATTTTTTCCTCGTTTTGTAGAAACTTGTGGGCTTTTTGTATTGACTTTGAAAGTAACATTGTTTTATCTCTATATAGGTTCGAATAAACCCGATAGGCAGCCTAAGCCCAAGACTAGAAGTGCGAATCGTAATCTTCACACACCATGACTAAGCAAAATTTGCGCACCAAGTGTGGAACTCAGTTTTTTGCCACTGTTACAGCGCAATTAAAAAGCCTCTCCAGGAATCAAATGCGCTATTGAAGTTGCCGAGATTTATCCCGTCGAATGGTTAATAAAAGTCTGGAGACAAAGCGGAAAAGGTTTTGTCCCCAAAGGGTTGAAAATGGGTTGAGGTAACATAGAAGTATCTTTTCACTTGTGCCGAAAGGTACCCATATTAATAACACGTTTCTGTCGTATATTCTTCATCCTTTCTTTAGGTCTGCCCCTTGTGCTACTCAGACTTACTCGAACCTGAGTGTGAGTTAATAACTGAAGAGGTTAGACGAGACTTGTCTCCAGAGCGTGAGCGAGTTAGAGTGAGAAATAATATGGAATGGAGGGAGCTACGTGCAATGGAAGGTGCTCATGATATGTGGCCACTTATGGAACAGTGAGTTTCCTTTCCGAATGACATGCTTCGAAGTGTCCTTCTGTGTGGTCGTGCACTTTCTGTTTTCCCTTTTTTGTCTGAAACTTCATAAACAGTTGTATTTAGTTATAGACAAGACATTGACAGATGGACAGGAGTTGAAACCGCATGTCACCCTTTCCGTGGGCGCGTAGTAGTCATTGCTCTACCGGGATTAGTGTTCTGCTACCACTTTTTTCTGCGATATAAATCAAATTTTCTTTTCTGTAACTCTCTAAACATTGTGTAAATTACTCATGCGTTGGTAAAAATTTGTATGCCACATATGGGGCTTTACATTGTGATTCATTCGCAGTATACGGAGGAATCACGTCTATCGTGTGAATACTTTCCTCTACCGACTGACAAGCGAGGTTGTGACATATGGCGGGCCATAATCGCTGACTCTTCCTAAATCAAAGTACAGATTCGCTGGTTGCAAATTCTCCTCCCAATCGATGGGAGTACAGTGAGTATTACGTGTACTTAATCCCGAGCATATGTCATGCGTATGAACAGCGTTCTCACCTGTTTACTGGATTCGCGTACGTTTCAGGACAAGTGCTAGGTTGTTCCTAAATTGATGCATGATTTATAATTTAATCGAATTCTTTTCATTTAATCGCTTCTAGCGCCGGTATAATGTTCTAGACATACCCAGTGATGAGGAGTGATGTGCAAAGCTTTTATGCAGGTGAGACTCTAGCCCACATCACACTATCCGGAAGCGTGTGCTTTAACCCGTTGCACTACTGACGCCCGTTTCGCCATCACTCTCTCTACGCTACAACGCATCTGTCGGTCAGCAAGCAATCGTAAACAGTTGGCCCAGGTTGTCGGCATTGAAACTGAACCCCGTCACCACGCTGACAGATATCGTGTATTGGGTGATCAAATCGAATTCTTTCTATCTAACGGCTTTTAGCGGTGCTACGATGTGATTCTGAAATTATGTATGATGTGACTGGCTTCAGTCTCAATGCCGACTACCTGGGCCAACTGTCGACGGTAGAGTGCTGACAGGTAGCGTTGTAGCGTAAAAAGAGTGAAGGCAAAATGGGCGTTAGTAGTGCGACGGGCTAGATCACGCGCTTAAGGATAGGGTGAGATGTGGGTTCGAGTCTTGCCTGAGAAAAGTTTTCCACATGACTCTGCATCACCAGGATTTATGACTGAGTTCGTTTCTATGCACTTTCACTCCATACAACTGGTTTACAGTGTGGTTCGGAGCACGCCGTGAGCTTGGGAGCTCATTAGCGATCGCATGGTTATGATGTGCACCGGTAACCTTCCCTGAGAAGGAACTCTTCTCTCCGTACAGGTGTCAGCCGTAACTATGACATGATTCTGGGCAAAATAATCAGTCGCCCATCATCACAGTTCGCTTTGCGGATCCCAGCATTTCTTGTATTCCATTGTATACTCACGTTCATCAATTATAAAAATCTCTATATTTCACGTATCGTTTCGGCTGCTGCTGAGGATTTCGTCTTTTCTGTGAACAAAGCGTCATAGCCATGTGGACATACAAGAGCGTTGGAAAAGGGGATCTAACCTTGCTACCTGTTAACATGCATCACTTACACTTCGCTAATCCCGTTGAAATATTTTACGATTGCTATTGGTAATTTCAGTAAGTCAAGTCGAGCGCTGGAAATGAGCGATATCACGGATGATAATGGATAAGGTTGACTTTGCTGAAGGCAAATGTTGAAACAGCTGTTGGAAAACATGCAGTAGAACTCGATATAAGCGTTTCAACTGTCTGAGGGCTATTATAGAAGATTTTAAAGCCGAGAAATCATGATGAATAATTGCTTTGTAATGAACAACACCACAGAATTATCGGTATACGGCGACATTTCGAAAAATCGGCACGGCAAATGTTGAACGATTTCACAAAATTCTTTCTCCTCCACTACGTTTTGTGACCCTATTGGCTCACTGTAACCATTTTTTCAGATCTATCTACATCATACTGTGCAAGAAGTGTTTTAGAATCAATTCGAGGTCAAAACTCGATACCTTCAGCGGCTTCATCCCTTCAAAATTTCAGAACTTCGAGAGAGATTGCGCAGCTGGAATAAATGAAACCGCTTCTTCCAAGCAAGAATCTATATATGCTAATGGTGTTTGTTAAGTATCCAAGGATGCTGAGCGATATGCAAGACTTTCGGTTTCAAGCCGGAGGATTTGCAAATCGAATTGTCTAGTAGTTATGAACTCAACTGGGTTTGATACCGTGATCTGGTTAACAAACTGAACCCGTTTACAAATTGGTTGCTGAGAGCTTTGATGCATTATATCGAAAATGTGGTAGCAGAGCGGTGTCCCCGATGGAGTGGTGGAGCACGCCCCGTTACGGGAATACGCGGGTTCAGCTCCCGACTGAGGTTAGAAGGTCTGCTTTACCACTTACTGTTCTTGGATGTACAATTGAAACATCGTAATTGTGCGATTATAGCGATAAAATAAAAAAAGTCTCGTATGTTCTTGTTGAAGATTTTTCTAAGCTGAGATATCCAACTGTAGAAAGCCTAGGTGTGAAACAGTGCATTAATTTCCGAATTGGCAAGGTACATTGCGCTCTCTTGCTACTAACCAGCTTAAGGTTACTTGCGTAAGATAGATTTCCAATGAGATTTGTATTGTTCAATTTCAAAAATTTCAGGGTGTATGACGATGATAGTGATTCGGATACCAATTCATTATCTACAACTGAAGAATACACCTTGGGAAGTACGGATGAGGACTAAATGGAACCTGTACTATCGAAATTGCTTCTCAGTTTTCTTGAATATTCTTAGTAAAATGTCACAGAGCTATACTTGGGTATGGGTATTTCTTGTTAATTCATTTTAATCTTCGAAACGAACGCGTTTTTTCAAACGTTCATAGTTCTTTCTCTATCGTATGGGCTCATTAATTTGATGCTATATCTCGATTTTCCGTTGTATACTACTCATTCTTCGTTGTTTATTTCGTGCAATTTTTCCACAGTATCTCCTCGAGAAGCCTTGAAATTTCCACATTTAGAAATGCGCACTTTTTCTCCTTATTGTATAGCTATGTTATTAATTACTGTTGTTCGTTGGATAATGGTGCAATGAAAATGTAATAACTTGTATAAATCGTAGTAGATGTAGATTTGAGAGACGTTATTTCTTCATAGTGTTCTTTCTGTGTTAAATGTATAAATTTTTCTACTGTCACTACGATCTTCTTTCCTCGATGGGTCTGTATCCACTGTTCTTCATATCGACTTAGTTTTTGGATCTGATCAGGATGCTTATTTACTCAATTTAACCCTTTCATAACCGTGGACACACCTCTGCTTTTCTGATCCACAGCTGACAACGCTGGATGGTCTGATTCACCTTCTCTCCATCTCTGACCCCCGGTTTGGAAACTCATTGAGTGTTATTATCACATCATCTCAATTGTATTATTGTTGTTATTTCCATGCTTATAACAACATAACATGTTCACATATAACATAACATAGGATAATAACAACAAAAATACGATTGAAACAATCCAGTAATACCATCCGTTGCGCTTCCATTCTGCGTGTTAGAGATGCAGAGGAGATGGAGCAGACCGTCCAGCCTTGCCAAGCTAGGAGTTAGAGATGCGAAGGAGGTGTGCACGCGTTCGCGAAAAAGTTATGTCCTCTTGTATTATTAGAAATGGCCTCATTCGCCGTACCACCAATGAAGCATTTGGTTCGAGCTGTAGCAGTGCAGAGGCTTTCCAATCGCCACTCAGCCGAAACATGTCCATCTCGACCCGCACAGGCCAGTCGAAAACCTAGTGATTTGAAAAAACGAATGGAGGAGCTAAGACATATCCCGGATTTTCCGTGAGGAGTTTTCATTCAATGTTCTGTGGCTTGAGTACATCTGATGACATTTTAGGCTCATCTATCCTGATTTTCTTCAATCACCAGTATGGAATCGTCGTAATAAATTGAAAGAGGAGCTTGAACATCAAGATATGCTCGAACGTCGTATGAACATTGATATACCGGAATTCTATGTTGGTATGTTCTCCACTGTGCCGTGTGAAGAGCAGTGGTGAGAGGTACTGTGCGACGCACATGTAATTAGTTCGATCTCGCGCCCACGGTTTATCAACCTTTCCATCCCTCCGGGGTCGGTGACGTGTTACTCTACTTGTCTGAGAAGATAACAGCACTAACTTGATGTCTCGTTAACACTGAATCTCGGCGTAGATCAACGCCTAAGGGTTGCGCCATGCATTCGACTACACCAGGAATCATTAAATATAACTGAACGCAAATCTTTTCTCCAGAGAGCTTTAAGGGCTTGCTGAGCCTTGAACACGAGATTGAGCCATTGACCGGGCATGTGTGGCAGATTACCTTTAACCACTGCACCGTACGCGCCGTTTATATTAGGTTCACATTTTCTTTCGTTCTTCCTTTCGCGCTATTTTCCTTGTGCGTAATAACGACACATCATTTGTTTACGCGTATAGCAGGGTTGTTTCACCTTTTGTGCAAGTAGGTTCAATTAAATGGCATTTTATCACAATAAAGCTAGTAAAATTCAGTGGATTTGTGGCTGACAAATCTGAATTGTGAAAGTGAAATGCCTCCTTCTAGGCTTTGTCTTATGTTACAGGTTCCGTTCTTGCGGTGACCACTTCTGAGAAGTATTTGGGCAGTAAAGAACATCGTTTCGTTGGGATTTGTATTCGTAGAGAAAAACAAGGTCTTCATCATCAATTTACGCTACGAAATGTTATTGAGGGAATCGGTAATAATAGTTAGTTTCCTTTCTTGCACCGAAAATATCTTCAATATTATTGTTTCAGGTGTTGAAGTTATGTATGATCTGTACAATCCTACGATCAAAAAGATTGAAACATTGAGATTAGAGAAGAGATTAGACAATAATCTGGATTACTTGGTCGATGCGCTTCCGGAATACAGTACGTTCGACTTTCATATGGAGCCAGTTGCACATCCAGCTGGCGCACCAGTTCCCATCAATCCAGTCAAGGTCGGAGTTCTTTTCGTTTCCCAATTTTTTCTTACAGAATAGTAGGTAAGTGCTCATTAGCCTTTTAATGACTACATGGTACGTTTGGTACCAATCTGAGCGGCATCAAATCCTACTCAGCTACTGCAAAGGCGGCATCACGTCTCGTAGGAAAGCAGGCAGACAAACAGACATGCAGATACTGCTTGCCTGCGACTGCCGCGCAAGCGACGGCGCGACGCCGCCTGCATATCAATCGTGGTCCTTAAATGGCTAGACATGAATGAGCAAATTTCGAGTCGATGAATTAGCTAATTGAGAGTTCTAGAACACACGCCTAATCGCTCGGTAATATTTTCGCATCTTTAGCGATGTATCTATCAAATGATTAATAAGACCATTAGTCCTACGTTTCTGATGTCTTCTATGTCTATCTGTCCTTCTATCGCATGCATAAGACATTTGTTAGACTCTCATGGAAAAGTTCTCTGCTACCATTCTTTCTTCGATATAACGCATTGAACACGAGTGGTAGCATGGCGGGTGATCTCAGTCGTGTAGCGGTAGTACGAATCCCGGTATAACTGGACCATGTGTTTAACTCCCGCTGGGGGTCGAAAGTATGTCGATCAGCATCCTTTGATTGTATTGGGATAATATCTTATGTAGCGCTTATCAAGATGGTAATATACTTTTCGGTTAGTCTTCAGCCGTCACATGTAATCCTGTTACTTCTTACCAGTCGAATACTTAACTGTTTGAAATAGGTAGATTATGTTCAGGTCAAGTTACGATCACCACCATGGTCACGTCGGTGGGAGCTCTACCCCTACAAGGGTATAGAAAATGCGTGGGCGGAGGCAACTCCGTATTTCAAACGGAAATTCCATAAGACTAAGGTACTGTGAGCTTCGGCGTTTTAAAAGTTTTGCTACAAGTTATGTAAACATTATAGTCGAAGAACATGCGGATCGCTAAATTTTTACTAGGGACAACTCAAAAACGTTAGGAAACAAATTTGGCACAGCGAGATTTTGATTCAGATGTGTTAGAAAGAAACTAGCCATTGCTTTGAAATGTTTTAGAAAGTGGGGTTTTTTTTTTTTGAAAACTCGTAATTCATAGTTATTTGTGATCAGTAATCAAGTTATGGAATATACCGGCAGTCATCTCAGGCAGATAGTTGAAATAAACTCAGTAAAACCATCGTCAAATCTCTAGTGTTCTTGCTTCGACCTAATTTTCGTTAAATATTCGTACCAAGTGTTTTTTTTTTTTTTGAAAATTGGCATATATTGGAGTTCTGGGAGAAATTTGTCCATAACTCAAACATCTGTACACATATATCTCGTCAATAACAAGGAAAAGAAAGCTTACGTAAATTTTCCGTGAAATAGAGGAAATACCAAAAATCTTCTTGAGTTCAAGGAAGTGGTAACTTGATTTATTTTCGATTTCTTTGGTAATCTTTGATTCACTAATGATTTGAGTATACGATAAAGAGAATATCCATATTGTTCTATTCAGATGAATGACTATCTTCGTTTCGACTTGGTTGCAGACTACCGAGTTGGTTCGGATTTAGAGCACGAGCTAGATGTGGAAGAGAAAATGCAGAAGTTTGAAAAAGAACAACACGAAGCAGGACTCACCCGCCGTCGTATATTTCGTAGTGCAGCTGCTTCAAATAGACCATCTCCTCTACATTCCGGCGTTGATATAGTTCCTGAGTGACACAAAAAAGTAATTTATCAAAGTCCTCGTAGTAGGACATTTCTTGTAAATATTGTTGAGGTGTTTGTATAGATAAGATGGTTTCAGTCTTGATCATATTGTTCACTTTTTAGAGTTGTTGCCTTGCTTTTGCTAGCCGTTTAGAGGCTTTAAATTGATTAAAACTATTGTGGAAAGCGGCTTATTATCATGCGGTTTACTAGAGCATTTCAGAAATGTTTATCAACCGTCTCAAGTTTTTTACGCGTTCTGCATCATGATTTACTTGTAGTCGTCACAACCCCAAAAATCCCTCGTGATCAGTTCCTTTTTCCCCACAAAAATCAAGTATAAATCCTTACCTAGCGAGCCTTATTTATCTAAAGAAATCCTTATTTCTAATGTTTGCTGACAATGATGTGATGCTTTGAATACATATCTTGGATTGCTGAGTGGTATGGAAAAAAATCACCTTTACACGGAAGTTGAACCCGCGTTTTACTCACATAAAGAACACCTGCTAGCTCTATACCACCCAAGCCACCTCTATACTGCCGCTCCTTGTATCTTCTATATGAGCTAACGCAACAGTCAGCAACCAACCTTCAACCCTTTGGGGACCATGAGAGTCTTTTCGATGCTCACCAGGCAACGTCAAAGCTCACTCGGCTACTTTAATGGCGGCGTCGTGTCTTATCGCAGAGCAGAGCCAAACATGCATGCACGGACATGCAGATGTCGCCCGCCTGACTGCCGCGCAAGCGACGTCGCGACGCCATGTGTCCATCAACGCTGGTCCTCAGAGGGTTAACTGGTTTGACCAGGTGAGCACATATCAACATTGAACTCAGTCACGCTGAATTCCGATGTGCGCTTCCATACCAAACCTTTTAAAGGCTGATTGGTGATTGCTATGGTGTTCATATTGAAGAAAGAGTGAGTGTAAGCGATGCCTTCAAAGGTTTAGTGGTAGGACGCTCCGCTAGTATAAGTGAAACGCTGGTTCAACTCCCGCTGAAATCGAATGCTTGCATATTACGCAATGATCTTAGGTGTACGCTTCTACTTTTTTATTCAGTTTTCGGCTTACAGGGGTTTCTTACCTAAATTTATAGGAAAAATTCTTCATCATCCGCTGAAAATTCAAAGTTTCCACGTGAATTCAATTGATAACAACAATGATTATACTTCAAAATAAAGACCATCATTATCCACTATCCTCTGCCAACTCTCTGCAAGCTTGCGGATTGGCTTTACATCGCCATTCCTTGGGCCTTGAATCGACGGAACTCCGTACAATCCTCTTCAACTTGATGAAAAGTCTAGTCGGCCTCCATGCAGGATGTGCTCCATTGAGCGGAAGAGACCATAACCGGAAGGCACAGTGTTTGGACTCTAGGCTGGGGGCGACAAGTCCTCGACTCCCTACAATTCATCAGACTTTTCCTTAGCCCTCTTTGCGATGTGAGATTGGCATTGTCCTGCTGAAGCAGAGCGCTTTTGACGAATCAATGTCGGATACTATCTCTATTCGGGATATATTCTTGAGATATTCCCATGAGATTACAGTAATCGATACTGTGTGGAACAACCATAAAATTTGACAGAATTCTTTCTATTTGACCGCCAGTTGCGGTGGTATGATGTTACAGTATAACCAATAATGTGTAGTGCTGTGCAAAAACATTTACGTCAGCCGGGATTTGAACCCAGATCTCACTCTTTCCGGAAGCATATGCTGACCGTTGCACCACTGACGCTCGTTTTGCACCGCACTCTTTTCACGCTATAACGCTTGCTTAGAAAGAGTGCTGTGTAAAACGAGCGTCGGTGGTGCAACGGTTAGCCTACGCTCCCGAAAAGAGTGGAATTTGAGTTCGAATCCCGGCTGACGCAGATGTTTTTGCACAGCACTCCACATTATTGGGCATAAAATTTGAACTTTTTGCGGATGTTGAGGGATTTTTTCCTCATCCTAATAATTTGAGAACTATCAGTTATTTTTGCCTTCCATTCATTTTCTCGATGCCTTCGATTCATTTCCTCGAATCTCCACCTAGACCTTCAAAATATCTCACGTGTTGTTACGACTGCTGCTGCTGCTGCTGCTTGAACGTCTCGCTTTCTTTACGAATGTCGTAGAATGCTCGGTCGAGACGATTCTCTTTGCTATCTCGGAGGTCGCCGAGCAAGAACGCGTTCCTAGCCGTTCACTTGATTGATTGTCGGGGAAGGGAATTGAGCCAGCAGTGCATCGCTCATCACCTCGCTTACAGATACACTGCATCCAAAGCCACTGCGCTGCCCCTCTCCCTCCGTCACAGGGTTTACTAGCTCTGTTTCTAGGGTCAGAGATGTCCCAATGGAACTTATTTTCTCACTCTCGCTTCCCTAGTACGTCTCAGCCCCTCCCCCTTTCCTTGCAGGGTTTATTAGCAATGAGTTCAAGAGTCAGAGGTGTCCCGATGGAACTTATTCTCTCTCTCTCTCTTCCCTAGTACGGCCCCCTCCCTTGCAGGGTTTGCTAGCCATGAGTTCAAGGGTCAGACAAGCCTCTTCGTTTCCCCTAGTACGTCTGTCTGCCTGTCTATTTGTGTGCGTGTGTATGTGTATGTGTCTGTCTATAGAGCCGGTGCCGGTCTTCCCTCTGCCATCCTTCCTCCTCATAAGTTGCTCTGCGTCACTGCCCCCATCCCTCAGCGTTACTCTTCCTCGTCTGCGCTCTGTCCCTCGTTTATCCCGCACTCTAATCAGCTGTCTCCCTGGCGCTCGGTAGGAGTATTTTTGTGACAGGATTCGGAACTCAACTTTTTCCCTGGATTATTGATAGATTTTTCCGCTCGTTGTTGATCGATTTTTCTTCTCGTTATCGATCGTCGAGATAAATCAGCAGCAACCCAGATGTTGGTGGGTTTATTTCATTGAGAATCAACTAACACTTCTCCTCCGCACGCAACATCTGGCACTTCTAAAATTACTGAAGATAGCTGTCGGTGAGTTCAACTTTATCGATTGGCTGCCCATCTCTAATCGATATCGATCGGTATAACGATGGAATAATCTATATGTATTAGTATCGAACATCTACAGTATCGATCGTTTATCGACTTCCATTTGCGTCAGAATCGATTCACATCCACGGTACTGATTTACCATATCGATTTTCATGTGTGCAATATTGATTGATTAACGATCTACTCCCAATGCCTATTCGCACTTGCACTATTGATCGTCAGCTACAATTCGAGTTGCGGTTTTTTTTATTAGACAAATCTATTAGTAACATCTTCTTTATTTCAAGAGATTAATTAATTCGACATTGGAGCAAATTTTTAAGATTCGTACAGCTTCGAGATAAAAAGAAAAGAAGAAAAAAGTCGTCTTTGTAAACCTCGCGTAGATCATTTTGTCATACGTTCTCGGCAAAGTGTCAGACAATGAATGAAAAAACCCTACAGAGTAATCGGAGAGCAAAAGCCTCGGTGATGTAGTGGTAGTATGCGCCTCCTGGTATGGATGAATGCGAGATCAACTCCAGCCTGCCGCGTGAGGATTTTTTGAAGGATAGGAAGAAAAGGTAGGTAAGTGCAGGAATATGCAGTAAGAAAAAGTGAGACGAGGCAGTTTTTACTTTCCCGGGTTGGAAATGATTAAGCGTTACCGTCGTTATTCGACCCAATCGTCATCAACTAACTACTCGTCGAAATCGAATTATCCAATCAGATTGACTCTTGAGACCAGCGGGATCGTTTTGGTTGAGCATAATTTCGTAAGCTCGCATGAGAGCTTTACTTTTCCCATAATTACATTGTCTTTTGAAAATCTACGAAAAGTCCGCATGGCATCAAATCTGGGACCCAGATAATTATTCCATCATCTTTCTTCAACGTTTCGAGCGGCCGTCGCCTTGAGTCGAATGATGTGTGCTCACAAGGCCAAACACGTTGAAGGGGTTGATTGCTGATAGCAACGATAGGATATGTTAAAGAAAGAGTGGTAGCAAAGCGGTGTTGTTAGTGGTGTAGTGGTAACTCGCACTCCCGATATTGATGAAACGCGCGTTCAATTCTCGCATGAGTCAAGTGTTTTGCATACCGCTCAATAGCCTGGGATGTGATCAACCAGAATTCTTACTACTTGATCGCTTTTCACCAATGATACGACCTGCACGTTAGGCGGGACTATGTGGTCCAAGCCGAGTCGTTGACTGTCGCTCGCTGGCAGATTGGTACATTGTAGCGTAGAAAGACTGCTGGCAAAACAGGCGTTGGTAGCGCACTTGGTCAAGCACGCGCCCCTGGAAATGGTAAAATACGGGTTCGAGTCCCGCGTGACGTCGAGGTTTTGCACATCACTAACATCACTGGGTGAATCTGAGATGCATAATCATTTTGTGTTTATACCGGAAATCCGAGTATTTAGTGATGTCTGAAGACATTTGACTTATCTCAGTCTTCAAAGAACTATAGAACGAAGTTATTACTATCAAGGTACGGTACTTAAATGTTAGACGGTGATAAATGAATATTCGACGTCATTCGCTAGACCAGAACTTATCGTTGAAGTGTTAGAAATCATTGAAAAACTGAAATCTCTGGCTGCAGCTCGACGTGGCGGGTTTTCGGAAAAGGCTTTTTATAACTTTGTATAATCCGAAATAAAATCAAGTTTCAGTTCCACCGCGCGCTTTCATTTTTGTCGCGAGTATAACTCGCCGGAAGCGCAAAAGCATGATTTTGTAGAGAAATTTTTGTAGTATCTGAGGGAAATCGTTTTGTGTGAAGTTTCTTCCAAAGTGGAGGAAAAATTTCTAATTGAAAATAAGTTGCAGTCCACACATTTAACCCGTATCGATCGACCGCCCCTCCCCCACCTTTATCACCCGTGATTGGGTCGGTAAACGAGCTCGCCGAGCATGTGAAGTTCGATATCATTTTTTCTGCTGCACTTCGCAAAACGGTCTTTCCTAGAAAATGAGCACAACTTGGAATCAGTGATGCTTACGCTATGGAATGATTACTAAAAGTCTAAAGAAAGAGCTCATCCGGCGAGGTGTAAAGCACAAATCTTTTCTTTCTCTTACAGCGCTATCAAAAGAGCTTCTCCAAACAGCAAGCACATTTTTGAGTTCCTCGCGGCTTATGTTATCGAAAGAGTACTAGCAATCTAAGAAAGTAGTTTTGTCCAACGAAAAATACGCGTGGTCGTGTGAAACATAATTTTATTGTGGATTTCACAGCGTTATAAAAAAGTGTTTTGAAAAACCAACAGTGTATAGCTCTGGCCAGAGATTTTAGATTTCGAATGATTAATAACTTTCCTATAAAAAAATCTTGTCCAGCAAATGAAGTTGTATATTCATCACCGTCTACCATATAGATATCCAAAGTACTCTGCAAATTGGCCTTAATTTATGATATTTTCTACTGAATAGTAAATGAACGTCTCTGAGCTTTTATATTCTCATGACTTTTTCATTAATTATCGGAATCTTATACGGTTCTGGATTTCAACAGCTTTTGACTCGATCAATGCCAGTAGACTGTCGGCCTCTTTGTTAGAGTTTGGGAAAGTATGGGTTATTCACAGTCCTTCATTACAAAGAAGGCGAGAAAGCGCTCAGGTTTGATCAGTCGCCGAGGGATACCCTATGGATTTGACGTCACTAGACATCGTTATAGACGATTAAATGCCTATCTAGCCTTTACAATGAATGACTCGTGGGGTTTGGATAGCGATGTATCAAATCAGTGCTGTTTTGCTCCCAGACAAGTCTGGCATCAAATCACCGACTCTAGAATGATGAAAGGCTTGGAGCCTCGGATAGAGGATTGAAGCAACGACTACGTGTTTGTCGCAGGAACCTCTATCCATTCTTTTTGAATGATCTCCATTTTCTGAACCACGCTTTAACTTTGTCGGATTCTAGTCGATATGGGTTTTTGTGATCATATGAATAATCCATCCGAATTGCGTCAAGTTCTTTGTGAGATCTCACAGAGCTTATTTCTCTTATATGGCTGATGATTATGAAGTTATTGCAGTAGTTTTTGCTCTTCCATGTCATGTCAATTGATGGGATTCGTCTTCGACTACCGCCATGTGGTTTGAGTGAAGTAAAATAAACAACTGGCCAGGTCAATCCTTGTGCTGATGGATGGTGGTGATGGCTGTAGCGTGTTTGGCTGGCTGGCTAATGACGGTTCCGCCCTGAACGGTTCGCTTCGATAGCGCACACAACTGACGCGGTAATCTTTTTGCTATCAGAAGAAAACTGGGACATCTCATCGGCACCGTTCACTTTTTCTTTTATGGGTTTTATGGAATCATCGTGGTGTAAAATATCTCACTATCTCTTAAGAGATACGTGTCGTAAATAATTCCCATTACACTTGTTACGAGACACACATCTGGCTGAAAGATGTTTTTGGGTGTCGGACTTCAGTGTATAATGGCGGTCAAAGCCACATCAGGGCTAATCACGTCGAGGCGAAAATCGAAATTTCTATCTAGTAACTCAGCTAGACCTGGGATTATGTCATAGCCTAATCCGATACGTCTCAAATCGTTACTTTCACTCCCAATGGAAAGGGAACGTTGTCGCATCAAGAAGATGGTGCTCTCTATGTCCTTTGTGTGACTCTGATGATTTTACATACTCGCGACTATGTGCATTGATTCCAATACATGTATTCCTGTAGATGTCTTCTTCAAACGTCAACTAAACCTATTTTGGCTCGTTTGATTGATTATTCCATGAGCCGATACCTATGACACATATATCACATTTTGTGAATTCCAACGCTTCTCGCACTCAATTTATATCCTCGCCTTCATTATTGACAAAGGGTTTGAACTTTTTTGCGCTTCGTTTCGACAGCCGCTTGAATTTTTTCGCCTTCGTCACGAATTTCGTTAAACATTCTATTTTTTCTGCCATTCGGAGAAACCTTTGGTAGGGCTTTTCCACGTAAACTGCACACAGTCAGCTAATCTCAGATGTTTACCGTAGATTTCTCGACCTCGGTGGGAATGAAAGGTTGACGGACTCGAGACGTGGTTGATCCAGGGCCTGTGCGGGTCGTCATTTTAGAATGAATTAGGTCACTATCATCGTACTACTTGCTCCCTAAATCAGCTCATAATTGTCTCAATTATCTAGATTCTAAAGCACTGGAATTCATATTGTAGAGCGCCGTGGTTGAGTGGTTGTGATGCTCGTGGCGGCGGACGTGGAGCCAACCCTCTCGTTCCCACCGACACTTACAGCAGTCAACAACGAACGCCCTATGGAGCGCCACAGCCGAGCTATCCTCGAGATTGCAAGGGAGACGCGTTCAACCAATATATTCTACGACATTCAAGAAGAAGACGAAGAAGCCAGTTGATTGCTAGAAGTACTGGGATGCTCACAGTGGAGAAAAATGTGAAGACGGTCAGTAAAGTGCCCAAAATTGCAGGGAATCTGCATTTTTCTAAACAGTTGTGATTCCTTGAAGATACGTGCAGTCACTAGTGAGATTTCCCCTTCATATTAATCTGCGTATTGAACAAGATTTACTTTCTTCAGAATCCCAAAAAATCTGCTAATCCTTTCGCAGGTGTTCACTACTTTCGAGCTAGTGTGTCTATGTTATTGCTAGAATGGCTCCAAACTTCGGAAAATGTCAAAAATTCTTGATTTGGAGAGCTAGTAGTGCATGAATCTCGGCTTCTCATCGAGGTTTAATGTCAGCGAATACCTTCTGACGCAATGAGATGACAACCAATCGGTTTTTCCTTGCGGAAATTAGGTTCCTAGTTTTTGAAGTCTTTAATTAAATTCCTTTCAACTTTTTTTCTCTCAACACTCGTATTTCGTACCTCAATATAGCGAATAACATTCGAGATTTCTCTATGATAGGACAACGTATGTTCTAATGGTCTTTGGCGTTCTTGGCAGCTCAAGTGGACCGGTTATCGAAACACTGTAGATAGTTGTCGCAAATATGTTGAATGTTTAGCCAATAACGAAAAAAAGCGCTATAAAATTCGAAAGATATATTTTTTTTACCGCTTTTATGGTAGCACTGCGATGTCATAAATATGTATCCAAGGATGCTGAATGATAAGAAAAAAATGAGCCTCAGGTTGGAGTTGAAACTATGTTCCTCTTTAACGTGGCGGAACTACAACTGTACCACGGGAACCTTTGCTCTGTTCTAACTCTTTCTGCGACGTAAGGTGTCGAAGCTGTCAGCAGTAAGCCGTCAGCAGGTTTGGTCCGGTTAGCACATATCGAGATTTAACTTAGTGATGTGGCAGAGGCAGTGGGTATATACATTCTGCAAGGATTAGATTACTGCTTTTATAGCAGTATTATGATCTTTATAACTATATGAACAGAGATGTTGAGTGGTATACAAAACCTCGAACCTCAGACGGGAGTTGAACTCGTGTTTCGCCCCATGCCGGGGACGCGCAGGCGTACGGGTCAGCGGGTCATCTGATGCTCAGAGTTTTCCATATCACTCGGCCTCCTATGTAAATCCCATTCTGGGCTACTTTGCACTGCATTATGCTAAATTTTTTCTATTTACCTACATTATGTTACATTGTACTTTATGACATTGAAACTATGACTTCTACACTTGTGTTGTATCAGGTGAAAACTATATAACATACTATACTGCGTTATTTCAAACTATTAGTACTTTATCTCTTTCGCGATTACCATTTTTGCACGACTTTATGGACTTTAATTAAATTCTCAGTGTCTTGTGTAGTTTTGATTTTTACATGGCAAAGTCGTATCTCGTCCTAGTTTTTTGTACGGTCACACTATTTCGAATGTTATGCAATTTATTAATTTTTAGCCGTCGCATATCCCATTCCGTGCCGTCCTTTCGACAAGCGACTTTTCTTTAATAACTTATCAGTCATTTCGTTGGTTGATCAATCAACAAAGAGGATCTTGAAACCAGTATTTATTCATAATCAGTAGTCAAAAAATACGTGCGCGACGAAGTGGTCTTTTGAGATCAATCTTCTAATACTCGACTAGATTTTTTTTTTTGTTTCGTCCAGAAGAAAAGTTTAGACTGGATAAAAAAAATTCGAAGGGGTGATTTAGGATTTGGGCCAACATATTCTTGGGTGTACCGACATCTGTGCACGTAATCGTGATGGACTCGTGGTGTGGAGTGTGGTATCTTCAAATTAAAATTAGCTTGACGCCATAGTTTGTAAGAGACACATTCACGTTCATAGTGTGTCTCTTAAAGCACCTTTACTTATCCGATTATTTCTCCGGGTATTTTGTAACTTCGATTTTGTAGGTGAAATAGGGATTTTCTTTAGTCTTAGTGTTTCTTTTAGGATTCATGTAATTAGGTATAGTACTCTTTATCTAGGATTCATAGTGATTTCTGTAACCCCATTAAGTTCATTCTTCATTGTGACAGAGAAGCTGGTCCTCCACAGTAGGCGACATAATTCCCTCTGACACAGTTGACTCGAAAACTTTCAGATTTGTAGAATAGGCTTTAGACTACAAATTATCACCTTGAGAGCATATAGAGTTTCATAATTCAGTCTTTCAGCTTTGAACTCTATCGAATTCGTCAGAAACTTGAAGAAGAAGATTTGAACTACTGAGATTTTCTACACTGGTGCAACACTCTCAAAGAGCAACCATCTTTTGGATAACAACATTATTTTTGCTGGGCGAGAACCTGTTCGATTATGTTTACGCTAAAAATCCGAAGAAAAGAAAAAAATGAAGAAGATATGTTTCCGGACAATCAGGATTCATCCTTACTAAAGGAGAACAGGTTTTTCTTTCTATGGGAATTATATTGGACTTGCATAAGCTAAGAATTTTAAAATACAGAACATTGTCACCATTTCGGCAAAATCCGCGTTAAAATGCAGCAGACCTCCCGATGCATGATGGTCGATGGCTCCCTGTAATGGTGACCAATGAATGTCATGCTATAGCTCTACTCGGTGGTCTCAGGAAAAGCCTTAGTAAGACTGGAAAATATTAGTAGAATGAGGCATTCATCGGATTCCTATACGTAAGGTTTATCATATGAAATAAAATTTTGCACAGTGATCGCAATCTAACTATTTTATTTATTTTTATAAGGGCTATGCTTTCAGTTTAATTATTCTTGTTGTTATGTCATTCTGTGGAGCAAATCATTAGCTAATGGAGGCTGAAAGCAATTTAACGAGAATCTGTTGAAAAGGCAAGTGTTTTCTGGAGGTTATTTGAATTACGGCTTTCAAGAACTAGGAAATTGAAAAGCACGGAAAGTAAATAGTAAAAATAATAAGTAGCAAGAAATAAAACCCTTCTTGATTGTCAGATTAGTGAATATTTCGTTCCTGAGGTTTTCAATGATTTCTAGCTGTGCGGTAATAACTCATAGACAATCGATGCAGCTGCTGGTTTAGTGTCAGAGTGACCTGTTACACTCCGGTGCTTGGAATAATATGCCTTGATGGCGATAAATTTTGACCTCTCCAATATGTAGATGAAAGTTCATTGATTTCAAAAGGAATCGATTTGGATAAATTCAAGCTCTCAAGATTTAAGCTGCTGCTTCAAGCCACAACTGCTTATATAAGTTGTACAAATTCCTCTGCCATTCTTGGTGCTGTCATCCTAATCTTTGTTACAGTATTTATGAAGGAATAACGACTCTGTCAACGGTAACGGATCTGCTTGACAGAACTTTCATTCTAACATCCTTTACAACTTCATTTCTTCTCATTTAAGTAGCGAATTTTCCCTTCGGATCTCTTTCCAGCGCTCTTCTGAACTATTATTTGGAAAGAAGCAAGACTGAAGCACTTGCAATTCAATTAAGCAAACTTCAGTTTGTGCTCTCCTCACTTTGAGACACTGGTTTTTTCCAGAGTAATGTTAATTCAATAGGCTATTCGTTATGATACTCAATTGCGCTTATTTGAAAAACCTGTTCCATAGATGTGATTGTTCGTCCAAATAGCGAGAGAGAGAGGGAGACATACGACGTGAGCGATTCTTGTACAAATCCAGGAGTTTGTCCCCCAATTTTCTTCAATTTCTCACTGTGCAGCATTTCTGGACGTTATTTTCTTTACGTAACAGTACTTATACAATAATCGCATAAAAACATTGTCGATTTTTGTCCTTGAAACTCAAGCGATCAGTAATTTCGAAATACATCTATTTGTCAGAGTTTTTCCTTTGTCATATCGATAGGTGGCGCTGGTGACTATTGACAGCGCTCGATTCGAGGAACGATTAGGAACTGATCCCCACCCAAACCCGTTGACGTACTGCATTTCTAAGCCAAAGACACATTGAGAAAGCAGCATCGATCGGGTAGCAACAACAAATGCGGGCGCAAATATCGCACATGAGTGGAAAGGAAACGTGAGTAGTAGGGGTGGGTTATGTTGTGTATGTATGTATATCTGTCTATCTGTGTGTGTATATGCCTGTGTGTGTACATGTCTGTCTGTATGTGTGTATGTTCCGAAACCTCCACTACTTATCGTCGTGTGTCATCCGTTCCTTCTTCTCTACCTTTGTCTTCATTTTTTCCTTCCCTCTTCATGATCTCTCTGTCACGTCATTTCTGACTCACTTTTCACAACTAGCACTGTTCGATCTAAGCAGTATAGGTCGACAGGTATTATTGGAATGTTCCAGGAACCGCAAACATTTCACAAATCACCCTCACGACGAGTGTTCATTCCGCCGATGTCGGCTTCCTTTCTGCTATCTTTTTCTTGCCCATTAATCAGAGGACACTAGCCTCACGATTACATAACTGCGGCCCTTTTTCACGAGTCGCCGAGTATCTGCATAGCCGATCTGGATAAGATGTCCCGTAATCGTTGTCCCTTCGATTCAGAGATTAAAAACATCATCGTCTTTGTGTATCGAGTGGCTTCAAATCACTTCTTCATCAAGCGAATCGTCTATGCTTATCGAATTTCAGGATACTGTCGATGTCAGGATTTGACAGTTTTGTCCCCTTCTGTTCAACCGACTTTCAATGTTCCGTCTGCACTCCCTCACCATCTACATATGTGAAGCTGGTGTTTCGTAGGTCATATTAGTCCAATCTGTGGAGGAACATTTACCGTGGTTCTCTGCTCCAATGATATCCATCGTCAGACACGATGTGAGATGAAGTTGTTGTTGAAGTGTTTCGTCTAGAAAAGTTTGTTTTCCTAGTTTTTGACAACATTTGTTCATTATTACAATGACGGGCTGTCAACACGCTAATAGATAATTCAAAGTTTCCACAAATTTATATCTTAAGAACTTTCTGGAATATTTTCGATGCATCGAAATAAAAGCGTTCAATCGCCCTTTTTATATTTGTGATGACGGTGTTTCTCTTAATTGGCACTTTTGCGACGAAGCTTAACACATGACAATTTTTCCAGTAACAAGATAACAGAGAATTGAGGAGCTTTATAAACTTATAAAAGAGCCTTGTCTATTATCTTAAGGGTACATATGGTTTTTATAGAATTATACTTCAAATTCACATTGTTTGGAACGAAAATCCTTTAGAAACTTGTAGACGGGATTTGGAATTTTCAATTTTTCTCAAGCAAACGCGACGTTTGAGAACACGAGCGTACATGATGGGGCAGCCAACATCGTATCCGGTTCTACGAGGTCCCGATTCTTCAACCACTTTCGTGCTTGAAATACGAGAGTCAGCGAAAAAAAGAAGCGACATTTTGTGGACTTTAAGATTCGGAATTTTATCAGGGTAGAATAAGAAAAAAGTTCACCACCAGCTGAGATGTTGATTTGAAATTGAGTGCGGTCGTTATCTTCACATTATTTGACTCTATGAGAGATCATTGTTGCGAATGCGTGAAGAACATTGTTACAATACTGGACGGCTTTTGATGGTTTTAGAACGAATAAATAAAAAATTCCTGTGCTTCATAAGAGGATCTCTCCTGGAATAAGGCATTTTTTTGTCACGTATCAAAATCGTTTTTATCGTTTTTTGAGTAAAGGCAAGGTCATTCAAATAGTTCATGAATTCTCCCCAATACCGCCTTTGCTTGGTCGATCGACTAGTTGCAGAATTTCGTGGGGCTCTCAATAGAATCGCTTGCTAGTCATTGTCAAAGCCACGTAAGATCGTTGACGGTCGTTGGTGTAGATCCTCCATCATTCTCTTACGCTTAGGATTATCCAGGAGATCTCGGGATAACAGTTAAAATCATTGCAAGTATTCAATATGGCAGTAGAGATAGTAAATGTTGAACCCTCAAGTCGTCGCCGAACCTATATAAAAACCCGCTTACCGCCATAAATGACGGCTACGAGACAATGAAAAGAATGGAAAAAGTGTTGGAAACCGTAGGTGGCGGAGTGGGCGATTCATCCTCTGAACAAAGCATGAACTACAGTGCTTATTTAATAAGCAAAATCATTAGATGCGTATTAGGATAATTTCGCAATAAAATGTTGATCCTTAGGTTAGTTATTTTTCATATTTCAAGAAATATTTCCGGAATCAGCTAGAATTCATATCTTTTTTGTTGTTTTTTTCTAAAGTACACTGTAGCTATTGTACGAGAAATGGGGTAACTGCGGTGAAGAAACTTATGCTTTTTATTTAGAATCGTCTTTTTCCATTTTGATGCCTCAAACTTTTGTTCTTTTTTTCTTAGTTTCTACTTTATTAGCATTTAATTCTTGCTGATTGAAGAGTTTTTTTTTTCGTGGAGTCTCGAGAAATCCATGAAAGGTCGTTTTCAGTTTGTCTCCCTGTCTAATCACTTTTTGTGGAACGGAGGAGGTTTCGCCATTGTGTTTCTTCTCGAACAGCGGCAATTTGTGGCATAAGTTTACTCTTTATGATGTTTCTCTTTCAGGGAAAATGTTGACAGAATTGCGAAACTTTTCTCAATCTGGATTGCCATATTGGAGAATGAATCCAGCAGCGCATTGTAGTTTTATATCGTGGTTTGACATCAAGGACACATTTTCCTAAGGAGATCATATAAATCGCTGAGCTGTAATGTGCGTCATAATTCTCTATTCGTTAGATTACTTTGCAATCTGAGTTCTATAATGTGCAAGTCGATCTTTGGCATTGTTCACCGTGGGATTTGTTGAGCGCATAATGGAATTCAATTATATTGTCTGGTTTTCACTGTTCATCGTCTTAGGAATGAGAGGATCCATTCCAGTCACAAGAAGTGTTTCATATCTACATTAATGTGTTTGTCTTACGCACAAATTAGCAAATATTTATTGATTATCGACTGGAAGTTTGGTGATTTGGATGATCGCTTTTGCGTATCCGTGCGCTTCAATAACTGTTGACTCACGGAATTATGAAATGAGACGGTTTCAATATTTGTTAATAACCAGGAAATTCCCGTAGAACTATGAAAGAAAAGTAAACTCTGATATAAGAAGCATCGGAATTGATATCGCAGAAAAGTCTTCTCACTGAGAACTTGTTGGTTTAACCGAGAGCAGTAACACTCACCTCAACTCGCCTGACGGTAGACTTAGCTCAAGCTGTGGTGATTTTGGACATGTCATGCGTTTTGCATCACACATAGAGAACTGTGCCCATTAATCAGTCAAAGTGTTTCATCGCAGGACATTCGATTTCATAATCTATTGTACGGATCCTAGCATGTCTAGCATTTAATTCGTTTCCCGATATTCACCTCTCCACGAAGGTGTTTGAATATTTCATGTTTAACTTCATCTGCTGCTTGAGGATTTCGACATCTTTATGACTGACGGAGGATGCTCGTCGGAACGATTCTCCTTGATATCTTCTAGTTGGAGACGAGCTAAGGCTTTCCCTAAGACGTTCGCTGATTGAGTGCAAGAGTGTGATGGAGTGGGGGGAGGGGGGGACTCATTCTGGAGCCTTAAAAAATCTGTTTTTGTTAGGCCTCACGAAGCTGTTTCCTTTTTTTTTGTCTTTCTTCGTCGATGTTTATAATTTGAACAGCCAAGTGAATGAATTGTTGAGATTTGCGTAGAACCAGATGTGATGGTGTACCCATCCCTAGCGATGGTGTTTGCGTTGGAATTTTTAAAATTGTAAGCCCTGATCCAATTTCTTTATAGACTCAAATTTCAAGCAACTCCAAAAATGGAAAAATCCTATAAAACTTACGTATGACATTGGTACGACAATCTTCTATATATTTTTGAAGTCGGAAAGTTATGGTGCCTGATAAAAAGGCACATGGTTGGTCATGTGTTGAGTTCACATCATGAGATGATATCATCAATATTGCATCACCTGCTTATAGACTTTATTCCTCTCCTTTTCTTTTTATTAGTTTTTCTACTAATTGGTGTGCTTCCAGAGCAAATTTTCTTGTTAATCGATGTTGCATGAACAAGCAGGTCATTCTCGTCGTCATGCTTCATTTTTTCTCAAGTGCTGATAAAAGGTTTTTTTGTTAAGTCAGTACAATTGAGAAGTATCTCAATTTTGTTGCTATGAAACATTGTAGAAAATGCATCTATCCATTCACTTTAAACAATCCAACATATCCATGAGTTTTCACAAATTTTTCGTTCTCATTATGACAGATGTCTTTCCAATTTACAAATTTTCGGCGTACTATATACTAAGTGAAGACAGATATCGTCTATCAACAGCAAAATCATAAGCTGATACATGTGTATGCATGTTTTTCTGTGTGCTTACCTGTTTTTTCCTGAAGCATTTTAACGATCCCTGGTTGTTCATTTGATATCAATCGGCATTTCTGGATTATCGGAACCATCGATCGCGATAGGAGAACGTCTATTTCCTGTTATTATTCCAGTCGAAATGATTTCTCTGAAGCAGGTAGTCATTTCTGAACAGGTGAGCGATGTTTTTATTTTATTATGATTTGAGTTTCTTCCTCATTTTTTCAACTGAAAAAATCTTGGTTCTTTCCACCATACATTATTCATATTTTTCTTTTGCTTCCTTTATTTCAACAATTTCTCTTCAGAATCTTATGATCGAAAAGGGTAAAAAAAACGCTACTCTTTTTTGTCTCAATTCTCGTTTAATACAACTAGCTAAGTCTCACAAATTGTAAAATTGTTTTCTATTCCTTCGTATGGCTAATAGATGGCCAATTACCGTCACTTTTGTGTGTTTCATATATAATTTTGCCATGGAATTTCCATTAGGCCAATACGACATTTTGATTGCAGGAAGCCAGTGTCTCATACTCCATAGATGGACAACGTGATGTTTCGTTGAAACTTCAAGTACGGTCGGTTGAGCATGAGGTGTTCGTTGGTGAAGAGTGCAACTAATAGGTTGGGGAAAAAGTTCTGAGAAAATGCTTGTAACGTTTTTGGGTGTCGGCCATTATTGTGTTTTTGGGGTGATTTGAAAGTCCGGCTTCTCCCGCGTCGATTGGTACATAATTTATCTACTTATTTCAAGATCGCGTTAACAAGCGATCAAGTTAGGTTGTTGATGATGCAGGAATGCCTGTTGGGTTCAAATGCAACGGTGACAAGTGAACGCATCAATCTGGCTTGGGGCTCGCTTGTCAACTCCATCTCAAAATAAGTAGTTAACTTTTATACTAGTCAACGCGGGAAAAGATGGGCTTCCAAATGAGCCCTAAAAACACATAAAATGGTCGACAACCAAAAAAGTTACAAGCATTTTTTTGGAACTTCTTCCCCAGCCTATTAAAGACTGTTCTCACATTTGCTTTCCATTAGAAACTGGTCCTGATCTCACATGAGACTCAACTGTGTTGTTCTCTTATTTGGGGAATGGTAAACAAAGCATATGTAACTCAAATTCACAGCCATGATTCGTCATGATTCGCTACGAAATCCCGCACATTTTCCCTTCGCCTCGTTGTAGGTGGTCGGCCGAAAGGACACTCGAATTCTTTTGGGTTCCATTCTACTGCTTTTTCACTCTCTTCGGACACTTCCATGAAATGACCATTCCTCCTTTTTGCTTTCGAATGTGTATTGCACTATTCAAAGCATAGTTGGCGCGTAGAAATCTGCTAGTGCGTCGTTTTACTAGTGGTACTCTGAAAGCTCGAAATGCAGTCCATATTTGCTATGCTTCTTTCGTCCAACTTCTTCGAAATGTCGTTTTCGTGTTCATGCAACATCCTAAGTAGAGAATTCGCTCTTTGAATCGGGAAACTTTATTTGTTGTTCATTGCACCGTAGTTTTTTTATGCGCGTATCTGACGGGTTTTGAAATGTGCTGCCGTCATCACCAGCTTCCTGATGGCGTCGTATTCCCCAAGTGTGAAAATTTCAGTATATAGTACCTAACAAACAGCCAAAAGCCGACGTCTCAATGGAAGAAAAATTGTGGACAACTTTTCCACCGTTCGCGATTATGCAATTTTTTTCCATTTGCCCATGTTTTTTTTTAACGCTAATTTGTCACAATGACCACCTTCGTTGAGTTCCATCACTCATTTTTGAATGTATCCACGATCAGATTCCAAAAGTTCTATATCTCGATTTTGTTACTTGGTCTTCCGAACGAATTAATTTATGGATTCGTTAGTTCTCTGAATACTCGTGATTTAGATTGCATATTTGGCTGTAAATCTTCGAAGAACATGCAATGAACGTAGACGAGATAAGAATGGAGAGGACCTACATTTTATTGTCTCAAATGGCAGCTTTTACTATCTAATAGCCCATCGCAGTGGTTCTACCTGCCATAACCCCTTAAATTTATGGCCTTGTTTTTCTCTCGGAGTTGATATCAGTTGCAATCACTTCTGTATTCAATATTATTAGACGCTGTTTGTCTATGACTTTTATATTCCACTACACGTTTTACTGGCTTCAGCCCAACATATCAGGTCAGCATATTCAATCAAAGTGACTAGTCGTAGTCTTTTTTCAATAAAATAAAATAAAATATATTGAAAGGTTTCCACAAAACACATCAATCGCAAACATAGTTTATTTCGGAATGCCTTTTCTCTTCGCCATTTCCGGCCTGGAATGGGTTAGGATTTTTTTTTCCCACTGTTACACAGCCCATCTTTAGCATCTAACGTGCGGATTCTAACACTTTTCGCATTTGATTTGTTCGTTTATTCGCATCCACCATCCGCCAACGTACTCCTTTTTGAAGATTTTTCCATTTTCATCACGAATTTGGTTGAATGCCGAACGAATCAATTGTCCTTGTAATCCTGAGCAGGATATTCTTGGACGTTCTCGTCGTACTCGTGTAGGGAAGAAGAAGCGAGATTGTCCTAGACAAGTCTGGTACTAATTTACCGACTTCGGAGGGGTGAGGGACTCGGTGAGCTTGCGTAGTAGAGCCAACGTATGCGTAGGTTTTTGCCGTCCACGTAATAGTGGGACTACTACCACTGTACAATCCATTCCCTAACAAGATCGAGTAGGGTGAGGAATTCACCATTGTAAGCTTCACATCGATTGAAAACTGGTTATTATCGCACTTTTAATGCTCGACGACCATCTTCACGTCGATTGATGACGGCCAAGTGGGTGTTCAGCATTTCAAGATTGATGATCACCACCATTTATGTTGTACAACTTGCATTTGAACGAGAACCCTGTTCTGACTGATTAGCGTTTAGAGTCGAGGTGAATTGGCTTGCACTAGTGCGATACGATAGTAATGACCGCTTTGAACGTCAAAACAACATCCCTAAACTCAAAATGAATTCTATCAATGGAAGGAATACTACAGTGGAATCTCCGGAACATTGCCAATGATCTATAATTTTTGTTATTTTATCCCGGCGAATTCTCAATTTATGAACTCCAGATGTCGCATTTTAGACCCATTTCTTTCATCAGAGATTGTAATTTGAACGCGAAAGGTGTTGAACAAGTATGATTTCGTTCAGCAGTTTGGTGATATACCCAGGGACGCTGTTGATGTTTGCTGTTTCGTGACACGGGTAGAATTAAATTTACGTCTTGTTTTCATTGTTTTTACAAACTTTATGTCAACCCCCCAAGGTTTTCCAGAGAACTAGTATTTGCTAGCGATAATCTTTACATTGAGAGCGTGCCTGGCGCAGTGCTCAGAGGTACTTTGCGACAAACATCGAACAATCGATGGTCGAAGCTTCAATCCCAAGCTCAAGGCTCACCAAGTTTTCCATCCCTTTGGGGTCGGTGAATGGGTATCGGACTTGTCAGCGAGGATAGTAGCGCTGACTTGAGACATCGGGTGCGCTATCGTGTGTCATCGTAAAAGTTATATGCATTCAATCAACACAAACGAAGCCAAAAAACCGAAGTCAAGTGCATGGCACATCCCTTACAGATTGATCAACGCCTAGAGCTTCATCCTTTCTTTTTCTTCACATTTAGATAGGTAAAGCGAAATGTCTTTCAAGTGTATCAAGAAAAATAAATAGAAGCTGTTGAAAAATCAACTGCGACTTTCGGAATGTTAAGGGTAGTGCATTGCAGATGCTTGATTTCTTCTGTAATGGCTTAAAAGGCTATACTTATGGTGCCGTCTTAGGTGGGTTAATGAGATCAACAAAGTTACAGTAATCTTGTTGTGAAGGTTTTTATTTTCTGCAAAAAGCCATCAAAGCAAAGAAGCGCGTTTCTTTGCGTATTCATGAATTCTGTTGATGACAATCAGATAGATATTTTTCCCGGTAAAAACATTCTTTCAATGTTTGCACGTCATGTTGCGCTTGCCGATGACGCTATCGTTATTTCTCAACGCTGATGGTGGTTGTTGTTGTTGCGAATCACTCCTTCCTTAAAGCACTCAGACTGATCGTCGTGCACTTTGTGCTGAAATTCGTTAAGTTGTTTTGGTGAATTAAATTTCAGATACTTTTAATACATCTATCATGATGAGCATCTCTACTGTACATCTATTATTCGAAGAAAAAACACGGAAATTAGAGATAATGAAAGAATACTGAACGAACTCGACGCGCAAAGGTCATCTAAACTGGATCGAAATTACATGCATGTGATTCGCCTTGTAAGTAAACGACATGAAAAGCATCTGTTTCCATCAGAAACACTGAAGAAAAACAATACTGGTAATGAAGCAAAGTTAAACTATAATAGCTTATCTTTTAAATTTACTGCCCTCATTCAGAAGTGCTGTGGTGTTTCGCTTCTATCGTTCTAGTTTTTTTACTTAGTGTTAATGGATTTTGAGAAGTTCGCTGCATGTAAAAATAGCTAAACACAGAAGAGCGGGGTAATTGTGTTTTTTAGAAATACCTTTCGTTTTTCTAAGAGTTTTCATGAACTCGTGTATTTGTTACAGTCTAACGAATTTCGTATGTTCATAACGTTAGCGGACTAAAATGAATTAGTGTTGCTTCTATGCCCACAGAGAATTTCGTCGACTCTCCACTTGAATTCTTTATTTCAGTTATTGAAGTGTTTTACTCCGTACTAATGCGTAAGGCAATGGTAGTGATACTGATCATCGTGGAGAACGATGGTGTATCGAACCCGTCGCGAGTGCACGAGGCCTTTCATCCTTCAGATGTTGAGAAAACGGTACCTGATTTGTCAGAAATTTGCACTTGCAATATAGATGGGAACACGTGGTTCAGATGTATTCCAGGCCTCTAGGAAAAATTACCACAATCAGCATTCCACAGCATTTCAAAAATAGACGGCAATTTTTAAACGACAGTCAAGCCTACACGGGCTGAGTTCGAAGTCCTTCATGAATAGTGGGTGTGCGTGAAAACGAAGCGAACGCAAGAAGTGCTTAAATCCGCACAACGATTGTGAAATAGGGATCGTTTTAAAAGAAAATTTTACGATTTAAATGGTTCCTAGTTTTAGTTATGAAATCAAAGTGCAGGGTTGTAATTTGTGTTCGTCCTGAAGTCTATATTTTTCTTTTTCAACTAACAAGCGCAAATAAGAGCGTGATACATTCGACAAGGATTTATTACCACTACTTAGCGGGCGAATGACTGCGATCATCAATCCAACACTCTACGTTGTAATGGCATTCAATGCAGATTTTTATGAAATTTTCACGAAAAACGTAAATCAGCCCTCATTTGAAATTCCTCTATAAAAACAAGCTTACAATATCTCGGATAAGGACCAAAGAATAAGTTCTAAAGACAAATAACAATAATATGTTTATCTTTGATCAGTCCCAGAGATGTGTCGTGCTCTCGACTCCAGTGAGTATCGTCGAAATGATTCGATGCATATCTGGCTTGTACACTGGACTTTCGATACCCTACTAATCTATGAGAATGGTATTTCTCTTATTATAAACAAGAGTGGTACAAATTTGACGAGCTCGAAAGGACTGAGGATTGTCGGTGAGCTTGGGGCGCTTGATCGAAACGGCGACCATTGGTGTGAAATGAAGGGTACCATTAGCCACTACGCTAGACGCACGTCAAAAATCAAGCCAGGCAATAAAATTTTAATTCTTCTTCACCTATTTTTCCACAAATTGAAACCATTGCTTCAGCAATTATTTATCATAAGTTTTCAGAGGAGACAAATTGTTTTGATAGGCCAGATTCTAAAAGAGGACGTCTAACTAGTGCAGACTTCCTGCATGTCCCCCTATTTTTTCGTCCTCACTATCATTTATGGAAAATAGACATATTGTTCATCGCTATGTGCTTGACTTGCACTCTTGAGCACGAGTGTTTTGTTGCCGTCGTTACTATCAGTGAAGGCCGTGGTCGTCTCACGTTTTCTGAAGTTATTTGTATAGAAGTTTTAAGAATGTCGATTAAAAGACGTCATTTATTACAAATGTTGATGTAGACGTGGTGGAACGCTTCTTCTACTTCTGCTCATTGTACAAACATCCGACCTTGACGTTTCCTGATGCACTGAGCTTCACTAAGACTACTCGGTCATAATGTAAATAGGTCTTCTATTAATTATGTTCTGTAACGTGCCGTTGTGTTTATAGATGACTTCACTCTCAATCGGACTGATTCACGTTGAAATCAAAGTTCTTTGTTTTTTTTTTCATCCTTTGTCTAATCACCGACACCGTTTTAAATTCAATACATCAGCTGTTTTCTTCACCATTTTTAGTTCTCTAAAACCATTTCGCTCTACATTCTCATTTCTCTTTTATTTTTCTCGTTCAGTTAACGTTATTTTTACATTCTTCAAAGTGCAGGGAATAGGCTGTTTTGGAGGCCATCACAATCTACGTGAGTCCTTCTTGTGGATAAGTCTTGATCTGAACTTTTCTGTTTATGGAAAGGGAAAATATCAGAATATAACTCAGTATTTTTTAATGTCGCTGATATATTGAAGCGCAATGAAATGTGTAGATAGTTGTGATTCATTCTTTGAATCATTAAGGAAAACGTTTCATAAACGGTCCATACCTGAGCTGAAATATTTTACTTCCTTGACTTTGGGCAAACACAGAGAACTGGTGTCATTTATAGGGTGCTGCCAACATACAAGTCTCGTAATAACTTAAAAAATCGACTTTCTTTGAACCTCGGCATGTTAAATCAATAGGAAAATGAATTGAAGAATATCTTGAGAATAAATATTGAACAAAGCGTTTGCGAGGTTGGTATGTCTTCTACCAAACCGGTGGATAACTTTACAAAAATGCGTTCAGGCTCTAAGGAGACGGAGCTAGCGAAGCGTCAGCCACTGGTTTGGAAGAGAGCTTACGAACTTTCCGAAGGTTTTGAATAAGGATTATTTTTTGAGATACTCTTTTCTTATTCTATTTCAATAAATTTATCTCTAGCTCTAAGATCTCCTTCCTCGGTTTTTGCATTCTTTTCGAGAAGTCATTTCATTGAACAAGCCGGTATTCGGTATTCGTTCCCGTACGCGTTGATGGTGTAAGCGACTGCGCGCTTGCGTAAATGATTATCTAATGCACCAATATTTTTTTTTACGATTTCTTACAGAAGGAAGGTCAGTTCACCAAGTCTATTAAGTCGTTTTTTTCACTACACTTTTGTTGTCCGAGTTCTATCGATACTCAGCAAAAGTTGCCTACGTTCACCAATGAATTGAGGAAGAAATTAGAGTCAGAAGTTACGAAACAAATTCAAAAATTAGCAGATTTTTTGGATACAAATGTACAGTGACGTCTCTCTCTTATCTCATCAACGCGGTATACTCAGATACGTCGTTACGGTTAAAAATTAGTGGGTGTTATCTCTTAGCAAGACAATATGCTTTAGAACAATTTGGGCAGAGAGCATACATAGTACGACGTTTCCATAGTAAATGTGCGCTGAACAATAAAGTATGTGTGACGCACATGATTTATTAATTTCCTGTAATTGTTTTCTCTAACGACAACGTATACGAGTGGTAATTCAAGTATTCGAAAATTAGTCATATAGGTTCAGATCTAGATCCACCACTTCTCGTGGGTTCGGCAATAAGTCCTTATAACTTGGTTAGTGCAATGATGCGCATCGTACGGGCACACGGTTTGTCCGCACTGGCCCTCAGCGAATTCGACGGTGGTCTGCTAAGCCTCAAATCCTCAGTGAGTCGGTTTATTTTTATCGTATCCGCATGCGGATGGTGCGAACGATCGAACCTTGACTCTTCCTTTATCGGTTGTCCTTCTCTGGACGTCGTTTAATGCGAATTTATCATTCACTTTCTGGAACACGAATGTGGTCACATTTGCGTCTGCTTCGAATAGATCAAGCTTACGTTGCGTTTTTGCGAATTGTTCGCCGTCTTCTTCTCTGTCATATCTGCATTTTGTGCAGTGTGTTTCATCAACTAAGATCATTTATTTATGGTTGTCTCATGTAGTATAGCTTCTTTTTGGCGGTAATAAATAGATGTTTTCGCTTGACTGGCGAACAACCAATCGCATCGCCCGTTAGTCCCTCGCCGCAGTCATGGAGCCATGTTCTCGCCACTCGAATGAGAACTAGATTTCGTATTCATCATCATTGCTACAACGCTTATAACTGTATTTTACTGCTAAAACATCTCCCATGCATAGATAACACACATCTACGAGCCTATAATGTCGTTTGATTCTGTAGCATTAGCTCTGGAGAGGTCTCTCGACGAGAGATCCGTTCTAACTTGCTGTTTTCCAAGAAATTTTTTCCATGCAAATTGTATTCTATTTATTGATCGTAAAGGATGAAATTCGAATCGTCGAGTAAGGTGCGTGAAATCTAGGTTCTTCTTTGTTTTGCGGGAAAAAACAAGAGAATCCATAAATTTTTCTAAGCCAAAGTGACGGGAAAGTTACTCCTTGCTTAGTGTTATTTATGGTCTCAATATTTTCTTCTGTCGGCCGGCTTAATAAATGAAAAAACATTCAGCCTAGTAAGAAAGCTACAAAACAAAAAATAATGTGAAGTCCAATTACCAGTTTTTCTGGATGGCCATAGGACTATTAGTAATCGATTGAAGCGCGATTTGACGGCATCTTTGTGGCGTTGGGACTGCGGAGATAATTTATTTCCGTCTGTGGAAACAAATAAAACTGTTATCGTTGAGGTTAGTGCGGTAGAAGTTTCTCTATTGTTTTCGCTGAGTTCTAGAATGCAATTACGTTTGAAGTTTCCTGGTATTATGTATGCGAGCCAAGTGGTGTCCTTTCTAGGATGTCTTAATCACTCCAACTATTTGAGTCAAGGCTCTTTTTTTCAATTTGATTTGATATTTTTGATCAATAATGTGAAAACTATCTCGGCTTGATTCGCCCATAGAAACTGAGAATGGAAAATAGTGCAATGATAATCATGTATATACCTCATATGAACTCGAATTAATTTACTTACTAATTGCTGATTCACTGTAACTTTGAAAATCTAATTCGATTTTTTGCCTTGTAAAAAACTTAATATTTCGAACATCGTCATTTAATTCAGACTATAGAGGAACCATCTCATCTAGAGACAGTTGTATGTCATCTGAATTCTTTTCATACAGCTTCCATTTAATTGATGTATAATCAGGAAGAACTGGAATCTTATTTACTAGGCATCATTCATAAAAAAGGATAAAAGTAGTATAGTGGTTAGTATCATTATATATAATATATATATATATATATATATGCACTCATATACACACGTGTATATACGGACATATTTGCATATATATATATATATATATATACATTTAAATACATATATATGAATATCGATATTTCGATATTCAGACATCGCCAGATCACCTCTGTTTGACAGATCTCGAGCCGGTTTATTGCGAAACTGCATACCGAGGTCCTAAGGTGCGGACAGAGTGTTAAGCCCCAACCAGTGACAACGGTGCACTTATTGCTGAGACGACGGTAGATTTAGAGGATGGAATCCCTGTTCTTGCTGAAGTGGTATGATTTGAGCATTCTACGGACATTTAGTCATATTCGTGCATAGCTTTACTTAATGCGCTGAAATTGTATCGTACAGGTCGGCTTCACTACGAACTTGTGATCAAATGACTAGAAGTGAGAAAACTTATAAGTTTTCTCGATTTTCATATAACAGTTAATTATACCGAGGTTTATAGAAAGTCGAACTTTGGAATTGTTGACTAGAAGCGCTTGTGAAAGTGGTTTGCGTTGACTCTAACGAATAAACCCCTCGTCGATATTGCGAAGATTCGACAATCAATTCGTAGTTGTACACAACGTCCTTGGCAAGGTCTACAGCCATGCATAATACCTCATCCGGAGTTTCATTCATCACAATTCAACCGTTCCTAAATGACAGAAGAATGCATGAACTTTGAAAAATAGTATAGTGTGTAGGAAGTGTGTTTAAGTAATTTTAAGTTTATGTTTAAGTAACTTACCGAGGTCGTTACGTCAGAGCCATACGCGTTCACGAGGTATTGCACACCTCATCATTGACCCCATCCCTACTATAAAGTAGTGGTGCTTAGTGTGGGCTCTGATGTAACAACCTCGGTGAGGCTTAAAACATCCTTACAGACTATATTGAATGTTTATAGCGTGGTTAAAAGACAGTCGATAAGATGAAAAATAGTAATTGCACTGAACTTCCGAAAAAAAAAACACTCAAAATAGATATATTAGCAGCGAAGTTTCTAGCATATCCACGAGCTCTAATCATAATTTATCGCGTTGATTAAGTGTTTTAAACACTCAGAACTGTTTCAGAAACAAGGCGACAGCTGCTATCAATCCGTGTGTTTATGTCATCCACCAGGTTCATTCACTACGGGTTACTGTTTGCAGTATGTTATCGGAGTATGACGTAATTGCCATCGTTTGTTCATAACGGAGTAACCGATACCGTGTATCTGAGCTTTCTGCGTAAATATGTCATGCTTCGAGTTCTTAGTTTGTCGACTGTGGAGAGGTGGTGTTTTCAGCAGTCTGATACCCAATACAGTGAATGGAGAGTTTATTGTTTTTTACAAACACGAACTACAGAGAGGAAGGGAGCAAGAAGAAAATATCGAACTTCACCTGCGTAGAACGTACATCCCGCAAAGTTTTTCTAGTAGGGAAACGTCATAAACGAGGCGAATAACACAAAATCTCTAAGCGGTTAGTAGATCTATAGGACCAGTGGAAAGAAAATGGCCCATTCATCGATAAAAACGACTCTTTCGTTCTGTTTACAATTTTATCCCATCTCATCGCGTTGCCAGCTGTGCCAATAGTCGTTCGAGCATCTTGAATGGATCAGAAGATTCTATGATATCTTCTACCTGTGTTCTAGAACCTCGACATCAATGATGAACGTTATTTCTGCAATTATTCAGAGCAGGATCGTGTTTAGTTGTTTTATTGCGAAGTTCGAATACGAAGAGATTTATGAACTCCGTAATCTATTCTGAAAATATCACCAGTAACATATGGAGCAAAAATTGAATTACATGCTATTCATGGAAGATTCTCTTAGAGCTCTTCTACAGCATTCTTCTTCGGACTTCTCGTCATTAAGCAGAGACATTTATTCTTTATTTGGATTCTCATTACATCAAACCACCTGAAGAAAACTGACAATGCTAATCTTCTATCTTGCGAATAGATTTCTTCTAATGTGGCAACGATCCCTGTAATATTGTCTGTAGACAAATTGAAGACGTTGACGTTGTAAAGAGCCAACTTCTAACTAACTGACATGTCATGTGATTTTTATATCGCCACGAGGTGCTCTTATTCTTAAGTACCTCTTAGAGGATGACAAACCTCTCCATTAGATATTGAAATGACTAACGACTTCTCTTTTTAAATGCTTTATCGACCTGTGTTGCCGGAGTTTCTATGAGCCATGTGATTTTGTTTGAGGAAATTACGGTTGACACAAGTTTAGTTCCGTAAATCACTCCTTCGAGCAACTTCCACAGTACTATTTTCACTTGAATTATCGAATTATCGACTAAATTGAACTAGTACACCCCTCCTCTTTGAGCTGTACCATTTTAGTTAGTACCGAACTGAAGCCACCCTCAGGTCATTTTATATTTTATTAAGACTAATCAAGGAATCCACGGTGATTTTGTCATGTTGTGTGAAGGGAATGAGCCGTAGCTATCTTTTAATCTTCATCCTATCTTTTCTTTGATCACGTTTCCCCTGGCCTCTCAATTTATCTTTGCATCACCATCGTAAGAATTCTCATAACTAGCGGTCTTTGTTTTCCATAGGAGACAAATGATGTAAAACAACGTGCTATTAATGCGACAGCCGTTTGTTCGTTGACCTATCAAAATTAATTGACTTAAATGTCAATCAACTGCATGAGCATTGATGATTTATGCGCTTGTTTGCTTGTTACATTTAGTCTCGATCGTTGAAAAGTTAGTTGAGCTACTGGGTTTCACTATTTGCGCAGAAATGACAGCTTTCATCGTTCAATGCGTCGCTTAGAACTGGCGCAAAAAGCGTAAATTATTCAAAATTCCGGTAAAAAAAGGACTTTTTGGCCGTCTTAGGCCTTGATGTGTCGATGCATAATGTTAGTTGGCGATAAAGGGAAAAAAGGATAAAGCTCTCGGTGTTAATCAATCCCGGGAAAACCGTCATGCATTTAATTTCATCAGAGGTGGTTCATCAGAGGTTAATTTCATCAGAGGTGAGGGAATCGTCAGAGGTGACTGAATGCATATTCAGTCTTGACAGTGGCACGTGGTGCCTACCGATGTATTAAGTCGATGCTGCTCTCCCTCAAGCAAGTCGGTTACTAATTTGGCGACCCCGGAGCGTTGGAAGACATGGTGACCCAGGGGCGTACAATCGAACCGTCGACCAAGTGTGTGTTGCAGGTCACCTCTAACCAATGTGCCTCACGCACCCTAGTCACTTATTGTGAGAGCTAAATCTAAGAGAAATCCATAGTGCCACTGCTATTCTTTTCGATATTTGATTAACTTATTTTCTTTGCCAGGAAAACCGTACATTCTGTCGAATACAGCACTTGACGCATTAGCTTCGTTTCCTCGTGCCCATATCTCTCGAGGGTTTTCGAATTTTTCTTGTGGGCTAAGCTGTTGCTCAAGGATTTTTGGTCTTTATCGTGAGTGATATTCAATTCTGATCGAGCCGATTTTACTTGGAACATTGAGACGACCGTGTTAAGTCGTAGGTTTCCATACAACTCTCCATCTGGTAGTGAATTGGAGAGAATGTGTTTTTCGGACAGATGAAGAATCAGTTCAACCTGAAATGAGGTCGAACTAGGGCCTTACTCATCTTCCGACTCGACTCGTGTCTCTGAATTCCTGCTGTGCTGTTACCTTTCGAAATCTATGCTTGTTTGTTCTATGCTTCATTGATCCAAAATTTCATCACAGCTATGCCGTAGTGCAAGTGACGTTTGTTATTGCGACTAAAAGCTCTTGTCATCTTTGATTTCATTAAAATGTCGAGCACTGTTTTTTTTCATGGTTTCAGACAACCATAGCGTTATTTCTAACTACAATGGAAAGTCGTGGCGATGATCGTTTCATCAGAAGTTCACTACAGTTTGGACACAACTGGCTCTCCGATAATAAGGGTTTCTTCTCGCTGTAAGAATTCATTCGTGCATCCATGTCAGTAGTCAAATGACATCACAATCAGTCGATGAATTCAACATTAGGAATGACTGACTGATAGAACGGAACTGCCGTAAACTTTCAGCATCAGTCATCGTCAGAGAAATCCGGCAATAAATTTGACCTGAGGGAAAAGCAGACTACTTGCTTCCCTTTTGCTTCATTTGTCTCATCGCTTACGTTCTCTTGATATCAAGTGATTCAAACACGACCTTCGCTAGTTGGTTATTTTACTTTTGAAAGGAGCTCAAAATTTAAAATTAGGTAGGATGAAAACGAAAAATAATACTTGCTAAGTATTACATATATATATATATATATATATATATATATACGTATACATACACTTATTTATTGCATACGTAACGAAGAATAACGTCTTTCATTGAAACTACTTCAGGAAGCTTGCAAACCCTAGTCGTAACTAATGTTCATTAAGTAATTATGAAAAACGTTTACAAATTTCGGTGGGTAATATTCGATGTCGATGAATTCCACTTCATCTTTTTCATTGTCAAAATTTCATTCAGGATTATCCTACTTTGTTCCTCTTTTTGCGAATTTCTTAATCTTTCGCCTATCTCAAATGCTCTTCCATTCCTTAAAAATCATTCAGTTTCGAAAAATTATCTAATTCTTAGTTATCTTTTTCATGGTATGATCACCCATCTTAGATTTCTTAGCGTTTGAGGAGTTTAGTCTTTAACATTCATACACCACCTGAAAAGTGATCTGAATCACTTCATTTTCAAATCCTCGCTTGGGACATTCTTTAATGAGAAAATATATGTATATATGCATATGTATATGTACATACATACATATATATATGTATTATATATATATATATATATATATATATATATATATATATATATATATATACTTCTTACTTTTTTTTCTATAAGAATCGTTTCGCGCAGCGCCTTTCCTCTTTTGCATTTCCACATATAATCGTGTCATCTGTTCACTAGTCTAAGTGGCTAATCGTTTTTATTCGTTCTTTTTGCTTCTTTTGCCCGCGAGAGTCATTTCGTGCTCAACGCTCATTTGCTTTCTACTCCTCTTCTCATTCGTTATTTTCCATCCCAAAAATATCTCCATTGATAGCGTGATTTCTCCGAAAATTTCTTTTCTTTTTATTTCCTCTTCCCCAATTGAAGAGTTTAGTGCTGTTTTAGGTCGTCGAGCTATTCTGGACGGTTTTGCGCGTGTCTGTGTGTATATTCAGTGAGCGTCACCCGACACCTTAACGCCAATGCCATTATGGTTGCTGCGATCCATTTAATTTAGGACATTCATTGGTTCGTTGCTTCTATGTCATCTACCAAAATATTATCGGGATTTCATCTTTGACTCGAAAAAACTTAAGTGTATTCAACTTTTTCCAGTTCACCCTATTTTAGTTCTGAATTATATCAAGCTAGTAATGCCCATATTGCATCTCACATCGTTCCCTGAAAAAAAGTGCTTGTATTGTGATTTAAAGAGGTCTATTTGATACTCTTATGGATTAGGTACATTTGAAAGTCAGCGAGATAGAGAGAGAAGAAGGGATTGAGGGATACAGAGAGAGAGAGAGAGGGAGGGAGAGGGAGAGAAAAGAACGAAAGAAGAGACTACCAGCGGTTGGTTACTTCCATCGGCCAAAAACCCATGTGCCAGCTCTCCGTCTCTGCACCGCCATGGTGCACTCTGTTCGTCTGATCCTGCCCCAATGTGGAAGCGCAGTTCATGGGCACTCAAAAACACGCAGTTGTGTACTCAAGATGAAACTGTAGGCTCTTTTAAACCCACGTGAATAGCCTTTTGGTAGCCTTTTTTGTATTTTTTTTGTATTTTTTAGTCTCCTCAAAAATCGTCCTCTAAAAATTACGGGGACCCTAGCATTTGTAAGGAATCATCTGCGAGTGCGCGAGGATAAGTTCTATTTGAAGCATCACAGAGATGTCTACTTTGATAGACAGTCTCGATTATAGAAGTTTTAACCAGTTAGTGAACTTTCCGGGAAGTTCCTGCAGCTATTCGGTTGGTCCCTGACGAGAAATCGATCATTTGCACTAACCGTTTACTTGGTTGTGGTGGTCTGTGCTTTCTCTGATGTCCGTTGTCGTCGAATGCTGCGAGTCATTCGGCAGTTGCGGTGAGTGTTTGCATGGAAGCGCTCTAGCGAATAGTATATGGCGTCCCGGAGTATTTGCAGAGAGAACCAGTCACGTTTTGGGTTTTATCCATACTTGAGTCTTTTACAAGCCGCATTTCTTTCTGTTTTATCGTCGAAGCTACTGTTCTTTCAGAGTCACTGGTAAAAACCTCTAAAGCAGAACAACATCTAGTGCTTGTGGACGAACAAGATTGTCAACATGTCGCGAGGCTCGTCCCTTGTTCCGTGGTCGGCGACTATTGCATATAGCGTCCCGCATAGGCCGCCGCCCATGCAAGAATCGTCAACAAACCGAAACTAAAACGTCCTCGCATCTCATACTACCTCTGCTTTTTTCACCTGACTTTTGTACGATTCCTTGTTTTTTGCAGCCCTCGGAGGAGTTCCAGGAGTTTTCTTCTGTTCTCTTTTCTACGCTAGAAGTCTCTAGAACAGCCCTAGTACAGAAAGCTATCAAAATAAAGTAGTTGTTAGCCGCCATGGGCTGCGGTTTCCAAGTGTTTTCTTATAGACTTTGTTAAATTTCGCAAGACAACTCGATCCTTCTCTTCATTTGCAGCTAAGGTTGCTTCTTAACACCTCCAATAAGCGACGGAACGGCTAAAAGTCAGCGCCGAGCGGTTTTTTCTCTCGCTTAGGTGTAGCTGTGATGATGTGCGACGATCTTATGTGATACGCAACCCGGCTTAAGGTCATTTCAACTAGAAATGTGAGTGGTTTTTTTAGACGCCAGAGAACTTTTGCGGTCTAGTTAGACGTTTGCGCTGAAAAGCTATCGTAAATGTGGTGGCGAGTGATGTGGAATAATTCACTATATGTCTCATCTGTACCCACTGTAGTATGACCTTACAACCTACAAATCATCGTAAATTCTTTTCAACTGTGCCGATAACGTCGGGTCGGCACGACACCGTACCTTTGAGAGCCAATTTGCTATCTGGGTGGGAAGGTTCAATGGACAGTGTACGTCAATAATTTTCACTAATGATGGGCGACTGCCACAATTGTCAGTACGGTGGAATTATTCATGGCTTCGGATTGAGAAAAAAAGGCTAAAAAAATTGACTGGAAGTAAGGAAAAGCTTAAGAGGTTACACAGTTTTGTTGTAACTAAAGTGACAGCAGACACCAGGCGCATTTTCTTATGGTTTTAAATACGTTTTTTCAGCAATACGTAGAGTTGTTGTGGTAATAGCTATGGCAATTACTGTTCATTAAAATATATTAGTTGTCTAAAAGTATCTGTCTAGTTCGCGGGCAATTTCTCTCGCTCATTTACTCTTACTAATAACGTTGATTTCAATATTCAGAGAGACTGACTTAGCTGTTTTTGAACTTTTGTTATGCCAGTGGCTTACGTACATTTCAGCGATCCCGCTCGTCTCGTCAGAGCCACTTATTTATACATAAATTTGATTCTAAATATATAAATAGAAATTTAGCTGGTACAGCTGTTACGTAGCGCATGTACATAAAGGAAATTCGACATTGTATCGGGACTTTTTTTACATATCAGAAATGATTTTAATTGTGATTCGTCAGTGGTTTCGGCATGACTTTTGTGCTTAGGCTTATCACCTGTCAATATTTCGAATGACTGTGTGTGTGTGTGTGTGTGTGTGGGAATCCGGTGAATGCCCGGCGAAACAGTCATTTATGTCAGAATTGTGTCTATTCAGAGGAATTTCTAATTACTTACATCTTTTTTCGTAATTATTTGTTCAATGCTTTCCCTTTTCTTGAGTGTAATTCCATCTGAAAAATTTATTGCCGTGGCTGTCCTAGCTGTTTTTTCTAAATCTTGCTTTTTTTCGCTGTCATACATGGTCGGTCCATCAACATCACCGTCGTCTTCATCGTTTTTTGTCAGATGTGCCGTAATTCTCTTGGTCATAATCGACATCATCTTCACCACCATTCTTTTTTATGCCTTCTACATCGATATGGAATAGTGAAAAATGAAGAAGGCAATACATCGTTGATTCAGCGCTAGCTAGAGCCGTTCCGAGTACTTTCATGCCTAATTGTTTTTTTTCTCGTAACGTTCAATCAAAACAGCAGTTTTTTTGAGAAGCTTATAACTGTAATTTTGAGAGAACCAAAGGAATGGAACTCTTCATTTGTATGGAAATCCTTACGGATATCCCACACACGTCGAAATGTGTCAAACATCTCAAACAATTTCTCTGACCTCAACTTTCAAATTGAATTGCCGTCTGAATATCTCTAGACGTTGCGATGTGTGAGTAGCTAAAAATTTTTATTGTTGAAGTACTTTCTCAATTTGAGTTATGACAATATTTCGGTACATTAGTTAACGACTACGAAATTATATAATGATGCTAAATTGAGTAAGTAGTAGTCACACTACGATTATTGGGTAAAAGTATAATTATGATGTTCCATAGGTACACAGTCAGTAACGCGTTATAATTACACTTAGCTGGTTATTTATGCGATACAGTCTTAAGGCGAATTATAAGCAATCGTAGAGAACAACCGTAAAGGAATAAGAAATCAATCGAAACCGTAATAATTTTTTTGATTTGGGATGATGTATGAATGGCTTTGGAACGATTTGCTTAACAAAAACGTGTACTCAAACATTCATTAGCTTCCTAATGAGTACGTCTAATCCAAATTATGGGTCTATACGCTCCTATGCTTGTAGGGTACTTTACTTAGTTAGTTTTATCAAATATTATCGCAAACAATTAATATAATTGGCAATCGTCCTATATACGAAAGCATCGCCGAGAGGTTCTTCTTTTGAGCGGTGCTCACCAATTTGATTTGTACGAAACAAACACGAAAACCACAACGAAGATGAACGACTTTGGGGTTGTTTCGAATCAACGGCTCTGAAGAAGACAAAAGGCACCAAAACGTCAGCCGATTAAATATGAATTTTTTTCATCAACTTCGTGCTATCGACTTAATCAAGAAAAAACATCTTCAGCCTTCATATATTACGGTTACGAGGAATTGACCGAAATCCGCTGATTTCTGAATGTAACTCAGCTGCTCCTTATATTGTCTCTCACATAGTTCAGAATCTAGTTGCTGTTATCGTTTATGTAATGAAAATTCACATCGATGTTTTTAGCGCTAATTTGGAAACGATATCGACATTTCTCTATCTGTTTAATTAATCAGCAAGAAAATCATCTATCGGATTGTTACTGAAGGTGTTATGAACTCATAGTAGGTCGTGTGCATTGCCTTCAATGCATGCGATAAGAAAAATGGTTATAATCTTCAGCTTGAAGGAAAACATCTCAGCTTACAGTAAACTGCATTAACCTGAATAAAACTCTTAGAATCTATAACACTTCGCCACTTAGAAGCGTTCTTTTTTCCTACAAAAGCGTAATCTTAATCTTGTGATACTCATGGAATTCATTTTTTTCGCTGTTTTTACGTGAAAGCTCGTGAATTGATTAGGAAAGCATTGAGGAAGCGGAGCACTATAGAAGTGAATGCGACTGGTTTCTTATTTATTAGAGAATTTCAATTTGAAACAATGTATATGGGGAAAGAAATTTTATAAAAATAACATGCATCCTTATAGCGTAATAGCTTCTTCAATAAGTCTCGCTAGCCTCTAAACTCTTTACTTGCTCTATCTACCAAAGAAAAGAAGTTTAAGTCAAATTTGGAGCGTATCTGATGTAATCATGGAATAGCGCTACTTTAATTTGATGTTAACGAAAGTCAACAGCTCTGAGAAATTCCTATAGGGTATAATTGAAGAGGAAAAACTTCGTTATAATCGGATTTTAGATGCCTAAACGATTAGTGTGTTATTGCGAAAACTCTGATTTCTCTCATTTCTTTTTCTCATGGTTCTTATTCTGCCCTTTTTCTCCTCAGGTCCCTTGTTTTTCTCACTTCTCGTTTCAGCCTTTTCAGATATTTCTTCGTTTTACTCTTATCTACTAAATACATATTTTGTTATTTTTGTTACAAATACTTTCAGTCACGTTATTGTAATTGGTAGAAGGTATTGAGCAACATGAATTCATCTAACATATGTTAATCAGCTTAGTGTGTCGGATAATTCCACGATTATGTGACCCGTTTACTCTTAATGTGCCAGCCATTTCTAATTTACACGAGTCTCGTAGACCACATAAACAGCTGCCAGTAGATGAAATTACGACGATATGAGTCCTGAACCGAACAGTAGTAGCAGTAGTTACAACTAGGTGATAGTATTTAATCGATGTCGTCTGGCCGTGTCTTTACGCTCTATACGTAAAGAATTTTGAAATTTATTGGATTCGTGTAAGATGTAAAAAATTTTTTCATTATAATTGGTGAGTGAAATGAGATAAGAAAACCAACCGAAATCTTTACAGGAAATCACGAAATGTTTCCGAAGTCATAGAAGTTGACTAGATCATAAATATTACTATTCGTCAGAGGTATTCTATTATCCTTATGATGGGTGCTTAATCAGACTAGGTATTGGGAAATGTCTGAGGTGACTGAATGAAATGAGCTAATTTATGCAAGAAGGTGTCCTTAGTGGACGAAAATCCTGTGCACGAATAGCAACTATAGCAGAAGTAGCTGTTTCTAGGTAGCCCATCGTCATAAATGAGCCCCGACATGCTATTATTACATCTGGACTAGTATTTTGGTAGTTGAGGTAGTTCATGTTTTTTTTTCACATCCGTAAAGTCCTGACATAGCCAGTCGTGCCAGGCCGTTCTCACGATGTCATCACAGGAATTCTCCGATTTGTACGGATTGGAAGAGGTTCACTTCATTATGACCGGACTTCTGCCATCGCCCGGCAGCCATTCCTGCTGTTACTTTACTCTCAGCTGAGCTGCCCTTACATTCCAAGTTTGTTTCACTTGTAAAACTCAACCTTAGTGATGAAATATTGCTGTGATTGCACTTTGGACATCAATGAACAAGCTACGAACGCCGAAGCGAAGTACTAAGCCATAGAGTGGAGACAGAGAAAGGTACAAAACATTTTCAATCTTTAGAGAATGATAGATAAGGATTTTACAAGTGAACAATAGATCGCTATGATCGTTATTCATGAGCAAAGACTGCCCTAACTGTTTCAGTAACAATTGAACATTATTGAACAGTTTGTAAATCAATAAAAGGCAATGTTCTTCTCGAGCTGATTTTTGCAAGAATTTTTTTAGCAAAGAAATGCGCTCCAGAATCCACTCTTCCGCTCCGAGCAAATATCTTGTGGTAGTAGTTGATGATTTTCTTCTCTTTAGAAACGTTCTTACTTCGTTAACGTTATGTAATATTTCCGTGCGTTCATATCTATTCATTGACGTTCTTCCTGGGACGACAGGGCACCGATGGTGGTGCGTTCGGTGGGCGGCGTGCGTGAGCGACGGGCTTGATAAGCAGCTCCAGTTTGTCTACGATTTCCTCCGAAACATCTCATGTTCTTCTGCTCTAAGAATCGCCTGTGAATGAAGCTTACCAGGTTTTCTTAGTAGTGTCAAGCCCACTGTTTCATGTCCCGGGCGATCAAAAAAGGCACATGAAAACGCTGTGAAGCATAGAAATTTGTTTTTCTCTCAGTGCAGAAGTAGCCAGAAATTCTAAGGTTTCCACTGAGCAACCATTTCGGCATAAATCTTATAATTATATCCTGCCGTCATTCAGGTACTTTAGTTGACAAATGAGACATTTTGTAAAAGTAATATTTTTGGGAAAACTTTTTAAATTCCTCTCCAGTGGTTTTCTTCTAAGTAGAGCTCATAGTCGTCTATCAAGTGTTATCTTTACAATCGACTTGATCATCGGCTCTGAAAAAGGCGAAAAGCGTCAGAACGTCACCCGAATTAATTTTTCCTTACCGACTCCATTCTACAGGTCTGCTTGATCAACAAAGAAATGTTTGCCTTTCCATCAATCAGAAAAAAACTGCTAGATCAATGTTGAGATCAATCGATAGTCGGCTCTGGAAAAATGGGGTATATTTTGGACTAGGCCTATTTGCGCGTATAATTACTCAGTAACCGCTCAACAAAATTCCAATTAATTACTAGGAATACTTAAAAAAGTGGATACGAAAAGAAAAGTGAATAATGCTGACACTCCGTTCAAACCTGAAGTCTTCATCAAAAGGTTTGTTGAGTAGTTCTCAGTTTTCAGTGTACTATGAACTCTTCGGAGAGTCCAAAACTCTTTTCAAGGAAAAAGACCATGAACCAAAAACTCGTCAGCCCGACGACGCATGGTCGATTACTTGAATTGCCAACGGACAAGTCACGAGTCTCTGTCGGCCGAGGGTCCCGCTGGGTGATGAACGTATACCTTGAGATCACATTCGCAACTAACTGTCCTTCCAGCCAGCAACTTTTACGCTCTACTAATTTAATCTGTTTGCGCTGCATCACCGATCGTAGTCGAGTGCAGGTGAGTGCTCTTCTTAGGTGATCCTCTTTGTGCCAAAATCTTCCTGAAGTTTCGATTACGTTCACTCTTGATTTTAATAAGGAAATATGCGTCAATATGGGCTCAGATTCATACATATCGGTAACGCGTAGCACTCTTATCATTCATCTCATCTATCTTTCTTTCTCTGCCTTGTTTTCATCGAATTTAACCTCATTAGTTCCTTTTTTGATGTCTTGAAATCAAATTAGGATAAGTCGATCCTCTTCATTATCATCATCACATCATCGTCATCGTCATCGTACTCGTTTGTGTTATCCATCCGGAAGTAATCCATAGCAAGCAAAACTTAAGGCTGTATGCATCGTTGTTGCTTTTTCTCTTCGAGTAAGCGTCCGTTCCTATATCAGAGAGAGAAACGAGTATGAGGCATTCACGAAGCCGACAACAAGGGCTGTGCTGATGTTATCACCGTCAGTTATTGACAGAGAAATTCTTCATTAGACGCTTTTAATGACAGCTGAATGTCTTCCAATCTTGTGTAAAATCTTGCAAGTAAATATTCCAGCATACTAAATTTTGAAGTGACAGTTGAACCCATGCACAGATCCAAAATTCTCGCGGATGACATGTTTACTACAACGAACCGAATGAAAGAGGCTCTGATCTGCGCCATGTGTGATGTTTGGTATGTAAATAGTCTAGAACGAGTAAGTTTTTCCGAAATATTGAAATCTAAATAGCTGTTCGATATTCTTACTCAGAACTTTCTTACAATTAATTAACTTTGATTGCCTTAACTCGGTTACCTCCAAGGCTGCAGGGAGAATCGTCTCGTTCAGCATTCTCCGATATTCATGATGAAGACAAAATGCTTAATCAGCATCCGAAGCAACACATGAAATATTAGAAGACATTTGTGAAGAATGAATGACACAAACGAATCGAATACGAGGGGAGCTGGGACCCGCATGGTAAATTGTGAAGACGAGTCGTGTAAAAAAAAGCTGTTTGCTTACTGAGAATTTCTAACAAGAGTTTATTGATTTGTCCAAAATTATCCTATGATCAGTTTATATATCAATTTGTGCGAAACTGATTGTTCAACTTTGTGCATGTCTCCAGCGCTCTTCATTGCGGTGTTCTCATTTTTGTAATTTTAATCCATCAAATTCATTCTAGTGTAATTCTTGTCTGAACTTCCAGACATTCGAAATCATACCGGCTTTTTGATAACTGCTGATATTTTATCAGTGACACGAGCATTAGAGTTCACAGACTTTCGTAGGAGACCTTGTTTCTATCGCCGTTCAAGTATGGGGACTATTATTCTGAACGTCTCTTTTTTAGTTGTGAATCCGATTGGGTTTTTTTTTAATACTTGATACGTTATCACAATTTACTGTGCGGACCCCAGCTTTCTGCATTCAATCCGTCTCTTCGCATTCATTCTCCACACAGATCTTCAAATCACGTATTTATTCGGTTTCAGCTTGGGAATTTCGTCTTCTTTATGATTGTCGTGGCATGTCAAGCTGAATGTTCTTGCAATCATAAGGAGGATAGCCAAGTTAGGGCGCCTTTATGTGGAGTGCAAGAGAGCATAGGGGAATGGAGTCGAATCAACACCTTGTTTGCTGATATGCTACCTGATAAGCGACATCATTATCTCAGAACATTGACGAGAAAACCTGGATTCGGTCGGCAACCATAAACATCAGCAAGGTAAACCATGGCGCTAGCCGTTCTATTCCGACTGGACGTAATCTCATTTGCTCAATCGCATAGTTTCTCGAATTACAGGTCATTAATAAAGAGCGAGAAGGCTTGTGGAAATTTAAAGAAAATCATAATTTTAACGTAGTATAACAGGTATAGATACCTACTGTCGTAAGCTGTAGATTCTATGACCAAATTATTTCTAGACATGTTGGAAATGACATCACTGCATGTGATCAAGAATGTGTTGAAGAAAGTTTATTTGATGTTTTCTGAAAGCTATTCAAACGTTCTAATATCAAAACGAAGCGAAAGGTGCTTGGAAGCTGTGAATCTAACAATTAGTTCATAAGAAAACATTTTATTTCGTGTTACCAGTTTCACAGTCTCCAAGGAGATTTGGGCTATTTGGCTTTTTTCTGCATCCAGAAACTTAATAGGTGTTAGGAAAAAACAGATTATTACAGGACTCAAATAGGTTGAGATTATAGATTTTATTTCCAAATTTTCTCTCAAAATAAATGTATAGACACGTTCAATTCATGGATATCGATTATTGAAAAACCAACGGCATGGGAAAAATCGTATACTGAATATTATAAACAACATACAGAAGAGCCTATATGAGATTAGAGGGCAACCACACATTACGTTACAAGAGTATCTCGCTTGTGTGAGTACGGTAATGATTTTTGTTGTAGGACCGGAACGATAAGGGAGTGATGTTACAGTGGTGAGTGGATGGATAGGCACACTATGAAGGGATGCGATATCGCTAGTTTCCGTTTCGCTAATGGTTACCGATCATTTAACATTGGGCTCTCCAATTTCATATTCTATTTGTTGAATCTGTCAGGCGACACGGCTTCTCATCGAATTCATCGAAAATTCTGACGATAGCGAGATGGTTTGCTCGAGTCAACAAACATTTTCATAATGTTTTTGTTATCTCAGAGCATTTCTTAGCGGGTGTTATCAGTTCAGTTGTATATGTGGCTGATGATGAGCAGTCGAGTCCCTCATTTCTCTCTTTGTGGATTTCACAAGGAGACAAAAAAAAGACATCAGCCATTTCCTTTCGTAAGTCATTTCAGCCATTTTGCTTCAGTCGCAATCGATTTATGGTTCCGTCTCTCCTATGCCTTTTGGCCTTATAAATTTCTCCACAGATGGAAGTTATCGTTAAGAATTCAACTATCTGACATTTTCAGTGTCTTACGACTCAATTTAAATTACAAATATTATTACATCTATGTCGGTGAGTTGGCGAAGAAAATGCTGGACTGAGCACTTACCTAAAAAAAATGAATCTGTCTTTTTGAAGATCTTTAGGAAGATTTCTCAAGATATTTCTTGGCGATTATTTATGTCACTCTGAAAATTACTGCCCAGTGACAGAGGGACACATTAATGGATAGTTGAATGAGCTGTAGGTTTTCAGTGAAGTTCTCTATTTACATTCTCCAAGCTTCTGAGGAATTTTGTGGTATCTTCTTCGATAGTTTAGAGACTCAATTTCCTCCTATCACTTTTTTTGATGCAGAGCAGATGTAATTGTCCTAGAATCATGAAAAGAGTTTCTTCTATGTAGAAAACTAGAATTAGAAAGTATCACTGCATTATTCTCCCTCTAGCCTTTGTTGTTTTCGAATTCGTTTGTTTGTCTCAGCGATTATAAGACCCTCAGTTCAATTTCAGCGGATCTAGACTTTTGTTCGGATTCGATTTCTCTCTATTGATCGTCATTGTTTTAGTACAATAAACACCCCGCTGGTGTTGATGTTCCTACTAATTCTCTTGTGAACAGTAGAAAGATGATTGAACAAAAATGGTTGACAGAAATCATGCCGATCTCTTCTCAAAAAGTATGCGATGGTGTTTCGTCGACATAGTAGTCGATCGGATAGACGCCACGAACAGCTTCACGGCTTTTCGCTCTTTTTCAAGCATCGTGGTACGTTCCAATTTTTTCCAAATAATATACACAGATGTGTTTTCCGTCTTGTTAATAACCTCAAGATCGTGTGATATCGTGTGGTGCAGAGGTTAGAGAGGCATTACAACACACACTCACCTAGTTACTGGTTTCATCGCGCGCCTTGAAATAACCGTCATACCGATTATGGGGAATTGGTAGCAGGCTTCTCTGGAAGAATAGAAACACTAGCGTGACATATCGATGGGCTACTGTAAATTATTCTGTAGGACGAGTATTCTTAAACTTTACGATACCTAATGGAGCCAAAAGCGTACTAGATTCTCAAGGGATTCATCAACACCTATCTCCATTATCTCCTCATTCTTTATTTTCCAAAAGCTATGTAGTCCTGCTAGAAGCTGAGCTGAAAGCTAGAACTTTTTATGTATATGTAAACCTGCTCTTTTTTGCAAAGCATTGAAATCCATCTCCAAATGCGTTCAGTATCTTGTAGCTTTTGGAAAATAAGGGATGAGGGGATAAAGGGGTAGGTGTTGATGAATCCCTTAAGAATCTAGCGCGCTTTTGACTTCACCACGCATCGTAGAATTTTAGAATATTCATCCTATACACTAGCTTATAGTAGCCCACTGATATGTCACGACAGTGTTTTTTAACCTACTAAACACGTCTGTTATCAGTTTGACAAGCTGCGTACGACAGTTATTTCGAGGTGCGGGACGAAACCAACGACTATGTGAATGTGTTGTAATGGTTCTTTAACCTCTACACCACACGATACATATATAAAAAGTAGGTTTGCGCATAATACACATATGTATGTATATATGCTTCACATATATATGTGCGTATGTGTACACATGTATACGCGCATATACGTGCATGTATACACGTATATATATATATATTATATAATGAATTGGGAATAAATATTCATATGAATTGTGGTTTGTAACGGAATGTTTTTCGGTCTTGCCTATCTAGTCTTAAAAGTCTACGTTCACCGTAGTGAACAGGGTTACTGAGCGAGAACAATTTTTTTCAAGGCAAGTGAGCTGTCGTGAAATTCTTAGTGATGTGATGAGAGTTTTATTGAAATGCGACGCTGTTGACATCCGATTTCTGTTTACAAATCCTCAAAGGCAGCATCAGTAGACGTATATGATTGTGATTCCCGTCTATGCAATGATCGCTGAGGTCAACTGAAGGATAAGTCACAGCCCTTAATCTGTTGCAAGCGGGTGTGCCTATTATTCATCCGACTGCACAACGATCCACTGGCACTCTGTTCGATTTTAGAGTAGGGACTGAGAACTCGATTTATCACTATAAACGAGATGAAGACTGATTATCCATCGCAACGCTCCAAACCCTAACGAAAATATTACGCATTCGAAATATTGACACTTAATGCACTATTTTCTGGATTTATCGAAGGCACGTGTGATATGTTTCTTTCGTCATAGTGTAGAGTGCAGTCGCGTCAGGGAGTTCGGCCCTCATGAAATCTATGTCGGAGAGTGGCTGCTTCAAAATATCTTTAGCAGTATTTAGAAATCAGTAATTCCAAAATGGTATATTTCAAGTCGTTCATTTATACGTGTATTGTTTTTGAAACACATAAGACTTTCTCTACTTCCATCATTTGAGACTATCACAGCCATGATATATTACAAAATGATTTTCTTTCAACATCGGCTTAATGCATCGTAATCTTCTTATAGAGAAACGCAGCGAAACGTTAGCCGAATAAACGCATTTTTCACAATCTCGTGGTGCAGGCTTAATCAACAGAGAAGACAGTCAGCTGCTTTTCGTAGTAGGACTATTGCGCTTTGTGCGAGAAAAACTTGATCTCTAAGAGTTATAGTTGTAGGAGTTTAGCTTGTGGAAAATTTCATATTGATTTTAGTCAGATATTTTGTGAATATTTCTGACAAGTGGAGAAGGCTCACAGGACCGACTATTTCTTACCCCAAACATCGATTGAATAAGCCTGAATTCTTCTTGTTAAGCAGATTCAAGATTGCCTATTGTAGTGTTTCTTGAGTGCAGAGTGATACAGTACATTGAACATAGTATGGCTGACGTTTCGGCGAGTTTCGGCTTCTTCAGAGCCCTCTAGTTGTTTTTTTCTATTGAGCTCTTACCTTTACTCATTTAGGATTGAATCTGTTTCCTTTCCACTTTCTAAGGATTGAATGCGATTGGTGATCTATTGAATTTCATGTTGCCGGTGTTGTTTTTTAGTTTTTGAAAAGATGTTATCCGACAATAATTTTTCATAATTAGCTTCTATTTTGTTTTGTGTTAGTTTTTCGTCGTTCGACAGAGGAATCGGACAAACATAACCAACAATTCGTCTTCACGAAGACACATTTAGAACCAGAATTTTCCAATTGACCGGGCAGCTGCAGCATCATCACATCGTTTCGTTGTTCATCGGTGATCATCTCGTTGTTAGTAAACACACTTCTGTGCTACTAACAAGTCTTATTGGAATCTACGATCGCATAGGATTCTTCCGTTTGGCAACTGTGGTTTTATCATTTCAGCCTCGTTTCGTTATTCTCGTTTCGTTTTTTTTTTTTTTGGATTTTGAAAAAAGGACATGCAGAACGTTTTTCAAATGAAGGGACGAGTGTATTGGTGATTATTGGTGTCTTTCTGACGGTGTTTACATCCGTGAGCGGAAAGCTGAAAATGAAGCATAGAGCATTTGATGAACTCGTAATGATGTGACTACCTTTCAAACTTCTTTTCCCATATTGCATTGGATTCGAAGGCAACCTATCGGGACGAGATCATCCTTACCCCTATGAGAAAAGCCCATAACTTTATCGTCTCTGGTTGAGCTCTAGTCAGCTGTCAAAATACCTCGCTTTGTTCGACATAATTAATTGTTGTTATTCAGGGGACGATATAATTGTCTCACTATCCATGTATATATGGAGCTCATTTACCTGAAACCCATATGTGTTGTGTGAGCGTGCCATCTTAATACATGTATCGATGTTACGTCTCGACTCCCGGCTACTCTGTCGTCTCCAGCCAAACGACATGTCTTTTTTGTTTGTGACCGGAGTTCGTTCTGTGCCTATGCTATCTCTGTTTACTGCTTACTTTTCTCTTCTACTTAATTCGAAATTCAATATTTTACTCAAGTAATAAGATCATTCGAAGCGATTAGATATCGGGCAAATCTTGCCATGGGTTCGGCCAACACCCTTATCACTCTTAGGCTTGCTAAGTCCGCCATCAGCTAAACACCACTATCACAACCAACTCACCACCTCCACCACCGCCAATTCGCCTTCTCAATACCCACCTATCCCACCATTTTACGTAGTCGTTGAATCGATATCGAATTTGTGTCTGGAGTTGATCCACAAATTAGGTGATCTGAGTGCCGCAACGAATTTATGAGTGTGGGACAGCAATTTGGTCACTCCCATCTCTGTGAAGGACAAGGAGAATTTTATCGCTTTCACCTTACTTTGGGATAATCAGTAATAATAAGCAAGTTTTCGCTGTTAAGGCCACAAATCTTGTTTGTTAAGGGTTGAGGAACGAATGGCTCAAAAATGGCATTTTGTATCACTTCTTTTTCTATCATATCGTCCTGTTATAATTTACTTGAATATATTTCGAACAAAAAGCCTTCAAAACAGATCCAAATTATCTACATATTCGAATTTTTACTTTTTTGAAACCTTCTTGTTAGCTGTCACCGATAGCGGGTTTTTAGAATTGATTTCAGCTTCCAGATAATTTTTAGGAAATTTTTGCCTGTCAAGATGAAAGCTGATTACAAATTTTTTTCAGAGCAATATTTCATACTGCGTGATTTCCTTGGGTAATCTACAGTACTGTTTGAAATATTGTCTCTATGAAATTCTTAATGACGCACTTCCCCAAAGAAAATGTTTTATGTCGCTTAAAAATGATTATCTCACTGTGAGTGTTCACATACACTCAGTGTACAAAATGGCATTCGAATACACGCTCTATTCGAAGATAGGAGCTTCAATAATAATAATTAATGAAGACTTTTCTGTTCTTTGGTGATCAAACGGATGAAAGATTGTCCATTGGCTGTTTATAGCGTGGACTGAGATGTAGTGCCATAAAAACGCGGAAGTGTTTTATATAATTACAAAATGTTTTCATTGGAAAAAGTTTGACCAAATGAATGAAAACTCTAAAAAAAAAACTACAGAAAACGTACGTCATTGAAAAATATGTTCAAAGCATGCCTCTTTTGAATTTTTTTTTTTTGAAATATTTTTTTTTCTTCTTCTCACAAGGTGCTTTTCTAAAGGCCGTCTTCCAACAATATTTCTTTCTGGCTGCGGTCACAAATCTAATTCAAAGACGTTGTATTCAGAACTGTTATTTTGCAATCGGTTGCGTCGAAATAAACTGATTATGCTTGAATATTTATCTAGGTACGCTTTAGGACATGCCAGTATCTTCCTACATGCGAGTTTTTCAAAATAATCAATTTATATTTGGAAAAAGTGCTTATCTAGAAGTGAAATCAAAAGTCGAACCTAAGGCGGAGGGGACCTATTGAACCTCTAGGACTCTTTCAGCATGCCGGAATCTATTGTGCTGCACAACTGGTCGAACATCTACCTGGTTCCCTTTGCGTGACTTCCATTCAGTTTGCTGCCTAATAACCGATAGGCATTATACCGAGATGGCCGGAGTCTTTCGTCGAGAACTTGGGGAATTGTTATTTTCTCTCCTCATCGATATGTTTAATGTTGGTCGAGCGTAGTTCTACCTGGAACGCTGAGGAATATTTGCGAGAGTGCTACCATCTCTTCACCGCAGGCACTGTTGATGATGATAAAGAGGTTCATTGCCTTTCAAGTATTGTATTTATTCCAAGACGGCATCGATTCCAACGATGAGCTGATGAATCATTTGAGGGCCAATTGAAATAAAATGAATCCTATCGACTATTCAACGTTCAATTATGGACGTTTGGAAAGAAAACGGGACAAATGCATCACAAATACATTGACGGTATTGTCGAAAACTTGCACTTTAACTTGTAACGACGTTTTGTCGTGGAATGCGTTAAAGTAGACTTGAAAGATCTCAGCTTAGAGAGCAAAGCGCTGACGGCTGGCACTGATTGATGTTCTCCCTCCTCTAGCTATATGACTGATGTCATCAGCACGCCTTCTTTGTTTTTAGAGTATTGAGTTTTTTCATTTGAAAAGCCTCTTTTTACTAAATCACTCATTGGTTCGTAAGGTAGATGTCAACATTGCGGGCAACAGTAATTAGTAATGCATCTATTTCTTGAGACATTCAGTGTATCAAGCTAAATGTCTAGGATATTCCGGGAGAAATCGTTAATGACAAGAATGCATTGCAGATGCCACATACCGTACCCCAAAAACGCAGATTCGTTTGTGTTTCTTCATTTAGCCTTTTTTTTTCTTTTCGACTGCCTGCTGACAGAACGGCAGACGTCGAGCTTGAAGATGACAAGGACGAAGTGTCGTTTCAAGCCGAATTGGTGCTTAGATTAGCAGGACATAAACGTATCCATCGCTTACCGACGAAATCAGGTCCAGACAGTATCCATCAGTTTTGAAGTTCCTCATTGTGTGAAGATAGTGATTGCTTGTTCATTCTATGGAATAACCCAAAACTGAAAGAAAAAAGAGGAAGTTTTTTTTATATGGGAAGACATGTGTAGAGGGATAAGTTTACATTTGAGAGAAAAAAAGATCTCGACTACCATAACGACATGACAACAACATTGTTGTCAACATCGTGTAAGTTGATGTTTGATGTCTACTTATTCGATCTCACTGAACAACATGCGCATGTTTGAGCGCAGTTTTCAGCTATGGCACTTAATCTTCGGATCGCCACAATTAAAAAACATTCCGGAAAACCTTATTGAGATAAGTAATTGAATGCTTAGGCATCATTAGCGGTTTTCGTCCTGTCTCCGTCCTTGATGGTGTCTACGATGGTGTTTCGAGCGCGGATAAGTGTCGTATTTTGCCGGTTGCTCGTTCCGCGTCATGCTGTCTCGTCGGCCTGCGCCAGCACTCACCTCGTTTTTCGCTTAGTCTCTCTGTTCAATTCCTTTCCTCTTCGTATGAAAACATATTCCACCCCAATTCTTGCTCAAAGAGCGGGCTCTGTCTATGTGTATGCATGGATGTGGATGTGTATATATGTCCATGTCCATGCTATGTGTATATGTGTGCCTGTGGTGTATGATGTACGTGCGTGTGGTGTGTGTCTCTGTTTGTGTGCGACTCTGTGTGTCTGTCTGTAGGTGCTTGTGTATGCTCATGCATGGATATGTGTATATCATGTATGTATGTGCAAATCTACGTATGTGTGCATGTGTCTGTGGCCTGTGTATGCGGTTGGTTTCTCTACGTAGGTGTGTGTTCAGTGTGTGTGCGCTGGCATCGTGCATGTATTTGTATGTAGCTGTATGTGTATGTACGTATGTATACACGTATGTGCGTATGTCACCATGTATGTATGTATGTAGGTGTCATCTACGTGTGTGCTGTTTCAATGTTTGTGTATGTGTGCCTATGTGTATGTCTGCTGCTGTTTTTGCTCATGCACGTGTTATTGCTGTATGTCAACTATGTCGATGTACAGATGTGTATACTCCTCTGTGTGTATATGCGGGCCGTCTCATTTGAACATTATAAGAATTTTCTCCGATAAGCGAAATGAGAGCAAATCTAGATTAATTGTTGGCGGCAAGGTTTAAAACGAGTTCAGCGGTCGTGCTGCTGTTTAGATTCATTTCGCAGAAATTCATTTTTATTTATCGAAAAAAAATTTTTTTTTGAAGAGTGGGTTGATTTATGAAGAGTTGGGAAGCGATCGACTTAGAAACTTTCTAATGTTCGTCTACTTAAACGGTACTTTGAAGTGTGTAAAGTGAAAGATGTAATAACGGGGAAAGGGTGTTGAGTTCAACGTGGATCATTAATTTCTCAAATTCGCGGACAGTAAGTATTAGAGATTTGTGATGCCTAGTGTTTTGATTGGTTTGGTTTCCCCTGTTCTGTGTAGATATTTACTTATCTTCTCTCCGATTTCCACTATCCATCCTCATACCTTGATGAATTATAGTGATAAGCGCACAAAGGCAGGGAAGAGAAATTCAGGGCTTGTTTTATATTTTTTGAGGGCGTTTAATTTCACGAATGTAATTTTTTTTAGTTGTCATTCTCATAATTACTTTTCACTTATCATTGCTATTTGCAGAATCGACCTTCCATTAGTTTCGCCGTTAGTGATTAAGTTATCGTGATCTCGATGGAACCACATATGGTTGTAAATATAGCATTTATTTCGTGATCCTTGACGTTTCAGCGAAATCTTTTTTTTTTTTTTTTTTTGGGGGGGGGGGGGGCTAGTATAATCATGTCATCGTGAAGCCCGACCAAACCAAGTATCTTTGTAACTTCATAACAAATTCACCGCTAGAAATTTTCGAACACAAAATGATCACCCCCAACACTGTCTATGTAAGTCGTCCGTTTCTTAAAATCTGTGAGCACCTGTCAAAGTTTATACGGAACGAAAAGCATGGCATAATAGCATATGAAGAAATCAATTACTACCGCTTTACGTGTAATGAACTACTTCCTCAATGGGTTCATTTCGGCTCATTTTCAAGTTAACCAGAAACGTCTACCTGTTTTCCAGATTATTCTTTTTTCAATTTGAGTTTTTCTTGAATGTTTGATTTACATCTACAAAGTTCTTTTATGGTTATGAAAACTGATGAAGTGGTCTGCCATATCAGTGTGACTTTTTGCAGGTTCTGGAGATGTCAAAATCCTTTAAAATAGCAGACACTATGAAATTAATATTGCTTTAATAGTTTAGTATGTGCTTATCAAAAATGGAAGGACTTTTCATATGTCCAATAATTTATTCCTCAAAAATTCTGTTTTTCAAAGAAGTGTGGTGTGTGAAAGCTGCCCGTAATCTAAAGAAATCAAATAAAATGAAAAAGGGAGACGTTTGAGAGAATTCTATATCAGTATTCAAAAAAATGAATTAGTTCTTCAATGACGACTGCGTATTCTCTATTTTTTATTTTGACTAAATATGTTGAAAACATGAAAATTTCAAGTGACGCGATTGTAAAGCATATGAAAAACGATTGAACCAAAATCTATTGAAAAAGAAGAATGCCACGTTGTGACATGTTTGGGTAAAATATGGGCAAACAACGAAAGGGAGATTCAATATTTCTTCTACTGATGATAATCTAGAGGTGTGGGGTGTTTTTGTAATGACTTTCCCATTTCATTCATCATTATTTTCATCTCATCTCACTTCATATCGTCAATTTTTTCTCCTCTCTTAACGTATTCACCATCTGGAAACCTTAACGACTGTGTAACAGAACAAATGCGAACGAGCCGATAAGAAAAGCCGAACGTTGTTAAAACGCTCGTTCGCGCAAAACTGGTTGGCGACGTTGCGTAATGTCGGGCTATTAGCGAATGAGTATTCGTATGGTTGGATCTACTGCTTGGAGTTTTTTCAGGAATCTTTTTTTTTCGAAGTAACAAAATGAGAATCGCGCTTAATGATGTTTAAAAAACACGCGGCGGTTTAATGTAGATGAAATGGCTTTTATCTGTCTGAAAGTACGCCCCCATATGACTCTATAAGCATGGTAAAGTTGACTTGATATAATTTAGTTCATAAAATGATTTAAGGGCGGGTCTATTCATGCATCAAGTCGGTGCCGTTATCTTTTCAGCCATGTAGTGCACAAATTTGTTGACCTGGAAGTATGGAGAGCTTAATTATTCTAGGGCTGAATATCGAATTAAAAACATGTGTGTATTACTAGGGACCTCTAACCACTGCACTGAATGTTTTTTGTTTTTTTTTTTCAAATTAAAAAAAAAAACAGTAGTTAGAAATTGTGTCTTAAGAAATTATAACCATTGCCATAACTTTCAGAGTATTTAGAAAGCAGATAATATTTACGAAATTCGTTAGTGTGTGTTTATTTTATGATAGTTTTTATATCGCACTTAGACTGTATCCGTTCATACTTAGATTAGAAAATTCGCTCATTGTTCTACGGTCTTGTCATGGATGAGGCTCACTGCTTTGGTGGTGATCAGCAGCATTGGGTTCGTAGCAAAGTAGCATTACCCATCTGAGCTGAATAGAAGCTCAACATTTATATTCAAAACCAGCCTTCGAGCTAATGGATTGTAGAAATTATCGCTGTTCTAGAAGAGACCTAGTCATGTGATGGAAAACAGCCTTTATTCATCATGGCCTACGATTGCCGGTGATGACTACAAGAGAACGTCCTGGCACGGGTTCTCTGCACTTTAGGGACAAAATTTGTACGAAACCCGGCAACATACTGTTAAAATGTGAAAGTGTACGGGCGTTTGATAAGTTTGAGTGGTGAGTTAAGTTGGTTAAGTAGTTACTTTAGAGTAAGAGCAGCGAAAAAAGAATGACGATTGGCTTTTTCGATCTGCAGTGCATTTTGTTTTCAACAAAAATATGAGTGTTAATGAGCTCATCGGTTTGACTTTGCAATCGTTGGTTGCTAAAATTCTGATTTAGACCTGTCAGAAGTTTCCCCTCCCGAAAAAGGCATATGTTGTTTATTTCATCTAGTAAATGTAATGAGTGAAGACTTGACGAACTATGTTTCCAAGTCTGATCGATCTCATTGCGATGCGCCATGGTGTCATTTGTGTTCCATCAAGACAGCACAATATAGATTTTTCTTGTACAGAATGCCTGCTGAGAGTGTTATCGATGAGAATGTTCCATAAGGCAGGCAGACCAGCCTGCTAACTGCCAGAGGTTTGACGGTATAAAGGAGGCAATCGGTTGAAGGACACCATGGTTGCGGTATTGAAGTCGGGAACCATGGACCACAGTTTCGTGATGATACGCCCTTTGGTTATCTATGAACTTTCCAGCAATAACGACCATCATAATGACTGTAATAAAATAAAAAATAAAGTAGGAGCGTGCAAAGCAGAGGTTCAGAATGCCCCCAATGCACGCGTAGTCGCTGATTCGATTCCAAGCGCGGCCCCAACAGAGTTCCACGGCCTTTCGCGGATAGTATTTCAGAACAGGATTTGTCTAAGAGGGTAAAACAGTAGTCAGCCATCGCTATTCATTACTACATTATTAAGGTTAAGCATTTGGTCACCTTTGTTGTGGTAGGCATGGATTCGAATGCATGGTGTATACCTTAGGGATAGATAGCAGCGGAATCCCACTCTTTTAGTTAAATGATCAATATGGTAATAGAGGTGCAAGTGTTGATCTCATGACGTCATTTTTAGGTAATCTTTGTGATTCCAAGTAATTTTTCTCGTAATTTCATTGTGGTAATGCCCTCATCACATTCTCTTTATATTCATGACAACGTTATTATGCGCTCTGTTCGTTTATACTGAAAGCTTCTTGTGTGATACTGCTTTTATATAGAAACATCTCATCGATTGTTTCCAGGTTTAGAATTTCCTCGAGGTTTGTACATTAGAGTTGGACTTACGTTTCAACGGTGTCGCCCGCTTCATTAGTGGCCCACGCCCCCCACTTAACTCTACTTTATGGCAGGGGATGAGACGACGTTATTCAAGTTAGTTACGTGATATTGTGTTTTCACCATTTTTTTCATTTGATGGTTTACGGCTGATTGTGAATATGTAGAAATCCATCTCATCGACGGAAACTCCAAACATTCTCTCAGACTACTTTCATACTATATTACCAATTTTTATGTCGAAGAAAGAGCGGTCTGAGCGGTGGCCTCGGTGGTGCAGTGCTAACACACGTTCCCGGTATGGGTGAAACGCGGGTTCAACTCCCAACTGAGGCTCGAAATTGTGCATATCATTTGACAAATCATTACATATCATATCATATCATTAATAATCCTAGGATATATGTCGACTGCTTTGTATTGTCGCTGACATTTAGGTAGTGAGATGTGATCCTATTGGTGCGTTAATATTTCTCAATTTTCTACAGACTAACCATTTCAACTACCTAAAAGTTGTTTTTCATTCAAATAAATTGATTCGGTATTCCTTTCGATTTGGCTCCAATTCATGTTTTTCTTTGTTCCCCTCTCTTATTTCATAGCAAAATAACCGGCAAACTTTTAAGCGCTTTATGGTTCTATTGCTTTATCAGTTGAAGTCATCGAAAGTCAGAATTTCATAGTCACTTACCCGACTGAAGACGACTTCTTTCACGATACTGTGAATAGTGAGTTTTTGAGGGTTCTCAAAAGGTTTCTCACGACTTGAATAGTTGAATTATGCTAAGCGCTTTTGATTGACGTGTTTCATTCTGAAGCCCTGACCGTCTGCTGTGTGCGTTCCTCCTCGACTCTGTCATCTTCAGTTTTCGTTAAATTCTTTTCTACATACTTAATTTATGTGTTTAATTCCAATCAGGCACGTAAGTATCATGAATCGCAGTCTAATTAGTCGCAGTAGTCACCGATCATGTCAGTTATTTGTCAATTGCTAACGGGATTTCGCGTAACGCGTTGAGTTCAATGCATAGGTGACCAATGAAGAGTCAGTTGTGACCGTTATTGATCTTACTGCACTTATGAGCGGAGATAGTTCAACCTTCTAACTTCGAATAAAACATATTCAGATTCGTAGTCAAACTGATCTCTGCAGAAGAATAGCCACTAAATATTCAAGTTTTCGTCTTCCAAATTCAAATTCGCGTATCTTCCTACGATAAAGCTTCCAAGACTTACAAATATTTCATGTCCTGGTTTTTTTCATTCCATCATGGCTCATGTTTTCAACGGCCAAAGAGTTGAAGAAATAGGATTATGAGCAAGACATTTTATGCCTGCGAATGTGTTGATCTTTGCAGCTGTCGTATTTGCGCTGAAATTTCAAAAGCTTTGGTGAAATTCTTTGTTTTCTTCTCAAGCCAAGCACGTAGCTTCCATCGCAATCTATTTGAGAGGTGATGTTTCGACGTTTTTGCCTTCTTCAGAACCTGGAATGACCAGGTCGTCCACAACCCAGTCAACCGAACACCTCCATTTCTCAACAGAACAAATCACTTAACGTAGATTTAAGTCGCATCAAGTTCAAAAAAGCTTCAGCATACTCATATTATCAAATTCTCAGTTGTGAGTCTTTGAAATCTCAGGGCTCCCCAATATTCGGTTTTGGGAAATTATCAACAGTCAACAGGGAACTCAGAGACTAATACGCTAATGACCGTCTTTAGAAATAACCGATTTCTGTTTGGTCGAAACCACGCCTAAGAGGATTACGCTTTTGAAGTATAGTGGTGATCGTTAACGAATTCAGTAGATGAAAATCTTGTTCTTGCGTTCTTCTCTTTGTGTGATGTCGTACTGTCAAGTAGTCTGTTGGAACTCACATCATTCACTGACGTTGTGTCGAATATGGTCGAAAACACATTATTCTTATGCACTTTGCCGCCACTCGTTCGGGCGATGTTCATACGTCGTACTACGGCTTTGTACATTCAACCCATTACTGACGCTTGTCTGATTTCAGATTTATCTTATGTGATTCGAATGAAGTTGGCGTAGTCCTGAACTGAAGTCTTATCTTCCTTTTCGTACGGGTACGTCTCTCTGACTGTATTGGTGGTGTAACCGGTGAATCCTGGTGAACACACACACTCACATCATGAGCGACGAGTTGACGACAGAGATCGTGCAACTGATCGCCGCCTCTCGAGGAGCCGTCGGCAACTCAGTGGCTGCAAACTCGGCGCTATCACGGCCGTTTATTCCGAAGACACAGACCGCCAATGTTGTTCATGTTGAGGTAAGCTGAGGAGAATCACGTTCATAAAGTGAGAATCCCGCTATGGAGAAATGTGGGAAACTTTGTTGCTGATTGCTAAATTTCTAATTTCAGTCGTTTTTGTCAGTTTCATGAAATCTGGGTAAAAAATTGGTCTTGTGAAGATGTCTTTTGAACCGAAAAGTAACCGAATAGTATTCATTTTGATTGGCCGCATCTTCCGGTGATGTGATGTTATAATAAACCCAGTAATGTAGAGTGGTGTGCAAAAACATTTGCGTCAGCTGGGAGTCGAACCCAGATCTCACTATTTCCGGAAGTGCGTGCTGAACCGCTGCACTACCCAGCTGACGCAAATGTTTTTTGCACACCACTTTACATTACTGGGTTTATTACAACCAAATGATGTTATTAGTTGACGAGACCTCATTGGTTCATTGCAGACAATCATTGTACATTCGTCATGTGGAGAAAATTGTTCCCGTGCAATCACCATCGAGATGTGGACGATTCGACGAGCATGGAATTCGCAAGTGACGGTATGTCTCACATATGTGTAGACATTATATATATATATATATATATATATATATATATAATGTACATATATATGTATATATACGTATACACATGTATATATATGTATACACATACATATACATATATATGTATATATATGTATATATATATATATACATATATGCACGTATGTATAAAGAATAAAGCTCTCGGCGTTGATCAATCCCGGAGGAGCGCACCATGCATTCGTCTTCGATTTTTAATTTCGTTTGAGGTGATAGAATGCTTATCTTGCTTTTACAATGACTCGCAGTGGCCTCTCTTGGACCGAGTGAGTACTGCTTATCCTCCAAGACAAGTCTGAGATCAGACTGGTACCATTTTACCGACCCCGGAGGGATGGATGGCTTGGTGAACCATGTGAATCGAACCATTGACCTCGTGTGCGACGCAAAGCACCTCTAACCACCGCGCCACATGTGTCTCTCATATATATATATATATATATATATATATATATATATATATGTGAGCGCATGTGGCGCAGTGGTTAGAGGTGCTCTGCGTCGCACACGAGGTCAATGGTTCGACCTCGCGCTCATGGCTCACCAAGCCATCCATCCCTCCGGGGTCGGTAAATTGGTACCAGACAGGTCTCAGACTTGCTGGGAGGATGAGCAGCACTGACTCGATTCAGCGGGAGGCCACCGCGAGTCATTGTAAAGGCCAGATATGCATTCAATCACCTCAAACGAAGTTAAAAATTGAAGTCGAATGCATGGCGCATCCCTCAGGGATTGATCAACGCCGAGAGCTTTATCCTTTATCCTTTATATATATATGTGCTTGTAAATATCTGTGAGTATACATACGAGGAAATCGTATAGCGCACTGGGTAGAGGTACTGTGCTTCAATGCAGTGACCAGTGAAGTAGTGTATGAGGAATCAAGGTGAACAGGACGCATATTCGAACACCTCTCCAGCACTCTTTGTAATCAGTCAGCTAACGCTTTAGGGTCCACCTTAGCACGGTTACCACCAAGATGCGAAGGAGAATCATCTCGAACAGCATATCTATGGGATTCATGAAGAAAATGAAACTTTGAAGCAGCAATCGAAGCAACACTTGAAATTTTCAAAGACCTTTGTGGAGGATGAAGAGAAGGAAACGAATCGAATGCAAGTGCTGGGATCACGCCATTAAATTATGGAGACGCTTCATGGGAAGAAGTATATATATATATATATATATATATATACTATATACATATATATACTATACTATATACTATACTATACTATACTATACTATACTATACTATACTATACTATACTATACTATACTATACTATACTATACTATATACTATACTATACTATATATATACTATATATATATATATATACTATATATATATATATATATATATATACTATATATATATATATATATATATATGTATGTATGTATGTATATATACATATATATGTACGTATATACATATATATACATATACGTGCGTATATGCATGTACATATATGTACATGTGTATACATGAGTATATATCTACATGTATGTATATACTTGTCTACATAATGCATGTATAGATGCGTACATATATATACATATGTAACATTTTGTCATTCTCTAGTTTTTTTTTTGTCACTAATGAGCTTGTAGGGTCTCGCTCCGATGTTCCTCAAAAATGCCATCAGATCTCATCTTCATTTCTCACAGTTAAATTCATGGATTTCTATGCAGAACGGTCGCTTACCGGATGGTGTATCATGCACGTATAGGTATATTCTTCTTAATTCGTTTTGTTTTATTTCAGTTGCCTATTGATTCTCAAAAATGATGGTACATTCCTTTCCTTAGTTCCTATATTTCAGTCGTGTGAGGTAGTTTTCAAATTGAAACAGAAGTTTCGTGGTATAGAAATACTACGCAATGTGAAATGAATAAAATGATATATCAAGTCCTATCACAAGATTTGTCGTTAGAGCAATAAACACTGAATTTATTAACTGGAAGTTTTCAAGTTTTGCTTAACAACTCTATTCAATATATGTGCCATCAACCTGAACACATTTCCGCCATCTTCAGGTAACGAATCAATACTGCTTTGTGTAGATTTTTCTAAACTTTTATTTGGTACCGAATTTGTCCATGCTTGCTGCATTTTGACCACTCAGCGAAGCATTTGTCGCAATTTGATGCCTTATGAGTACGATTTGGGACGCGGTGCATACACAGACCGCCTTCGAGAACATCAACCGTGCAAGGGCTCAGGGATTTGTATCTAGGCGGATAGTGTTATACCGAAAGTAAGCTGAGAAAATCCTTGTTGCCTGACAGATGGCAAAAATGTGTTCAAGCTGATGCTGCATACTTTGAGTAGTATTGATAAGCAACTTCAATAGCTTCTGCTCTGTGAATTTGATGTTTATTGTTCTAGTGCCAAAAGTTATGAGAAAACCTAATGGAAATGTTGAATGTGTGTCTGTATATGTGTGGTATTCGTATGCGTGATATCCTCTATGTCAATTTGGTTAAAAGTCTGCAAGTATCAAAAATCATTCCTCGGGCGCCTCAATTGGCTAGCAGCGAAGTCTCTCTACTCATCGCGTTCTCATGAAAACGTTGATCATTGAACTTCGCTCTCAAAATGGGCATCGCGTTTTTTTTGATGAGGCTCATCCCTACTGTTTTTCCCTAAACGTGAGCGTACTCAGAGGTACCCTATTGGGCTCTTTCTTGTGATAGTGTTGATGCTGTTTTGATGAATCCGGCACCGAACTGCCTTCCACGCACTTCCCAGTCATTGAGAAATTTTGTTCAAATCCTGGAGCGACATGCCTTTCGTGTGCTTTGAAGTGCACTCATACACATATGTATGACTATGTCTGCAAGTAGGCGCACCAAGAGTAAATCATTCCGGCACAGCAATGACAAAGAGCCGGCTCAGTGATACCACCACCTATGCATGAAAAATGACTTCAGATCCTGAAGAGAGAATTTATGGTTGGTCATTTATTTATGTCAGAATTCATCTTTCCGCCGTCGAACTAAGCAGAAGAGATGATGGAATCACCGAGCACACGTTTCCGGTGTGTCGAGTGGATCGCCAAAATGTGTTGGTTGTCTCCGTGAAGTACGTGAAAGCGGAACAAATGCCGGTACCTGATGGACTGTGCCTTACAATTGGGTGAGTCTTCTGGTTTATTGACGATAGTTTGCCAAGAGTATTGGGAATTCGTAGAAGAGATGGAAAAGAACAAATGTAGTTGAAGGTACTAGTTGTCCTATAGAAAGCTATTGTAGTCCTTTCGTCTATTTTGTAATTTTCACGCGTTAGGTTTTTGTATGAAAAGGCTGCCAACAAATACATCAACTGCGGATAATAAATGTGTTTCCGGAAAACGAACCTTTTTGGTGAAATCTTAATTCGACTAAGGTGGTCTTTGTTCTCCATCTATTCATTTGGTGTCTGGGAATTAGGAGTATGCGATATTGAGAAGTTTTTTGAATTTTTCTGAGAATCAATGCTCTAAAATGATAATGAAATGTTTCGTAGATACTCTAACGATTGACTTCTTTTTTCTTCAGTGTTCTTCCGATTGATCAGTGGCTTACGCCAAGTCCGCTTGAATCTCCAACTGACGGATGCCCATTGATTGCATCGTCTGAGGCTGTCACGATCTCCAGGTGATGTAGCTATATTTATCAATCTATTTATGGGCTAGTTAGAATGTATTTCCGTGCAGAGGGTATTTAGTATTGACAGTTAATGATTGCCCTGGTTGGACGGCAACTAACCACAGTGATTTTGTCCATGTGAAAGAAAAATGTGAATTTGTGAAGAGTTCGGAGGACGTATCAGAACCTATATAGAAAGTCCGTCTTCGTGTGTTCGAGAGTAGTTTTTTTTAGGAATTCTGTAATAACCCTTTGAGTACGATGAGAGCGCGCCGCGAACCTCGCCTCGCCGCGCGCGGCATCGCTAACCACTCAGAGCACTAGAGACTGTTTGTCGTGCGCAACGGGCTTGCGGCATGCTCTTGTCGTGCCCAAAAGGTTAACTGGTCTAATTGTTCTAATACCTCCATCAAAGATAGTCGCAGATTTCATCGGATCAGGAACATATTCTCTGTTGCACATTGGATGCGTCCCGTATCATTACACTACGTTAGCAAGCATGTTCATATAATTCTTTCTGTTCAGCGAGTTCACTTTACAATTTTAGTAACACTTGCTTCAGTAGATCTTCTGAAGAGTGATTAGAAGATTTGTGCTCATGTTCTTTCAATATTCAACCATCATACAAACGAAAGATCCGTTCTTCGTTCCACATGACAGTAAGAAGTAGACGTGGGTGGTCTATGAAATTTTCAAAGCCCTCTAAATATCTTTGGATCCTAGTTACGACTTTGGAAAAATCTCTATTTACAGTGACGTAGTACTGATATTTCAAGGTTGATAACTTAGCGACAGCAAGAAGCGTTAGATGACGATCTGCGCAACAAACAGTGTCTTCTCTTAGAATATTTATTTGCTAGATCTTAAGAGTGCTAATAACGAGGGTCGTTGGTGGTTCGGAGCGCGAGAGATCTACATATCGACTGAGTCAATCCGATCATGTCAGTTATCGGTGAAAAATGCTGAATTTGTCGTGGAATTTGAAAGCTCACATTCATATAAAACAGGGTTTTAAAGAAGCTCAAGACAAGTTTATTAAGATTTTAACAACAATGTTATCGGCTAGTTGGAAAGGCGCTCTCAAGGTGTGTCTAAAAATCTATATTTTTATGGCCTGCGTGTTTTGAGAAAGATTCTGGCACTTTGGGAAGCTCAGTTCAAGAAAATCTATGAACTGTAGTGTCCTTGATAATAAATAGTCCATAGTTGCACCGTTTTCATATTTCATAGATTAAATCTGTTTTCTCCCCAACTAATGATTCTTTTTAGTTTGAAACATAAACCTCTGCCACCTGCGTCACCACCTAGTCCAGATGGTCCTTCACCAAAGTTTTCAGCCATCGCTGGTCCGAATGATGAGGTAGAGTATTAGGCTGAAGATGCGTGTTTTTTGCGCGTGTTATCAAATCACACCGCTTGGGATTTTCTCAAGGGATTTCGATTTCAAATGCAAGCACATCAACAGTATATCACTTTGTTTCTGATCAGAATTGTTCAGCGTCCTGCTCGTCGAGTTTTGTCGACACACTTGTTGTCGAGCAGGACTGAGAACCGACAGGACATGAGAGAGGTTGAGTTGCTGGGTGGCCGACTCCAGGTTGTACACAATGATCGTGGGCGCCAGCGGACGAGAAACGGCAAATCCATGTTCAACAAGGTATTTACTAAAATACTCAGCGCAACTCAAATCATTGGTAATCGTTGTAAATTTCATAGGTGAAAAGAATTCTTATTATGTAAATCTTAAGATCACCGGACTGCCATTGCAATCAAGTCCAGCGCCAGTGCCTCGCCAAAGAAAGTATGTGTGTTGTTCGCTCAGAAAGTAGTGCTTTTGCGCGCTAGTACTTTCTTATGGAATTTTCTCTCATTTCTTAATTAACACAACTCTTGCAGTAACCAATCAACGACGGATATTGTACTGCCGGAATCACGACAAAACCGCCAAAAACCAAACTGTCTTCTGGGAAATTTCGAAGAAAGTGCACTGAATGGACGACTCAGACCCATGAAGACACTCAGTGGCTTTAAATTACAATTAGGTAGGGCGGCTTGTTCGCTGTGATTTTCGGGATTCCAAGTATCTAATAAGACTTTAGTTGTTGAACTCTGTACCTTTGCAAGGTTGTATTATATGTTTGCAGATACATTATCTTCCTGTGATTTTAACTTTACCAGTAGTTCACGATCATTTAACCCCTTAAGTCCTAAATGACACGTATTTGCGCTATCGTTTGCAACGTGCCATCGCGCGCCAGGCTATCACATTGTCATCCGCCCAACTGCCACGTGAAAAATCAAAGGGGGTTCAGAGGGTCAATCGTAGAGTGATTTATATTTCTACTAACATTTTCCACTTTCATTGGTTGTGCTGCATATATAACGCATTGTGATAGTTTAGTTGCCATCTTGTTTTGTTACTATCAGAGGAGGAAGTGAACAAAAAGACAATTAAACAAAAATAGATGCAAAGGAGGGACGAAAAATACTTCTGACTGATCTATCTGAATTAGCAGTAATCCTTTTTCTCGATTATTTTATAATGGTATATAACATGTTTTATTCTTTTTTTTCAGCCGCTTCCGGCTCCTTTTCTTCACCACATACATCATTGCCAGTGACTGCCCATTTTTTCGATTCCAATGATCATGAAACAGCGCCATCACCATATTTGGTATGTTGCGGTGATTTCTGGCTAATATGGCGCAGAAATATCTTGTGTATTATTAATTTACTCGTAGAATTATTTGAACGATTTTTTTCCTAACTCACTCCATGACTTGTCATTGAAAATATTTAGGGTACGTGTTCGTTAGGCTCGCTAGGAAAACATGGCTATCGTGTGCCAAAGCAAGGGACCATCCAAGCTGTGCGTCATCTTTTTTCCTCTTATTTGCCAAGAGCATTCAAACCAATTGAAAATTTTCATGGTCATTTTGGTCTTGGAACCACATACAAATTGATAGCATACATTAATGCGAGCTATAAGCAAGCATATTTAGTGCTTTTTGATGTATTTCTCCTTCGCTTTCAGACACTCTTCAATCCTCAGGATACGGTAGTAAAAGTGTTTGTGGTTACATACGATGTGACTGATATGCCACAATCATCACAGACTTTTATCCGACAGCGAACGTTCCTTGGAAACGACGACGACTCGAACGTTGACAAGCATCTTGTTAATCTCATACATTTGCGGTACGTAGAGAGTCGCGTAATTATTTGTCCTTTCTCTCTTCCTCATGATTTTCATCCTTTGAGCAACATTTCGTAGTAAATTATAAATATGTTTTTAGTTGGCTAAATCGGTCTTAGTCGTTGAGTAAAGGTATCAATATGAAAAGCAGGTACTTTTCCGTTATCTGCTCTCCGTTTCGACCCTTCAGAAAAAACTTATTCTGCGTTTGTTTGGGATGTTAAAGTAATAGTTTGATAGCTTGGATCAAAAGAACTTGAATGCTGTATTCCATCTCCAAAAAGACCCTGTTGTTGCTTTGAAGGAGCAAAAATTAAAATTTCATTTCTCATTCAAAGATTTCTCTCCGACCAAAGCTTTTTTTTCAAAGATTTAGTAATTAATTGATATAGCAAATCCTAAAAATTCCAATGATCTATTTGATTCTCAAAACGGACCTCGCATTTCGGTGTATTAGCCAAAAGAAGATTGGGTTTTGCAAACTGGATCGCTGCTATTATTCGCTCCTCACTTCGATACCTTGGGAAAAACGTGTTTTTTGGTCGTTTTCAATGTTCAAGTAGCTGTTCGATAGCTTAGATCAAGAGAGTTTGAATAGTATATTCCATCTTCAAAGAGGCCTTTTTTTGCGCTGATAGAGCAGAAATAAATTTTTGTTTCTCATTCAACGATTTCTTCGCTGTCCAAAGCTTTCCTTATGGAGTTTCAATAACCAATCGATAGATCAGGTCTTGAGGATTCCAATGATCAATTTGGTTTTGAATGAGGACTTTGTATCACGCTGTAACAGCCGAAAGAATATTGGGCTTTGCAAAACTGGAAAAAAGCGCCGAACGTGAAACCAAATGTTCTTTTAGATTTTATCAAGCAATAGAAGGTCCCTTCAAGAAACCAGAAACATTTTTGGAATCCTTGAGATTTGACTTGTCGTTTCGTTGTTGGAACTATAAGATAGAGGCTCTGATTACTGAGAAACTTCAAATGAAGAACGAAATATTGTTTTTGCGCTTTCAGCGCTATAAAATGACCTTTTTGAAAGTGAATTACACTATTCAAATTCTACTATCGACTGATTATTTAAACATTGGAAACGATCAAAAAAACTGTTTATTCCAATGGATCGAAGTGAGCAAAGGAAAGTTTAAGTGGTCCATTTTTTGCGAGACCCACTTTTCTTTTGGCTGTTACAACGTTATGCAAGGTCCATTTTGAGAACCACACAGATTATTGGAATCCCTAAGGTCTATCCATTAGTTACTGAAATTTCGACGGAAAGTTTTGGTTAACGGGAAATCTTTCAATAAGTAACAAAATATCACTTTTGCTTTTATAGCGCAATAAGGAGGGTTTTTTGAAGATGAGATGTATCATTCAAATTCTTCTGATTTGTGCTATCAAACGACTATTTGAATATAGAAAATGACCAAGAAATACGTTTTTCACAAGGGGTTGAAACGGAGAGCAAATAAAGGGAAAGTACCGAAAAACGTAATACTACTGTCATGTGTTTTTTGTTTGACTGTTTTTCAAAAACTAGTTTTGTAACCTCGATATATTTATAGATGCTCATTTCCCCTTCCCTACGATGTAAGGTAAGAACTAGTAGGGTGTGTGGCTCTGACGAGGCGAGCGCGACTTTCGAAACGTACGTAGGCCACTGACATAGCAAGCCTCGAAGAAAAAAAGGTTGAAATCAACCTCTCTGAATATATCGAACTTTGGAACGAGGCTAAAAAACAGAAATTCAGTGAACAATATCTATATAATAAATGATAGCTATGTGTTATTGGGTGTACAAGGTCTAAGACAACATTCAATGTTTTCTGGTCTTAACATTTATTTTCTCCCCTTCCCTTCTATCTAGGATAGTAAGGTGTCTGTTATGTGTTGGTCAACTAGAATACCCATAAAGAGGACTATATGTGTTCGAAATCTGTTTAGAGTAACTATTGTGGTACCGTGAAGAAGATGTCCTCAGAGTTTTATATATCGAACATGTATGCATTTTTCCACTTTGTTGGAATCCTTGAAATTTGATTTGAATGATAAGACCCACGTTCCCCTTTATCTCTAAAGAGTTCTACAAATTCCTTCCAGCCCTTAAAATCATAAAATCTTCTGATTAGCTAAGTAAAGACAAAATTATAGTAGTTGGCGCAGTTCTCTCGGCCCACCTGCTTACTCGCTTCGATTCGTTCGTTCTTTGACGTGTGCGTTTTTTTTTTTGTTCGTAGTTACTTTAATATCCTACCTCATCCACTGTAAATAAAGCGATGAGAGCAAAGAAAATGAATTGGGGAGAATGGCGAAAAATTGTGAGTCATTGTTCCTAATTTAATTCAGTAATTCAGGTGTTCTCCAGCCATTTCGGATTTTAGCGCGTTTGTTAAAGAAGTTGTCGCTTTAGATTTCACTATTTGGGCTAATTTCTAATTTGCAGCAAGAGCAGTATGATGTATAATAATTCTATTGCACGTGTTTGGAGATACACCGCAGAATGATGGGAATGAGGCGGGAAATAATAAGACAAGTTTATGATTAAGAATAAACAATCAAATAATTTAATAGCTATTGAAGTGTTCTCAAAAGGATAAAAGTTAAAGCTCTCGGCTTTGACCAATCTCTGAGGGATGCGCCATGCATATCTGGCCTTTACAATAACTCGCGGTGGTCTCGCGCTGTCCCGAGTCGGTGTGTTTATCCTTCCAGTCAAGTCTGAGACCAGTCCGGTACCAATTTGTCGACCTCCGAGAGATGGATGGCTTGGTGAGCCTGAGCGTGAGATCGAGCCATCGATCTTGTGTGCGACGAAGAGCACCTCTAAGTCCTGCGCCACTAAGAGTTTGTCTACTTGATTGTATCATGCCGATAATTGGAATTATAAATAAAAAATGTGTCTTTTTTGCAAACCGAATGGTGATGTGGATATTGCAAACTCAAATTCATACATTTGCTTCAATGAAGATTTCATGCGAAAGCTACTAGTTTCATCCTTTTTTACGAAATTTGAAATGAGATATATAATTGACCGGTCGATTTCTACAGGTTCAATATCAGTGAGTTCGACTGAACTATCGTGAGTAATCATAGCACAGAAACTTTGTCACGAATATGATTTTTTTTCAATTGATTTTGATTCTTAGGTTGGCTACTGATCGTCGATGTCGTCTGTATTTGCACACCGACATTCGTATGCTGTTTTCACAAAAGAATACATTGGACGTCTTGAATCTGGAACTAGAGAGTCATGTTGGACACGATTCGGCTGGTTATCGACTCATCACTAAGACGGAGCTGCCGCGACATCCACGATATTCACCGAAGTGACCTCAACATTTTCATCATTTTCAGGCTTTTCTTTTCGTATCAGTGTTCATTTCAGTCCAGCGGTTACTATACTGCATTTTTCCGATATGTAGAACTGTATATACTTCGAAGATCTGTTTATTTCTATAAAAAATCAGGACTATACTGTAAGCACCACCATAATGCGCCTTCAAATTGTTAGCGAGTTGTAGCGTCAACACGGCTGCTTTGAAAGTCTTTTCTTGATATTTGAAGGCATAAGGCGTGAATTCAATATCATTTGCTTATCCTGCCGGCTTTTCCAAATTCATAGTGAAATGAGATACAGCAGCAGTGCTTTGACACTTCTCCTCACTGCTCTTATCGCTTGCACCTCTGAAGTTATTCTCTTTTCTTTTTCTTTTGTAGTGCACTTTATCATTTTCCAGTAATTTTCTTTTGTAAATTCTGTACATTTCGAAGTGATATATTTGGGTAGTGATATGACAGTTTCTTGTCTTGTCCTTTTCATACATGTATCGTAGTGATTATGAGAAGCAAAGAGCTAGATTGTGATGCCTTAGTTAGTCAGTATATTCATCGATATAGTTATATCATTTTTTATTTGTACAGTATATTCAGGGACTTTTCCTTAGTAGCATGGCGTGTAAATGATGTGTGTCAATTGTCCGGGACAGTGCTATTCTTATATTCACATTGCTTTCTTTTGCCTCGAATAGTTTTCTGCCGGTACCTACAGCACATTTATTCCGTCTTTAATCGCCTCTTCTCAATGCCTTTAAGTCGTATGCATTATCGTTCTCAACATTTGCCGATTTCACCTTTCATTCTTTTGTAATCCAAAAAGTCCGTCGATTTTTGAAAAAAGCTTTTGATTGTTGAAAAAAAAGAGTGAAAGAGAGACGGATGAGAGTGAAGAGAATGCGTACGGCCTCAAGTCCTATTACAATTCGGTTAGTTGTGAATACGGTAACATTTGATGAGCTAGTTATTGTTCATTTCTAATGATTATCACATGTTCTCTGTTATCACAGTTATAAAACTTAAATATAAGGACTGAGCGATACGACTTTACTATCAATACTAACGCAGCAATCACACTTATCTCATTATATAAGAATCCATTGATTAGAATACATTTTCCCTCAAATATAGTTTTTCTTGCTGTATCTTGGTATTCATCCGACGGTTTCACTGCTGAGAATGTAGTTCTGTCTGAGAAAAGTTATGTTCCGAATATTATGACCTAGAAAAAAACTTTTTCCCGACGTATTTGTTCATCTCGCGATGACATACTCGGGCTGCCGTTGATGAAAAGGGCACTGAGATTGCTCTAGTGTTCAGAAAACAGTGGGATACTGTGATAGTTCTTGTATACCCATTGTGTTGCAAAACAAATGGAATACTATCAAGAAGGCAAATGATAGTGTCTTTCAAGGGACTGCTTTTTTTTTTCTGGACCTCTGATGACTTTGATGACGGGAGCGAGACTGTCGAAACGTCCGTAAGCTGGCTTATCAAATTTCAAAAGTCTAACATTTTCCTGATAAATGATAGTTTTAAATAGTCTACAAGCTTCTCCGGATCGTATGAATGCTGACCTATAGCGCATACTTTACAATAACTGAAGCGTCGTCCTATGTTGTAGACATCGTCATTAAGGTTTTCTCGGAAATATTAATATGGCGAATATTATGCTATACGACATGTACAGTACTGAGATGTGACATCTAGCGTTTTCTCACGGAGTCCTAACTTGTAGACCTGAGAAAAGTGTGTTGACTTTCTTTTCTTTCTTTTCTGTAGAAATTAGCACCATTGCAGTCTAATCGTTTACCTCAATCGTTATTGTGTACAATTATTGAACATAGTTGGAATACAAAGAAATCATAGGCTGTCAAAGGGCAAACAGTTGAAATAAGAAATAAGCAAGGAAGAAATAAAATTTACGCTTAAATTTCGAATGAGGCTTAGACTCTAAATAGAGAAAATCGAATAGTTATACATAAATGATGAAATGATGAATATGGAATTGTTCAATGAGACTTCTGTGAATAACTGTTGAAGCAAGAATTTGAGCAGAAACACAGTTTTCTTCTCGTATCTTCAATGAAAAGCCATAAAGCATTTAATTACTTCTCAACTGAGCACTGATGTTCCGATGAAAGAAACTGCGTTTCTATCCGTCTACCCATCAAGTGTACTCATTTATGTCTAGTCCGTCGGTTCCTTCCCAATCCAGAAGGTACCATTACTGCCGTAGGTAGAGGTGGTTGCATTGGTACTGTTGCCCATGGGTCAGGTCCGCTTCCACCACTACCCCATCCCGTTAATACACCACGCCAGGCGTCGTTGTCAACTCCGATTTGTCCCCAAGAGCCTTGCTGCCAAGATATAAACGATCGACCTAAAGGACGAGTAGAAGTCTGCAGGTTGGGAGGACTTAGCAGACCAGGAGTCTGGAGACCAGGGGTCTGGAGACCAGGAGTCTGCAGAAAAGGAATCTGCAGTCCAGGAATCTGCAGAAAAGGAGTCTGCAGGAGTCTGTAGAAAAGGAGCTTGCATACCAGGAATCTGCACTTGTGAAGAAGTCTGGCCAGGAAAGATACGCCCTAAATTTTGCCACGTTAAGCTTTGTCAATTCTTTTCGTAGAAATACGTTTCCAAAAACACCAAAGAGAATGATGAGCGGAAAAATCTATCAGTTTCATATTTTCATTGAGAACTGGTTCTTTGAAAACCATGGATCACTTTAAATCTTTGTGGATTCGAAAATCATGAGAAGAACATCATATGATTGGACCTCAGAAGTACAAAATATCATCTAAAACCTTTGAGAGTTGCGGTATAAAAGCGCTGAACCCAAGATACAGACTTGTTTCGTGAACAGTTGCATAGGGATACCATACTAATTAATTCGGCCATACTCCTTGTTTGAAAAAAGGAACTTAGAACTGATACGTGTTCAGATGCAGGCCATGGCAGAATTTCAGTTTGTCCAAAGCGTCACTAGTTCAAGCATCTTTCTTTTCTTGACTTCTAAGGGTAGTAAGGATGTTTAGGGACACCATCACTACTGATCGCCGACTGATTTGAGAGAATATCTTGTACTCTGCGACCGAGTTTTCCGTAGGACATTTCTAGCGCGTTTATTCATAGCTTGGGCGCACTTCGAGCAGTGGTTTGAAAATGCATAGCAATACACTGCACGCTTGTCGCATCCCTTTATTGATAAGTCAGAATTCAGGAGCTTGAAACGCCCTCCTTATTTCATGTGATAATTAGGTTCCCGTATATAATTGTTTGAAACTTTAGCCTAGTTGACTATGCCAATGGACGAACGTTATGCTGTTATTCACCTTTCGGCGCTTTGTACCCTTGTAACGGTGAAAAGTTCAACGCGATTTGGATAAGTATGCGTAATTTTGCCAGTTATGGAATGGTTTTTTTTTAAATTATTTGTTGTGGAGTAAAAATCATGATTTGATATTCAAGATCACTAATCTCACCATTTGCTCCACTACACATTTCTCTGAGATCCCACAGTGAATAGCACGATCGGCACGAAGATCGACAGTTCTCCAACATCCACGGATTTTTAGCACATTCTCCAATTCGAGCCCATCCACGACACTCTTGATGGTAGTCGGAACAAGCTGCAACGGATTTGTGATCTTGTTACACTTTTGATTCGATGCAGCGAAATTTAGTCAAAGTCTGCTTTGGCTATAGCTAAAGCTATAAGGCTTCCCATGGAAAAGTTTTAAATCAGTTAGAGAAAAATACGATTCTTATATGTTAAGGGCGACAATTTTTCAAGCAGTGTTCACTAGCTGCATAGGGACTTTTTATAGAAGAATTAGTAATATTAGAAAGCTTAAGTCTCTGGCTATAACTCCAAGCTGCTGGTTTTTTTAAAATTCGTTCTTTAACACTGTTGCATCCAGAATAAGTTTTTGTTTCACACTCATCTTTCGCCTTCATTTTTATCACACTTATAAGAAGATGGAAGCAGGAGAGCATAGCAATTTGTAGAGAATTTCCCGTACTGTCAGAATCTTCGTTTGTATCTGGTTTTTGTCGACGGGGTGAAAAAATCCCTAAGTGAATAGTAATATTTCAAAAACGATTGATCGTCCTGCCGCTTCCCCATTCCTCGCTGCGTGAGTTGACCAGTAAACAAAGTCACCGGAAAGGTTCATAGCTAAGTAGAATGTGAAGGGAAACTGCAGCAACGACTTGCTACTAAGGTAAAGGCCTAATTTATCGCGTCGCTCGATAGCGATATACCGCAATACGCGTTGACACAGCGGCAGGCAACTATTGTTATTTTACTAAAGATTTTTTTTTACCGCGTCGACTGCAGCTTTGGATAAAAAAGCATGATTTGATACTGCGGGAAATTCTCTACATGCTGATATGCTATTCATGCTTCCAACCATTTATACTCGTGGTAAAAATGAATACCAAAGACAAGTGAGAAAGAAAATCTTTTTCTGAACTTTACATCGTTATAAAAGGGTGCTTTGAAAAACCGGCAAGATATAATTGTAGCCAGAGATTCAATCTTTCTAATCATTACTAACACTCGTGCGAAAATCTCCTGTCCAGCGAATGAGATCGGCTTACAAATTTTCGTCCCTAATATAAAAGTACCGAAAATACCCAAAGAATTGATGGGACCACAACTCTCCAAAAAGGCCAAAATACTAAATGAAGAAGCTAAAATAAAACTAATGCTAAAAATCTCCCACATCCATAAGTGTAGGTCTGTGGTACGCAATATCCACATGACACACGACAGTAACAGAACATCCATTGTTGCAACTTCTGGCATTCACCAAGTAAACTCCAATGCGGACAACAAATGTTCTCGTTGTAGCAATCGTCTGTTTTCTGACATACAGGCCTAGGTTTCTGAGTAGCATTCGATACTAAAAACGTAATTATATGATACTTAATCCAACTTTCCATTTCGTTAGCCTATATTGATTGGAAAACATTCTTATTGGTGTAAATCATTTGACGAACTGTCATTGGTCAGTATTGCCGAACCGATTGCTTGAAGTACTTTATTTATTTCACTTATACTCTTAACTCCATATATTGCGCATACTCAAGTACTTTATTTGTCCGAGTTGTTGCCAAACGCGCAGTTACTCTTTGGATTCATGTATGGATTCGGCATTCAAGGACTTTGCTTTCATGCCAACGTCTTTGAGAGATGGTCAACTTGACTCTTCTTTAAGACTGGGACTTGGCTTTTTATTGAACTCTTCGGTAGATCGACCTATCACAGACCATCCAGCTTTTTACCACAGTCACTCATTGTCGATCATTATGAAATGGACGAAGTAATTTCTACCAAGTTTGATAACAATTTACCATTTTCGGGCGATTGGGAAAGTTCACTGGCTATGGCAAGACCGAAGTACTAGCCATGGGTTTACTACAAAACATCTCACTACTACACATGCTGTGCTTAATTGGCGAAATAGAATGACCATATGAAAATTCAGTAAAAATTTGTGGTGCAATAAATTAGAAGCGTACTTAACTTCTTTCACTTCAAGATCTCCATCATCACGACGGGCGAGAAGAGCACCACCATCTTCACGGCATGACTGAGCCCTAGTTCGATCGCATTTTGAACATGAGTTTCTGCAGTTTTCCGCCATCCAAAATCTATTTGTAGCACAATGGCCACGTTCAGCCCATAGCTGGCAGCTCTCGTGGCGATCAGAGCAGTCTAGGATATGCCGATATCTAGGGATAAAAGTTTCAAACTTGCAGTCTAAAAATTTGTGCCTGATACCAAAAGGCAAAACAGTTGAATTAATACACTTAGCTACAGGAAAAGGGCCGCGAAATAATTTGACAAGCAATGAGGGGCTTCTACTATGCGTTCTTCTTGTTGAAACACTAACAACTTTTGCTAACTGTTGAGAAAAACCGATAAGAAACTGTCAAAAAAAATTTGCGATTACATGCAAATTAAGAATGCATATATCGCTTGCTGTTTATACATTAGAGATGCACAAGCTTTCAACTCTAAGTCAGTTCAAAGTATTTGAGGAACTGAATCTATGCTAGAACCAAACATCGGTGCACGTAACCCACTAAGTGCCCGCATCCTCTCAGAGATCAGGCTGGTGCAATTCAGAAGGAATCGAAGGCTAACCAATCTTGAGGCATAAGATTCACTGATAACCTTCTGCATAAAAGTTACTTCTAACTACTGTGTGACTCGTGTCCATATGTGATTCGTGTGAGTGTCGTGATAACGTTGGTAATATCAAATGATATCCGTAAATATTCGGATTCTCGTCAACACACGAGCCATTTTCTATCTGAAAACTGACCATCTCTCAATTGATATTGTGGTTCACACAGTCCGCAGCTGGCTTTGCAGTGAATGTTCATGTAGATGGCATTCGCAATACATTCACCTCTTTTCGCCCAGACCGTGCAACATTCAAACTCATTAAAGCACGTTTCCTAAAATGAAAAATTTCAGCTTTATTCAATCATCGACTCAGCACTTTTTTTGTTAAATCACCGTAAGTGGTCAGTAGTCTGTTTTTCTACTGCTTTGAACTTACATGATCCCTCATCAAGACCACTCACTATACGGATATGAGCACTTTATGCAATCGCATCATTTTCTCGTATTCCTCATATTTCACGTTTGTTTCGATTACTGCTTGGAGATAAAGTCTCTTTATGAATGTGGCTGAATTCTGATCATACTGAATCTCCGTGCAATCAGAAAAAAATAGCCGAGCTCATGCGTTTGCCCGTGGACCACAAAAGAGCTTCGGGAGCGAGGGTCGAATCAGCACTTTGCTTACTGGTTACTGCATCACTGGCCACTACACCTTACCTTTGCCGATAGTACATAAAACTAAGTGAACGAGCCTTTACGTAATCTCAGAGACTTTTATAAGCTTTTCGAGGTTTGGTATGTCAATGACTTACGCACGTTTCAGCGGTCTCATTTACCTCATCAAAGTCACACATGGTTGAAAGTCGACTGAATTTCCTTACGTAGTGTCTCTAGTGCCTTTTCCTATATCTTTTTAGAATTCTTTTAATGTTCACCACAGCTTAGACAACATTGTTGACCACAGACAAGTCGAAGAAAGGGTATTTTGATTAGCTAATGCCTAAATTCGACTGGCACATCAAAATGCCTTAGCTGTGACAAGATCACTTTTACTGAGTGTTCTCTCCATTTGTTAAAATGTTATTATATAATATACCATTGCGTTTTACCAACAATTTTTTATCTTGTTATAAATAGGTAAAGTTCCTAAGTAAGGAAATATGACTTGCAAGGACAAATCACCCTTTTAGCAGAATATTTAGGTTAAAAACGGGTTCAACATTTCCTTCCACAATTTTGACGCATAGCTGAGCACAGGTAGGGTGTTGTCTTCAGCGTGGAAGAACTCGGCATTTCGTGGCTGTTTTACAATCAATAAGACTAAAGACAAAAGTGTCATGCTAAAACGGCGATGCTCTTTGTGACATTCGAGCTCATAGAGCGCTATTCTGCACAATGCAAACAAATAGATCTCCTTGTTTTCCATTCAACGCATCCGATGAATACGATCCATTAGTAGGGTAATGTATAATAAAGTACCATCTTATCATTCGTAGCACCGAGCCTACAAGAGCAGTTCAAAGTCTGATGCATCAATGTCCGACTCTGCCTTTTATTGTAGCTATCCACAGAGTTGTGCTTAGTGAACACAAAGAAGGTACACGGAGCTTGCTGCGCCATTACTAATTGTATGGTAGTTCCATGATGCCACGTGGACTCTAGCCGAATATTCTGAGATACAACGTCCCTCCTCAAACGCATGGCACGTTTGGCATATTTTGTCCAATTGTTTAACATGTATTGCACAAGCGTTTGTTATCTCACATCGTAGATTACTGTTCAGTCTCCAGATTTCTTCATCATATTGTCTTAGGCGACGGCGTATCGGTCTGATCTGTCACAGCACTGAGCTGAGACAATGTTGCTCGCAATTTAATCTGCCTTGAATAGTGCTAAGATTTTTGAGGATAAAGCAAATTGGGCAATCCACAAATCCAAAAAAGTGGAAGCAGTCCCTTCAAAACGTATTCCATCTTTTGGACTACATCTACATTTAATTCACTTTAAGAAGGATAAAAGATAAAGCTTTCGGCGTTGATCAATCTCTGAGGGATGCGTTATGTGGATGAAATAGCGTCAGTAGACCTTCACAAACTTTTAGAGCTACGAATAAATAGTGTCCTTTCTCGTGACGTTCTTGATATTTTCAATATCAAATTGGCGATCCCGGTGGTATAGAAGGCATGGTGAGCCTACGGCGCCTGGTCGAACCACGGGCCGCGTGCGTGTCGCTCGGTACCTCTAACCACTGCTCTAAACGTACCCTCTCGCCAAGGATTATTACGATAATTCGGCTAAAAACGTGGTAAGACACGCGTAAGACCCGGAAATTGGGGTGGCTTTGAACCATAGCTGACATTATAACATAGCTGAGAGAAACGCGAAGCAAGAGTTGAATGTGTATGAGTAACGCGCAGACTCCACTGAACAGGCAATCATGGGTTCGGAGCCACCTCATTTTTTGAGTTATACTTGCATCCTAGTTTTTCATGGTTGCAGATTTGAACTGTGCCATGATTGAATAGGCAGTAAGTAGATGTCAAAGTCTTATGATAATTGTTAGAGCCAAAAAGGTGACTTATCGATGTAACGACTACCGCAGTCTACACAAAAAGGTAGTTTCCCGTGATTAATCAGCTACATATTTCTTTTATTAAGAAGAAATTACTGGTGCATAGGACAATAAAAAATTGGATAAAAATCGACTAAGCCTGTGAAACAGCAGTGACTGAATCATTTCTATTGCTGAGAGCTGGGTTGTTGGTTGTCCGTTCCTCATTCTGAAATACAAAAAAAAAAAATGCTTTCTTTATAGTGCAACTAGAGCATTACGACTTCGAGTTCATATGAAATTAATAAAATTCGGAGTAAATTAAAACGGCTTTTAACATCCAAAATATTCAGTAAGCCTTCGTAGCACGACAAGAATTTGAAAGATTATACTGTGATATACATAGAAATTTCTGCTGCGACAATCAACCAAAAAAAAAAACGGCTGTAGAAAAAGCTCTCTGTAAAAATGAAAAAAAAATGGTTTCCACACATGTAGTTTGTGCGAAAATGAACTCATCAGAAGGCTCGTTTTTTTGCGCACCGAACGATATATCACTTATCCACACAGCCTACAGAATGGAACTAATCAAGATACAATTTCGTAAGCCGTTGTACTTCAAGTACATAGCACAGTGCAGTGCTCATCGATGGATCTTCAGTGCGATTGAAGCCTGCTTGGCGAACGACTTCTCGTAGAGGTCCTTCTCTTGATTTGTCCGTCGACCGGTCTCTTTGTTCACGTTATGTCTTGAATCGATACTAATTTGTACGAACATCGCTAATTTTGTCAGTATACGTCTAGCAGATCCGTCGATGAGCCTCAGAAGCTCTAACACCCAATTTGCAGTAGGACTGAAGTAGCAAACGAATTACTTCCCTGGATACTTTCATTTTTAAAGCTGTGTAAGCAAATGATATCATTCGATGCAGAAGACGAGGTTTCCGTCGAGCTCAAAATTATGCTAAGATGCATGTGTAAAAAAATCATTTTCTCAGGCAAGAAGACAGAACTTTTTTGGCAACCTAAAATCAAGGAGATCGCACAATGGAACTACAGAAATAACTATCCTCACATTGGAAACCAGAATGCATACAATATTTTGGACATTTTGGACTTGACGCAATTGTTGGAAGCTTTCAAAGGAGAAATTTTTGTCACTACCGCGTGCGAAAATAGTAATAGTCAATTGGAGTGTAGAAAAAAAACCATTAAAATGGTTGAAAAGATTCCGAAAACTTAAACTTAAGAGCACAAAATGTTCACGAGACGGTGATTTAGTTGTTGAATGTTGGTCATAATTGTATTGCAAATTCTATCTTTGATATTTCATTTCCTTAGTGAATCACAAAATAGTCTTGTTTTCAAGGCTCGTATGGCATAAGACTTAGGAAGGCAGCAACAATGAGTCACAATGCATAGTATGTGTATTGATTGCTGCTGATCTCTAAATAACCCTTTTGGTAAGATAGAAACAGACCGCCAGTCCCGCCTCGCCGCATGCGACATCACAACCGCTCGGCAAGCTACGGACTGCTCGCCTCACGCGGCGACGTGTTCTCGCGTAAACAGCTATCAAAAATCAGGTCTTGGTGTTCTTAAGGCTTACCGATGTCGTGCATCTTCCCATAACACAAACACCATCAAAACACGGATTCTCGCCTTCAAGGTATCCATTACATGCCGCTCCTGAGCGGACTTTGGCGGAGCATCTCGGTTGACCGTGTGATTGGTCGCAAAATAAATACCTTAAAGATTTTCTAAAACTATTTATAATATTATTATCCAGTTAATGAACAATTCGAGCAAGTTCTGCACTCCGGTGTCCTATACATGCACAATCTCAGTTATCTCAGCAAAAAAAATTGTAAATGCACGGAGACTCGAGGAGAAATAAATTAAGGCAATCTGAATAACGAAAAAAGGCAAGATCACATTCTTTACAAGAGCGGAAATACTGCAGTTTTTACTAGGATTGCCAATTTGTAAACAATTCATAGTGTGTTGCATGAAAATTCTCAATGTAATTTTTTCCCTCATGTTGAAATCAAGCTCGTACTTGGACCCACAGTCCGGTTGGGTTTGCGTGCAGGTTGGACGTGGTGCGTACTCGTAAAGGTTGTCAGTATAATTGTTTGATAAACCGTGGATATTTCTGAAAAGACACAGCAATCGACTGCTTTGGTAGAGATTAGTGTGGAATAAAATTGTTTTACTTAACGAGTTTTGAGTCAAATATCGAGTTTAGTTCGGTTTTAAACATTTAAGTGCCTTTTGGATACTCTTGGCTTGATCTATGATACTTCTTTTTTCCTCATTTCTATTGATGTAGGTGATAAGTGGCAGGTAACAGGTGGCAGGTGACAATGCTATTTGTTGATCTCTAATGGAAATTCTGCTATCACACAATGACCAGGGAGGTTTAACGACTTTGAAACGTGATCGAACAGTGACAATTACGCTTGTTAGATAGGGAAGGTGCGTCATTGTGGTTGACAATTTCGACATCTTAGGAACCGAAGCCGCATCGTTGGCACTACTCTGTCGCCTGTACCATAGAAGTCCCTATCAGAGGTCGCCACTACGCTTGTGACATGAAAGCACTCCAATTTCGTGTACTACATCAAAATTACTGAAACCTGTTATGCATCGTAGTAAGAATTGTCGGGAGAGCCATGGCCGGGTGGTTGTGGTATTGGCCACGGAGCGCGTGGAGCTGATCTCCACCTCCCCCTACTTCTCTCCGGCAGTTAAAAACAACTCCTATGAGACGTAATAGCAAGGCTATCATCGAGATTGCAAGGAGACTCGCTCAACCAGCATTCTACGCTGTTCAAGAAGAAGAAAAACGAATTGAATGCTACAAGTGTTGGAATCCACACAGTGAAAAGAATTGTGAAGACGGATCAAGTAAAGTGCTAAAAGAAAGAGATGTCAACGAGTCCTTCTCTTATCTGTAGCTGAAACCTGGCCACTACATGCTTTTAGCTCAATTCTACTTTACATATGTTAAAAAACTCGACTTTAGTAAGCTATCATCGTTTATCGATAGTAGTCGAAGCCGACAATGACCTGTTCGGTCCTACTTTGAAAGTCTACCAACTTGCCTAAACGGTGAAAATGGATGCATCCGAGCACCCGCGAAATGCTGCGCATTGGAGCAAAGTTCATTATCTGGAGGGTAGTCTACTTCACGCTCAGTTCGATTCTGGAAAATATACATAGATATGATTAATACATTGCTGGGATAACTAAGTTGGCTTATACTTCGTTGTTTTAGTGTTAATAATAGAGTTATTCAGATATTCATTTTGAGCTACTCCACTTTCACATCAGAGAAAGGTCGACTTCAGCACTTCTTGCATTCGATCCTTTTCTATCTATCCATCTTCGCGAAGGTCATCACATTCTACATGTGGGTTTGATAGCAATCCAAAGATTCTTGCCTTCTTTATGGATGTAACCTAAAGCTGGTTGACTCGAATCTTCGCAGAGTTACGGGACGCCGGGCAAATGTGTTTCTAATTCGATTGCAGAGAGTGAAGAATGTTGAAATGTACTAATAAATTATAAATTGAATTGAATCACAATTGTTTACCAGACCACATGACATGTTGACCTAAATAATAATGAAGAGTTTATCAAAATTTGAGCGTGGACTTGCGAAAACACTCGGAATAAAGGTACAATTTCATAAACCAGCCAAAGAGCAATCAAGTGTAAAACTCTGTATGTTCGGTGATAAATTCGCTTGACTTACAGCGTAAATCGTTCGTCATCGAAACCTCTTTGTAGGGGGAGCAGGCTCCGAGAGGATTAGCTCAAAAAAAAAAATTGAAAGACGACGGGTTCTGTTTGACTGACGAGACTGTAAGGTCGAAACACGTGTATCGGGCTGCATAAGAGTCCATTACCAGAGAACATGACATGTTGGCTCGAATAATAATGAAGAGGTGTAGTGATAAAGTTATTGTGGGCCAAATGTATCAGGGAGTTCCATTAACTTTGACACAAGAGGAATGAACACTGAATTCATTGATAAAAAGTGATTAAAATCGCATTTTTGGGTTCTGTGCAAATGCAAATTTTCTTGTGGACGTTGTCGCATGTAACTTGCCTATATTTGCTCCAAGATGGAGTTGTCGTGGGAACAAATGCTCTCGCTACGCATGCACGAATGACGCATAGAGGAAAATTTTAGTGAAGCGGCGCGCAGATTAGTGGATCTTGTTGCGCTAATACGGTTGCAGAAAGAATAGTTAAGAAATGGTTCATTAAGATCAACGCTGAAGAAAACAGTCTGGAGAATCAGTCGCACTTGGGCCGTCCACAGGAAGCTCCATTAATCTTGCGCGTTACTTCACTAGCATTTCCCTCTACGCGCCATTCGTGCTCGAGTAGCAAGCAAATTTGTTCCCAAGACAGCTCTACTTTAAGTAGATATAGGTATGTTGTACAACAAGACGTTTGCAAAGAAGTGCGCAACTGAATGATACCAAAAGAATGCAGTTTTAATTACTTCCGGCTAATAAATTTGGTGTCTAATGCTATAGTGCCAAACTTAGGGAACGACCTAGTAGCACAATGAAGATTATCCAGTAATGAGCGTTCGTGATGGTTTTTCATATCCTATGTCAAGAATGAATATCTTTTTGCCTTCTTCTTTCCCAAGCCTTAGCTTACTGACAACTGCTTGATACCTTATTGTAGCAAAAAGCTAACCTAAACACCGTACCGAGATGAGCGAGGAAGGCTTATTCCACTTGCAGTGAGACATTGCAATCTCGACATTCATATCCAAAAGCACATCTAGCAGTAAACCAACTGCAAGAATCGTCTCCGTCGCGATTAAAACCTCCCGTAAGGTTTTAATCATTCTCCGATGCATTAAGGCCAACGAATGCATGTGGTGCTGTTTGAGAAAGCCGTATTGCGTTGCTTTGATATGTCAATGAGAGAAATGTTTGTTTGACTAGCGAATTACAAGGGAACTGTCTAGAGTTATTCGAGTTTAAGTTGAGTGAGTCTTATGGTAAATGTGTTGCCAACAAGAATAGTTCCTTTATAGTTTTTTGCAGTATTGTGGCGCTTGTGAAGGTTTCAGAACAATTCCGATAGCTTTTTAAGAACTTCGTGCAAAAAACTGGTTTGTGTGAATAGTGCAACTGTGGCATTGTGGAATACGTTCAGAAGTATTAGCTATCTACAAAGCTCCCTAAATGAGCGTATTCTTGCTTCTTGTTAATGAACAGATATATGCGGATTGCGAAGAATATTCTTGAGTTTCGAATTGCTTTCTCTTGTGAGTCATGCATAATTTGTATACAACCACTAAAAATTAAAGCTTACAACTTCAAATAAACATTTTTCGCCCCATACTGGGCTTTATTAACCAAATACCAATGTGTGTGACAAACTGATTACAATGAAAGCTGGGATACGCACAATGTGGTGCACGTGATGTCGGATCATGTGATTGAAAAAATAAAATAAACAAACGTTTTTGGTGGCACTGAGTGCATGTGGCGCAGTGGCGAGAGGTGCTCTGCGTCGCATACGATTTCAATAGTTCGGTCTCGCGCTCATGGCTTATCAAGTCATCCATCCCTCCGGGGTCGGTAAATTGCTATCAGACTAATCTCAGACTTGTTTGGGGGGATAAGCGGCATTGACTCGGTTCAGCGGAAGGCCACCACGAGCCATTGCATTGAACACGAATGCATGGCGCATCCCTCAGGGTTTGATCAACGCCGAGAGCTTTATCTTTTATCTTTTACCCTTTGGTGAAACTAGAGAAGTCTCGCACTTCACTATTCTGACCTCACGAGGTCTGGAAAACTTTTCTCCTGTTCTCATACCTTTCGTCAAAGCTTATCTCTCGAACAGGTAAGTGCTCGAAAAAGAGGATTTTGTCCAGCAAAATCGCTTCCGTTACCGAATGCGCCACAAATTTAGGCGTTGCTGCTTCTGTATTGGAATTTCAAAATTGTCGATCTACGAGTTTGAAGACGTGTTGAAAATTCAAGGTCTAAAGTAAAACTTACAAAAAGTTTAGACACTTTTGTAACGATTTCAAAAACCTCTTCTATAAGCCCATTGAGTGCTGATCTCTTTTAAATTCTTGGCATTACCTTTGCCATCCAAAAAAATAAATTAGTACTTTTGAAAGTACATAGGAAATTTGTCAACCTGCCAATGTTGTCGCCAATTTTCCCAAATTGAGTCGATAAAGGCATAATGATGAAAGAGCAGTGGATCATTCGCCAATGTGGATGTGTCAAACGCATCACCGTCGACGAAAAAGCTCACATTACCATGGATGTACTCCAAGCCGCTGTAGTCAGTTTTATAAGGGCATCCCTGCAAATCGTTTTTAAAACACATAACGTTTATATTATCAATAGTAAAACGATTGCTCACATCACATTCAGCTTATTTCAGAAACTTATTAGATTAGTATCTAATTATGTCATACAATTTTTTTGATAGGTCGTGCCATAAGTTTAGCACTGGTGTAATGAACACTAAATTTATTAGCCAGAAGTAATCAAAATTGTGCGATTTTGCTATCGTCCAATTATACATTTGAAGGCTTGTAAAAAATTCAAGATCGAAAGCCAATTTTCTTACGACTATCTTGATCTACAACTTTCCTGCACCCGCGTTAAGATGGAACTGTTATGGAACGAGCTCTCTTGCTACTCATGCATGATTCGCGCGTAGAGGAAAATGATAGTGAAGCGGCACGCAAGATTAATGGACCTTGAGGCGATGATATGGTTGCAGAAAGAACGGGTAGGAAGTGGCACACGCAGTATATAGCTGAAAAGAACAGTCTGGAGAATTGGTCGCACTTGAGCTCATTAATTTTACGCGTCGCTTCATTAGCATTTTCTCCCACGCACTATTTACGCATGAGTAACAGGTGAAATTGTTCTCAAGCCAGCTCCATCTTAAAGCAAATATAGGAAAGTTGCATGTCAAAATTTTCACAAGAAAATGCTCAGCTCAATAATGTCAAAATCGGACAATTTTAGTTACCTCTGGTTAATCCGTTTGGTGTTTATTGCTCTAGTACCAAAACTTAAAGAACGATCTGATATTATCATTTATTCGTAAAAATTCATCTTCTGATCTTTCATATAGTGTTTTATGCCTTTTAAAAGCTCATAATCTTGAGATTTTAGAAAATTAACCATTTTAGTTTTTGTAAGTGTATAAAGTTTTTTAATTTGGAATAAACGCCTTAAAACTTAAGGGGTGTGAACGTCTCTTGAACGTTTCAGTTTGATCGTTTTTCCATCGCAGCGACACGCAACTTATGTAAAGCCCTTAACGACAAAGCGGTTGATCTACGAGCTGCACAAAAATTTGTTACAACTTGAGCACGTACAAGCGAAACTTCGTCAAAATCGGCTGCGAGAGCTTTATCAAAGCGCCACTCTTTTGCAGGAGGGCGACTATCGTTTACATATTGCGCGTCTGGCATTGCAAAAGATTGATGATTTAGGGTGGGATCTTTAGATTTATCTACCGTGTAACCCAGATGCTGCTCTAAGTGGTCACCATCTCTTCTGGTCGCTGCAACATTCCTTGGCAGGAAAACGTCTTGCCAAAGGATGATGTGATAAAGCACCATTTGAGTATTCTGCCTCAAAAACGCCCAATATTCTACAGTACACTTTACATATATGATTCAGAGGCTTTCTTGCTTATCTACAACACTTTCGACCATACAATTCATCTAACTTCGAGGTGCACACAGTGACATCGTTGCCTTGCTACTATTTTTCTAGATTATTGCATAAAAGGTTTGATTAGCCAAGTTTGAGGCTGTCCCGAACTACGGCGATAATAAAAAGTCTCTCGCTGCAAGAGAAAGAAGCGAACATTTCTAACCAGTCATTATGCCGCTAACTTTTAAATTGCAAACCCACGGTAAATACATGCTAGTTATCAGTGGATTTAACTTGGTACCTATCCACTTGGTTGCTTGACTGCTAAATCTGGACAGACCGAGAGAATGTTTTAATCCATTTTGAGGTCGATACGTTAATGGTTTACGTACGCTTTGGTGGTTTCGCCCACCTCATGAGAATCACACGCCTCTAAGGTCCCACCCCAATCCGGATAGAGTTGAAGAAGTTCGTTTAGGCAATGTGAACTAAATGATCATCTTCACTTAGCAAATGTTCAAAATTGATGGTATCAGAGAGTGAGAAACGAAACAACGAGTGTATCAAAGTAGATTACCTTTTTTGGAGCAGAAAACGCTAACACTTGATCAATTTCACTCTGTTTCATTATAAAATCAATTTCGCTCTGTTTCACCAGACCACCTTTTGCACCAAGCTCTCGTTCACTTGGTCTTCTCTGAAAAGTTATGTCTTTAGCTGAAGAGCTGTGAAGGGAAGATAGATAAATGATGAAGCGCTCAGGATTGCTAAGATTGACTAGAGATACCTCATACACTCAACCGTTCGCAACATCATAAAGCATGCTTGGGTGCATATTTGGCTATAACACAATCTACTAGTGTATTAAATTAGCGGATTTTTTGCTTCTACAGACATTTGGCGACAGCTAAGTTGCGACATATCGTTTTACACAATTCACAGCATCAAATCGATTATCATGCCGCGATGTTTGTTTATTGCAATAGGTAAATGTGCTCTGGAATACCCAAGCTGTCATTAGCTTAATTGTGCTCCCCGAATTCACCAAGCTTTCCAATCTTTGGAAGTCCACAAATATATACCAGATTTATTTGGGAAGATAGTAGCGCTAGCTTAATACGTCCTAGGTCATGGTTTAGACCAAATATAAAGTTACTCCCTGCTTGTCAATGGTGCATGATGAAGTTAAAATCATGGAACATCCCGCAAGAATCCATCAGCGATGCACGCTTTTATCCTTTGCGACACAGTGTCCTCACATCATTTTCTTCAGTCATTGCCTTTACTATATCACTTCGCAAATACTGTTCCAGCGATTCATCGCCTACCTCGGAAGTTCCCCATTGCAGGAACAGCCCAGTGTTCACGAACCTTTGCGCGTCTGCACCACCTCTCGTCTCAACTCTGCAAAAATAATCATTCATCAGAAACGTTACTGATGGAGCTTAGTTATTTCGTGTTGTCTTGCAAGGTTTCATTAATTGAGAACGTTTACCGTTCTCAGTTCATATGCAAAAACTAGGAATTATGGAACTGATATCAAGGATGACTTAGCTTCACTTTTCTAACAATACGAAAACTGGACTATCTACTTATGGACTTGATGGAGTAACGCAATAATTAGTGATGCAGTGTAACAGAAAGAGATGCAATGATTCGATCAACTCCCTTAGCACTCTCGCAATCAAACAACTGAACGCTTGAAGCGCTTGCTCGCATATCTTTCAAAAACACAAAGATCTTCTCGACCAGCAATCCACAATATTCAAAAAGAAGATGAAATCCTCAAGCAACACGTGAAATGTTCAAAAATTGTTGCTAAGGATGAGTGCTAGGAAACGAATTGAATTCATGAAGTGATGGATCGGCACAGAGAATTGTGAAAAAGTGTCGTGCAAAATATGAAATGAAGTAAAAACTCATAAACCATTATTGAGACCGACTATTACTTAACCTGGACAATCTTCAATAATTCCTTAGTTTTTTTTGAGCCAAACACGAGGTTTGCATAATGGAATTCAATAAGTCAGAATTCATTTTATTTGACCGCCTCTTGCGGTGTTATAATATTCCAATATACGCAATAATGTAAAATGGTGTGCAAAAACGTGGGTTCAATGGCGAAAAAAAGAACTGCACACGTCAGACCGTTCACGCATGCTGTTGACAGATAACGCGTTGTAGAGTAGAAAGAGTGGTGTCGAAATGGGCGTCGGTAGTGCAACGGTTCAGCACGCGCTTCCAGATAGAGTGAAATGTGGGTCTAAATCGCACCTGACGCAAACGTTCTTGCACACCACTCTACATTACTGAACTTATTCAAACACCTGACATCCCTGCAGTTTCGCTTTTTTAGAACCTGAAATGATCACAATGTTCACAATCCTCTCAGCCGAACACTCCCTTACTTTATTGAAAAAATTCATCAAGCCTAGATTTTGATCGCACCTTGCACAAAATCTAACTTTTAACATACTCACCGCCTTTATACTTAAAGTCTTCCACTGAGTTGTTAAAGAGGAAACCACCGGGCAGAGATCACATGGGCTTGTAATGTACCTCACGCACCAAAACAACTGTCTTATACTGTCTCATAACACCTGCGATTACGAGGTATTTCTTCTTACGGTTCATGCTTCCAATGATGGTATTAATCTGGCGCTTCTGATATTTCACACATTGACGTTATATGTTTCTTTGCAAGGATGATGACTTCTAATTTGAAATATACTACGTTATGCGTCTGTGTCCTATGCGGGACTAGCGGGATACTGGTCTGGAGTTATCCTTGCCGTCTAGATGTTCTTTTAACCAGGTAGGAATGGCCTATCCGTTTTATCAGCGTACTTTTGTCCGCACGCTTTGCAAGAGATCAGCTCGACTAATCCCTATGCTCATGCATTCAGGTTCATACCGTTAAGACACAATTTGCATTCGTCCGTTGTTTATAGACAGTCGTGAAGCGATTGCAAACTAGTTGGTGCCTCAGAGTAATCGATGCTATTCCAGTGATCGTGATCATATAGCTATACTCAGCTCGTTTGCAAGATAGGAAGGATAAACGGAACTCTGTTTATGCTGGAATTGCCGTTTGATGGCACGTCATGTTCTCTGAACCTAGACCGGAGACATACAAGGAGCTGTCATGCCTCAGGAGGTAAATACGAATTAACTTTTGAGTTTTTGAGATTCACCTCCAATTTCAACAATATATTACCGCCTCTCTATACTTAGTTTAAACGATCAAGCAGTATACAAAGCAGATGCAAGACTTCCGTCTAGCTGTGTGAAGGATTGAGAATTAAGCTTTGAAAAGAGTTAGTTAACATTGTTCTCAGGAACTCAAAGCGATTATGAAACCGATCATCGACTACTGGAAAGTGTATGTGATGATTGGCCGTGTGAATCAGAGAATTATTGGGTGCAAACATTTTGTTCCGAACCATTTAAAGTCCATATACTTTGAATCATTCTTATCTGAAGTTGACTATCCTTATTTTTGATGATCGCTGATCGACGGCGCTGCTAGAACAATAGTTCGGTTGTCTTACAGTGGATGAATTTGAGTGACAGAAAAGAGAAGGAGAAGGAGAAAAAAAAGACGAAGAAAAAGAGAGAAAATATGGAGAAAAGAGTAAAATCTTAATGACTTAGTCTAGAAAAAGCGCATAGACTTGCTAAAATCGTAGTAGAAAATAGAATACAGTTTTTAGATAAAGCAACTGACGAGAACAAAACTGAGTCAATTGGACGATCCAACGCTTCATCGAGAGTTGAATCCCAGTAAGGAAGCGCCAAAGTGGGATCAACTTGGCGTACAGCAAATTCAAACCTATAATTTCGTACATATAAGGCTTTATCACAATTCATCAAACAATTTCACTCATCTCGCACAACAAGTAAGTGAATTGTTATGTAATTAATCTTAACTATACGCTCAGTTGCTTCTGTCTAGTGGTTTTTTTTACTATTGCCAAAGAGTTTTTTATAATTCCAAAGATCAAGAAATTTTAGCAGAGGTCATCCAAAGATCAAGAATTTTAGCATTGATTCTTTTCTGTTACAGGGGAGGAGATAAAGAAGTGGCCCCTTTTAGTGGGCAAGAACTTCCACGGGAGCGTTAGTAATCACTCAAAAGCTTAAACCTCGCGGAACTGCTGCATGGACTGGTTTTTTGCGAAGGTCTTCTTATAACGCTGTAGCATACAAAATAAAGTCATGTTATACATCCTCCACGCGCTTTTATTTTGTCCATGCTCATGAGTTACCGAAAGCACGAAAGCACATGAGCATCTAGGAGAAATCTGTAGTATCAGAGACTTACGTTTTTTTTGAGTTTCCTTCTGAGCAGTGAAAAATTCCAAATTCAATATCAAAAATTGTTCTCCGCATCTGAATCACACCTCCAATATCTATTGATTGCGCCTTCCCAACCCACAGCCACCACAAATCCCAACGGAAAAGCAAAGGCGCGTTCTATGTGAAATTCACTCAACCGACAGGCAAATGAGAGGCGTATGTGAGACTCATTTTTGTTTTACCTGCTGTACTCCAATGGAATAACGAATAATTCAGGGAAAAGGTCTTGTCCTGTGGGAAATGGTGTGAGTGAAACACAAATCTTTTCTTCCTGCAACAGCGCTACAAAAATGACAGCAAACATTTTTGAATTCTTCGATAGTCAAGCTAATAAACGATTACTGGCAGTTTAAGAAAAATATTCTGTCCAGTGAAATATAAGGGTGACAATGGTAGAAGGGGGCGCGCGTGATGCATAAGTTCATTTAAAATCCCATAGCGCTGTGAAAGATTTTTTCCAAAAAGGGGAGCTTACAGCAATTTCCCCAGATTAAGTCGGATGGCCACCAACACTCTTTTAGTAGTTATAGTAGTTCTTGTACAACAAAAAGTTTCCACTCCTTATCTCTTCCCGGATAACAGAAAAGGACCAGCTTATTCTATTTTCACAAATTCTCTTGACCAGTTGAAAAGTTGCTGTCAGGTAACCTTATATTCAGATCCACTTTTGTTTTCTGTGGAAAAAAATCACGCGTATGCTGATCAAAACCATATTAAAGACTTTTGAACGTCGAGTGGAAAGACGTTATTGACGATTACTGCAGTCCATTTATCAACGAGACCGAAGTGCTTATGGTTATAAGTATGTTTTTCCATTTTTTTTTATTCTATTTGACATTAATGTGCTTCAGTGATGATGAACAAATCAAGCAGTTTGGGTACTTTTCCATGAGGCAGCACGAGATGAGGAAACCTCGATGGACGAAAAATTTTGATAAGAGTGTTAGTAATCATTGGAAAGCTTAAATCTCCGGCTGGTGCAATACGTGGCACTTTTGAAACCATCCTTTTATCCATTCCTGCTTGTACAGCGACGAACATTATATGGTAGCATCGCAATAGCTTATTTGTACTAGCTGCATTATTTCCGTTTCCAGTAAAAAATGGTTCCTAACCTTTTTATAAATTCGCGATGCCATGGCAAAAACGCAGGGCCGGAATGAGCTCCGCCCGTCACCATCGCTTGCATATGCGTTCTGGCGAACCGATCAAGTTCTCCATCCTGAGAAGAACACTGTTACACAGAAAGAAAGGAAGCAACTGAAATCCTCAAAAAACTGCGCAGTCATTGATCACCGACGATTATAAAATGTTTCCTGACTCGCCTTTGTATGATAGAGAGATGAGTGTGTAAAACGTACGGCGTTACAAAATCCCTTAGCGATGATCAATGCTAACGATCCTTTTTTTTAGCATTGCAAAGATGGCTAAATGCATAATCGACCTGCAGGGTGGTTTCTCCTAGTTAACCAGAGTGAACCAACTGTGTTTTTTTTTGAAGTTTTGCAAGGTATTTTGTAAATTGCAAAGGAAATCATATGCTGGTGTAACCTTGAGCATATAAAGGTGTATAGTGATCAAGAGTACTGCAAAAGTTAACACACTGAAAGCAAATTTTCGCTCAAAATACAGCAGAAGCATCATTTTCTTCACCCATTTGAGTATTACCAGCGCATTCAACCGCCGTTATACAATATTCAAATGAAATAAAACGGCAGTGGACATCTCCTTAAATCGAACTCGATCTTCATATAACATCCAATAAATATTAATCACTCTATAGTCTAGTTTTGGCATGGCTTCTTAATGTTAGCTATTGGCGTATATTTTGGTTTTTTCAGCATTGTCCATGTCGGATGATCTTCTAAGTCTCACCGCTCAACTACTTAGAGTGTTGTTTGCAATAAAACATCAACGATAAAATGAAACAGCAGCGACTGCACTTTTATCTTTGTTGCTTAAAGAAAAGGCTCAATATTATCTTCACACTTCGATAGTTTCATTAATTCAATTTTGACTTTTTTGAAAAAACCAAATGATGTACTAAATATAATACCATTTGGTAGACAAAGATTCAGTTTCTTCTTCCCAGAAAGAACGAGGCTAATGATTGTAGAAGTCGGTGGGACCACTTGTGGACTAGTTATCGTCTTCAAATTTTCTCTCTCGCAGATACTGCTTCAGGTCGCGAAAGAGACAGTAACTCAATGGAACAATTTCAGACCTATACGGTGGATGTATCATGTCGTGGTCCAGCCCAGTTTCTCTAAAGTGGCTAAAGTCCAGGCACTACTGATCGCATTGCTTTCGTCGGAGTGTTTAAACCAGTGGTTAACAATCCGATAGGTAGTAGTGCCTGAACCAAACGCAGTGTTGACCTCCGTGGCCGTCTTCCTTACACTGGTCTTTACCTTATATTCGCAAGCATGACTTGATCTTACTCAGTTAGTCAACTCGCAGCACACATATCTTCCTTTGCCACCTTGCCTAAAGCTACTAGGATATTCTTCAACATGTCACACATTGTGACAATAACGCAGTTTTGAAGAAAAGAACAGAAATAACAATAATGCGAACTTAATAGTGGAACAGCCCAATGAAAGAAAAATTGTAAAACTGGTTTTTGATTTTTCGTCTCAGTGTGTTCAGATCACTCTTAAAAGTATTGCACAGCACTTCGTTGTTATGGGACATCGATGAACTCATTGATAGTAATCGTAACAAATAAACTCAAAAAGTAAGCATTGAAGTAATTAGGATAAAATTAGTTAATCATATGGATCCCTGAAACATTGGATTTGAAACTCCGCCGCAAATAAACATGGTGCTACTCTTGATATTCGGCTGACAGATTAAAATGCATTTCTTGCTGATCAAGGAAGGTTACTCATAAGACTACTTTCATTTCCCGAATACGGATTAGTGGTCGGGTTGCTGTATGTTAGGGCTGAGCCATCGATAATATGTATTTAAGCATCGTGAGCACCCGTTTAGCTGCAGGCTTTGAGAAAAAAAAAACCATTTTTTACGAGATTTCAGCTTATCTGCAGATGACCTGTTTTAACGTTTGAATAGCAGAGAAATATCGGTGAAGTTCATCGTCTGACATCGTTCGTATTTCTTTTCTGAAATTAGAACCTCTTCTAGTAACATTGATGCCCAACCTAGAACGAATGGAAAACTCCTTTCTCACAATTACGAAGATTCAGAAGAAGTCTTGTCATAGATATGGGCAGCAAAAAACAACAGTATCGTACCCACCTAATAGCCTTCTTTAAAATTTGACCATTAGGTAGTGCACATTGGCCATTTTGTTCAATTATGCCTGAGAAAGAAAAACATTATGAAGTTTTAGATGAGAACAATGAAAAAAGTTGTCCCGAATTGGTTGAATTGTTAGTTGAGATATAGTGACCACCTACAAGGGAAGTGCTCGGATGTTGATGAACAAAACCGAGTGAAGCAAATGAATCTTGTCTTAATTAAAGTTCACTGATATTCCAAATTGGTATATTAATCTACTCGGACGAGTCTGGACTAAAATATCAATCGCAAGTGGCTACGTGTTTATTGTGAGGCAGTCTCACTGAACTGTTTAATGGCACCTTTTTTAATAACGATAGCGAAAATGTAGTTCAAGGTAATCACCTCTCATGTAGGAGCACAAACATAGCAAATCCATACATTTGTAAATGGCATTGCCGGGCAGTAGAACCAATTTCTTATCGGAAGATTGTTCCTAAAATTCATTAAGTTGTGTAAATGTAGACAGACTAATCAAAACGTATCATGTCCTTCATTTAAACTCGGAATCAATTTGATTTTCTGACTTGAGCATTGATACTGCCTATCGCAGAATGGTAAACAAAAGCATGAAGGCAACATCAGGCACTGGAAGTTTATCAAAACACATTACGGAAAAACTTCAGACAAAAGTATAAGTGGCAGAGTTTTTATTGCTGCTATCATTAAAATATGTAGCTAACAAAGCAATCGGTCATTTTGAGAATTCGTTCACTTTACCACTTTAGCTTTTTATGCTCCGTCGTAACAGTGCCTTTTTTCACTGGGCGGATCCCAATAGTTCTAGCATTTATCACGGTTTTCGTTTTGTTCTTGAACGACGTAGAATACTGATTGAGTAAGTCTCCGTGCAATCTCAGGGATAGACTTGCTGGGGCGTTCTTTGGGACGTTGTTGTTAACAGCCGGAGGGAGTTGGGGAATGGAGCACGGGTCCATGTGCGTCTCGACGAGCAGACCACTCAGCCACGGCGACTTCCCCCTTCCCCCTCCAGCACCCCTTCGCCCTCATTTTTCACCCCTCACCCCCATTCCCATCGTCCGACTTCGCTCAAGGATACATAATCTGACAATATAGTTCAAGCCTTTGATGAGGCCTCTTATTAACATCTGAACAGTGCGAAATACGTGTTTAGCCTTGCAGCCTCATCAGTTGCATGGTGCCTATTCGTTCTGTCAGTTTCTAAGAGATTTACTCCTACATAGAGGAGTCGACGACGAATTTTTTACACCCGACATTCAATGAAACAATCACCGTGGCGTTCTTATAAAGTGTCGAGTGTGATTGATTGTCGATTGCACGACGTATGGCTGTTACGTGGTTATATGTAACAAACATTGTGCCCATGCCCATGCACATAAAACCCTCACGAAAAGCTCAAAATACGCTGCGAGACTACATTGTCCTTGAGCGATGTTTCAACATAGTCGATTGCGAGGAATTGACTGAACGAAAAAGCACCGTGCAATTGACTAGGTTGTAGGGCCACAACACGTGTCTTGCGCTGTATAAATCATCATAACAGACCTCATGAAAGGCTCAAAATACAGTGGATATATATTACTGCGATATTTCTGTCTGATTTAACTCCTACGTATATCCCCAAAACAGAGTGTTGGCAAATTAAATATCATGAACAGACGAAACTGTCAGGAGATAACCTTTTGCTAATGAGTACAAGAGCAATATTCCCTAATGTTCCGGATGTTTCTCTATATTACTAGCCGATAAATGTACTATTGACATGGAGCATTTTAGATCTCCAGTTAGGCTCTGGAGTGACGACATACCAAATTAAAAACACATACGCTTTCGTTACCCAGTTTCTCGCACCTGTCATACCATCAACGATCCATTCTCGATGCCTACGCATGTTTGCTCCTTACCGATACTAATGTAAAGGAAGAGACCCGCCAAATTACCTGTTTATATTATTCGGTTGATTCTTAACTTTTTGATCCTATCACCTAAGCTTCTTCATCATATCATTGTCCAATAATAGCTCATAGTCACTTAGCTCAATAGTCAATTTTTACGTTACGTTAATGGCCTCACTAGTTCGAGAGGTTTTTGTCTAACACTGTTGTAGAGAATGGTCACAACTATTACTTTTTCTTGATAATAGCAGTGTAACTAATAATCAATCTACAACTTTTTCTTATTTGCTGCCTCATTCACTTCTAATGGTAGAGAACGATCCACAAGAATCTTGAAATAAGTGCGCAACTTGGAGCCAGATTTAATTTTACCATGAATCTAAACCGTCACAATGCCTATTTTGGGGAAATGATGCCTTAAGTGGCGACTTAATCAGTTCGAGACGGCTGTAGAAATCAATGCGCGTAGCGCGAATTGCGCAGCCTTGAGCGATTTTCATTGTTTTATTAGAATTCTGCTCCGTTTATTTTGATGCAACACAAGTTCCTTACTCGCTCATATTTTTTATGGTTTACATATATGCCATCTATGTTGGAATGTAATCGTGGTTCCTTCGCAGCTATACTGTTTTCGGCATTCAGCCAAATATATTAAGTTATACTAAGGAAAATATGATATAAATTTTCAGATCCATGCGTTTTTCATTATATAGAGCATGCAAAGGTCATCAAAATGTTGAAAAATCAGAAACTATGAATTTTTGGTCAAAAATGATAATGCATACTGCATACTATACAAGTTCTTCAATAACTTTCAATAATTTATAGATTATTAGTGTACTTTAGGAATTGGGACCTGTGCATTAATAGAACATTTGTTTCCTTATCATTTCATAGGCATTTCTGTCCTATATCCTATATTTTATGAAGAACATTGTTCGTCGCTGTGCCATTGCACATGCCCACTCATTTTGCCTTTTCTTCGCATTTGTTTGTTTAGGTGCTCTCAAGGCCAGTCGCTGTAGCTCCCGCGAGTTTCATCCTCTCAAAGTGGCTATAAGCGTTCCATTTACATCACTTGAATACATAAACTATGATGTCTACGAAATATTATAGTCTCATATACAAAGAAGTGTCAAATACTGGTGAATTACGGGGAACTCTCTACAAAAAGATACGGGCGCTTTTAGGAAAAACTATTGTGTGCACTCCATAATTCTCGCTTGTTCGTTATTGTCACTCGTCATTCATTACCCTTAAAGATGTGCCTACGGATGTGGTGGGCAGAAGGATTTCAGGGTCAATATCACTTTCCAAGCTTTGAATAAGAAAAAATTTTCCAAGCTCTGGCCAATATTGTACGTATTGTATTCAGACACATCAAGAGAACAATGATGAAGAGATAATCCTTGCGTGATCAACGAATGTTTCTGTCCCCAGAATCCTGCTCTACACTTTGATGGGAAGGGGAGGTTTTTCAAGGAAATTAAAACTCATGTGCAAAAAAGCAGTCGGTTTCTACGAGCAGTAAATGCCCAACATATGAGAGTTGACTGTAAAGCGGAGATTTTTAAGGGAATTGGGAGAGCGATAAGTTGGAAAAATCGGTCTCACTTTGATAGAATAGGCGAGAAGAATGAGGAAAAAGAGTTGAAAATATGATCATTACCAAAGGACGTCGTTTTCTCAATAAAAGGTTTTGATTGATAGGATACACGGTTGTTTTATTGGTACTGTGCACTAAGAAGGCCTACCTGTGACCAGGAAATCTACAAGAACAGCAAGAAATTTCGAAAATTTGGGTGAAGGAAATGCACTCTTTGCAAACAAGTGCTCTAGGAAATGACTTTATTGAGGAGTACTCCGGCTAAATACTGAAAAATCCTCGACATAACCATTCTAAAAAGTCATACTGATTAGTAAAAGGTATTTTCTAATTACACTCATACAATACTGTCGAAAAAAATATGAAAAAAAAGAGTTATGAATGCGTTGGTATCTTATGAGATTAGCTTTTGAATTGCAAAGTAGAGGCCTTTTGAATTAACTGGGCTTTCCTTCTACTAAAAAATACACCTGTAGAACTTTCCTCAATGACAATTTATTCCTTCGTAAGATAAACTGTTCTTAGAAACTAAATTTTTGATATATTTCTACCAGCAAAGCCCCTCTGAAGTCCAAACAACAGGCTAAACACACCGGAAGCAAACGCTATTTTCTTCTGGTTAGTGAAGCGCATTAAAAGAGATTTTCAGGAAACGAACTTTGTATCGAAAGAAGCATTTCTTCAGCTATCAAATGACTTCAGAATCGTACGTAAAAATAGAAGGAAATGTGTATTAACACTTTGAGAAGTTCTCCTTTTTTCAAGTATGTGTTTTACTCTTGAAAGCACCAAATTTTGACCTGATCGGTCCTTTTGGAAGAATACCTTAGTTTGTTTCATGATGGTTTGTCACTTATGGCGTTAAAGTTGCCTTTAACACAAATTTGACTTATAAGCACCAATAATCCTTATGGGTACTACAAGAAACGCGCGAATTAGTCAAGTGCAAAACGCAATATCCTTCTCGCTTTTACAGCGCTCTATGATAAGTGTTCAAAAAGCGATTGAAGATCGAAGTACTTGAAATTTCTGTTATTGAATGACTAGCAAGAGTCTGGCAAGGAGCTATCCACAGGGCGTAACCGAGCAAATAAAGCATTTTGAGTGTGAAACACAAGTTTATTTCCGTTGCTACAACTTCCAGAAATCGAAAACTATTTGGAAATTCAGAAACTAAAACTTTGAAATTTTTACCAAAAGTCCGAGAGGGAATTTTTGTTCAGCGAGAAAGGTCTTCGAAAAGTCGTGTACCCGAGCTGGTACACGCCGTACCACATGTGTTAACTCTTTGTGAGCAACAGCATATTCGATGACGCAAGCGGCACGCGATTTTCGCTATTTATTTCGATATTATTTATTTCGCTATTCGCTTTTTATGCATACGTAATTCTAATGAGCAAACAAATTTGCTAATGGACGTAATTTTATTATTGCTCTTTCAATGCGCTATAGACCCTCTTTGAAAACCAGTTTTAATTGCGTAATCGCCGAGATTTAATATTATGAATAATAGTAGAGTTCAGCAGAAGGGAATCCACGGGCCACAGAAGAAATCTACAGGCCTTAGCCATGCAAACACAGCAGACCGAGTGCGAAACAATTTCTTCTTTTCCTGCAGTTTACTAAATGGTTTATTAGAGACGGACGTTGAAAATGTCAAAATTCAACCGTTTGAGTTGCTGTGGAGATCGTGCATTTTCTCTTCGCCAGCAAAAAAAGACTTCTGATATGATGAGGGATCAAAAGGACCCTCATTGTGCGCAAAGGGCTAGTCAAACTGCAACGGCGAAAGATCACCACTTTTGCAAAAAACACCTATACATACCTTTGCCATTTGGTCCCATCTATGTAAATGCCGACAAATAATTTTTGTCGACTCAGTAGGTGCTGAATAACACGGGTCGTCTTCCAAATTGGCGTCCACCGCAGCCTCCATCATGATCATTGACAAAATGATAATATTCATTAGCAACATTTTAGCCTAAAAGTCCTGCAAGATCAAAACGTTTGCGAAGTTGGTAGCTCGAACGGTTGTTGATAAATGCTAATATGCGCCACGGACTATAGATGGAAAATTGTTGTGTGGAACGAGTTGTGAAAACGAAATGAAGAGATTTCTGATTATGACAAGATGCTAAAAAGACAACGATGTAAGTGTGAGAAATGTTGAATGCCATTCAGTCTATAAATTAAACACCCAACAATCGCTCAGCCTCAAAATATATGAATTCAACGATCAGGGATTAAATGTTACGGAGATTCCAACACCCCTAAGCTCAATTCGTTTTCTCGCATTTGTGGTTGCGTTTTCACGAGTAGGTACGCCTGACGTTTGGAAATTTTGATTTACATCATAAATGCTCATAGTTCCTGGTCGAATTGATTCCTAACTAACTCTTTACTGCCAATGGTTATCGCCTTTTTCTTAATGAGAGGAACACTACCCAGATGAGTGCCCCTTCTTTACAGCGTGATATATAGTGAAATGAGAAAACAATCGCAAAATAGATCTTTCTCTCAACTTCGTGCTCAATTGGAATCCACAAAGATATTTCTGTGATTTAAATCACACTTCAAAAGCTATGCTGTTAGAAATACTGGAAATCGTTAGAGGAGTTCTACAATATGATCCTAGTCATCGTTTCAATCTCCATGTTCTGCGTTGATCAAGCCTTCTATGCGTCCAGGGTTGCAAAAGAGCTTTAGAGTTGCATGGAAAGGTAAATAACTCTGCCTAAAAATCCTTACGGAGCCCATCCTTGAGTTATTAGACATATTCTTTCTTCACGTCAATCACCTTGACGATGCTACGAGAATGAAGTCATATGTGTGAATCGCCACTGCTGGATCAATTCATCATTTATTAAGAAAAAAAAAGATCAAGCAGTAAGCGAGTAAGTGACAACCTTGGAATATAATCAATTTTTTTAGTAGAAATTTCAAGTGTTAGCATAAGGACAAACTAGTTTGGGCAAGCCTCAGCGATTACGTAAAGGGATGGTTGGCAAAAAGTTTGCATTGTATTCGAAAACAGGAAATATTCTTTTAATTGACCGTTCAACTACGACCAACTGACGACACACTTAAAGTGGACGAAGCCACAATTTAAGGTTATTGGCCATAGTGATCTGTGCAATTTTCTCCTCTACAACTTCGCCACCGCCTGTGTTATCCGTAGTTCGAAAATCATTGAGTGACTCTAACCTACCTCACTTAACCTTCTTTAATTCACTGCCAAACAACTGAGCTATTTTTGCTAAAGATACGCGGAGAGTGTCAATAGGACGTATTTATATTTATTGTAATGCGCAAAATTGTACAAAGAGCTTTCCCACGATGTGGAATGGAAACTGCGTACGCAACTTGATGATGGTGTCTCCAACATTAACGGTGATGTTTTTCGTTGCAGTCAATTCCAAACCACCTCTTTACTCCCTTGAGTACTAAAATTTGGTAATCTTTTAAATTGTGTGGCTAATAAAAGATTGCTACAAATTCTTTAATTCGGTGTTTTATTAATGTTTTATGTTCCATCAATGCTTCGGTGTCACCGATCACTTTAATTAGTGGCGCGTTTATTTCTTGTTCTCATTCCTGAACATATACTAGAAGAGTATAGGGCGCAATGGTTAGAGGCACTCTGAGTAGCACACAAGGTCGATTGTTTGAGCTCGCGCTTATGGCTCACCAAGCCATCCATCCCTCGGGGGTTCATAAAGTAGTACCAGACAGGTCATACCTGTTTGCCAAGTCATATCTGTCTGGGAGGTTAAGCAGCATTGTTTCGGTACAGCGGGAGGCGCCGCGAGTCATCGTAAAGGTCAGATATGCATTCAATCACCTGAAACGAAGTTGCAATTGAAGACGAATTCATGGCCCATCCTTCAGTGATTGGTCAAAGCCGAGAGCTGCATCCTTTTATCCTTTTTCATTCTTGTTATATGAAGTTCGGCGTCGTCACATTAAGTGAAATTCAGTGCAGTGAAGCATCGCACGAATGAATTAGTCTAATGCGGCATTGCGCTTTTGTACCATAAGGTTGACGAACGAAACCGAAGGCACTGAAACATTAGGCGATTGGAAAACTTTTCTGAGAACCCTTTGTAAAGCAAGCAGTTCAAAAAGTGACTGCTCCAGTCAAGGTCAAATGGAAATTGATTGCGAAATCTCTCTGATGAAAGCTTTTTTTCGAAGTCGTCTTACTAATATTTGGAATTATTAGTATTTTAATGCATTTTGCATTGTTCGTGATGTTTTCAATATACCTAAGAGAATTGAGTGGTGAACAAAAACGCGGCCTCAGGCGGGAATCGGACCCGCGTTTCGTCCTATCCGGGGACGGATGTACTAACCACTACACCACCGAGGCATATTTGCCCGACCACTCATTCTGACCACTTAGTTCTCTTAGGTATATTGAAGTCGTCTTAGATATGGAAGTATACGCCGCTCTGCGGCAAATATCTCTTTCCACCATAGTTCATCATTTGATCACAAACGTTTTGTAGCCCTGTGAGTAGCAGATCGCATAGAATTATGAGAGAGATCTGAAAACGTTTCGAAAATTCGCTCTTTCGAATCATTGGATTTTAATCCTTCGGGTGCTTTTGGTAAAGGCACTGCGAAATTTGTTCCCTACTCCATCAATGAGTTTTTTCGCACCTGAGCATATTCGTACCTTAGTGATCTCGAATATGAATAAGTGAATTATCGACGACTTATGTTTACAGCCTTTTTCTCATTGATTTTTTGAATCCGAATGGATAAATTGAAATGATACAGAAAAAGTATTCGATAAATGTGAGTCTGGTACAAATCTGGAGAGCTTCATGACGCAGAAAACTACTTGAACCTCCTCTCTCCCTTTCCCTCTCCCTCTCCCTCTCCCTCTCTCTCTCTCTCTCTCTCCATCTTTTTCTTTCTCTCGCTCTCTCTATCTTTCAGAACGGAAAATTTTTGATTGTTTTCATCAAGGAATCATCAATTTTCATTAACATTATAGCATAATACTCTTCTAATTCGACGTAGACATTGTTACCACTTTCTTGTCGTACGCGTTGATTTATGAGGGTCTTTCTGGTTTTGGAGGAGTTGAATGAAAATCCGATCTCAATCGACGGAGAAGAACTTTTTATAGGAGTTCTAGTAACCATTCGAAAGCTGAGACTTAAGGCTACAGTCACACGTCGTCGGTTTTTCAAAGCATTCTTTTACAACGCTGTAACATTCAAAACAAAATCATGTTCCATGAAACCACGTGCTTTTTCTATTATCTCGTATACATTTCGTTAGACAAAACTCCTTCCTTAGAGGCTAGCACTCAAACTATAGCACAAGCTTCAACGAACTCAAAAATGTGTTTGCTTCTCAAAAGCACCTTTGACCTTTTGTTTTCCTCCAGTATTTTGACTGGCGCTTCAAACCTCTTTCGATAAAGCTCTTTCTTCAGCCATTTAATAATCATCTAATAGCGTAATCTTCCCTAAATCTATCGTTGCACTTAGTTCCTCGAAATCGGCTATCTGGGAAAATAAGTTCGAATTTTACAATTTGCAAGGTTGTTCACAGGCTATTCGACTAGGCGAGAGCCTCAGCAGGTGGCGTGCCAGAGGCGGGCGAAGAGAGACGATTGGTATTATGTTATTGGAATGGAAATTTTTCCTCCACGTGCAGGGAAACTTCAGATAAAACGAATGAACAAGACAGTAGGAAAATATCTTTACACATTGACATTTTAAGCTTCCAACGGATTATACGCGTGATAAAAATGAAGGCGAAAGGTGAATGTGAAACATAATTTTTGTTCTGGGTGCTACAACGTTGTAAACGGGTGTTTTGGAAGATCGGCGAGGTGGGGTTGCAGCCACAAGTCTTAGCTTTCGGATGTTTACTAACACTCTTGTGAAACATTCTTCTCCAACGAATGAAATCGGTTTTTCATTTGTTCCCTTCTGATCAAAAAGACCATTCATGGTTTACAATTCGCTATGGTCAATTTGAGACGCAAAAATATGTTACTGATAATTTCAGAATTTTACCTTTCTAGTTCAGCAAATACACTGCTTCCACTTTCGTTCGTACACTATACATAGTAACTGTTAAACGTTTGTTTTCTCTACATCGTACTGGAGCCACTGAAAAGTTTTTAACGTATAATTCAAGCATTTGCTCTCAACACATATGTAGATAACCTGGCAGACGTGAAGAAATACATACACACACACACACATACACACACACACACACACACACACACACACACACACACACACATACTGATATTTACACTCACAGATATCGAGATACGCACCGACGCACACACCTATCCATTGGTGCACTTCGATATGCACACACATAGCCGAAGAGCAGACATTATTCATAGAGCAAAGTAAAAGAACAAAGAAAATGGAGCAGGTTATCACCATGGAGCTCAATAATTCATTGCAATACTTCGGGAACAGAGAGGAAAGATATTTAAATGGATCTCAGCTCGTAATTAATAATGCCTGCTGTTGCGCAATTTTGATTACACTTATTTTCCGTTGGTTGAGAAACCAGTTTTTCCTCTTTTTAGTCTCTCAAACGGACGTAATGAAAAATTTTTAGATCAAAAACTGGTGAAGGTTATATTTTCATCAAATGATTCTCAAGGAAGGAAACATCTTTGCTAATAAACCATCAAATGGAGGTGTCTAACTTTGCAATCAGTTTTCAATCTTGTGAAACAAATGGTTCTTGATACTGGGAAACTTTTGTAATGTATATTAGCAAAGATGTTTCCTTCCCTGAGAATTTTACTCTTCATACATCATGAGTTTGCATCAGTTGCTAAGTGAATGAACTTTAGCTGCACGTTCTAGTATATGAAAAATTATGGGTGAACACAGGCGGAACGCGGGTCTTTTTGCTTACCTTTCGAATCGTTTGAATGTATTTGAAACATCATAACGCTGTTAAAAGGCAGTAAAACAAAAAGAAACCTCAAGAATTATATATACACGATGGCTGTCAGCTCAATTTGGGTCAGTGCGATATGTGCTTACCTGACCAAACCTATTCAGTGTTGATGGTTGATAGTCATGATAGGGATATATCTGTAAAAGAGCGGTGGCAAAGACGGTGGCCCAGTGGTGGCACGCACCCTCGGTATGGATGCATTTTCAGCTCCCGTCTAAAGTCAACTTCTCGCCTACCACCTAATTCTCCTTGTAGGATGTGGAGTTTTAGTGATCAGAGATGTGGTATGAAGTTCGCCATCAGGCATCGTAGATTGTGAAATTACATCCTTATTAGCCTACAGTAACCTGTCAATGTGTCAGACTTGTGTTGCCTTTCCCATTGAAGTAGGGTATGTAATTGCTTACCCTAGATTTATGGAAGCTTGGCTAGCCATTAATTTAGAATCAGAGTACCTATCGAATTAATGTACATCATGAAACACGTAACCTGCTGCATTACATACGCCTACATTAATGCTCAAAGTGCACCTCGTAGATTTGTAGATTTCTCTCAAATGTCACAGCACCGTGATTCGTTATGAAATCATTAATGAGGTCGTACAAGTAAGCTTATAAGTTTTCCCTCTACTCTCAATGACGACAAAATTTTAGTATTGTGAGACTAATCGATACACCTCCAAAAAATCAGAATTCTTTTATCTCACTATCTATTAAAAGTTTTATTGCCAAATGACGCTAAATTTTCAATAGTCGTTATATAAGGACATTTTCAAGTGAGATTCGTCATTCATTCGGTACCGTAGAACGATCGACGCGGACAAAGCAAAGGCGAAACCCCTACAATGGGAATGAGAGACTGTGGACAATCTACTCGAATCATCGGCCTCGTAGAAGGCGAAGACGTTGAAATATTAACGGAATAAATATCGTCTATCAGACTCATGCAATAGTTAAGTCGCAAGAGAAGCCGTTATTAACGCTAAAGAAGCTGATTTTTAGCTCGTGGGAAATTAGATACATCGAAACACACATGAAGTGGGAAAACTGGATGTTTAACTGCGATGTACAAAGGTAGATAAACCCAATCTGAGTGCAAAAGTGACTCAGTTTTCGAAAAATTGTGATATTTTTACTTAAAAGCTCAGCGACAGATAAATTTGTATATCGGCAACACCCATCACGTTATAGGTGGCTGCTACCTCACAAAATGAAGAAAAACTAAAAGATACTCTATAACAAAAAGTTGATGGCTTTTTTTGTAACCAACCCTACGCTTTAGTGCTTGGTAATGAAAAAAAAAAGATTTGCTAGCATTTTCTTAAGCCTTTCAGAGGTCACGTGTGGCGTCTGGTTTTGCACCTCAAGTGTTAGACGTACGCTTCGCCTTTTTCGCAAGCCTCATCAGTGGCACATGCCATTCGATTACTTGTTCTGTACCATCACATGCATGTGTTACTGATGACGCTTGCGAGGAAGTCAAAACGTAAGTCTAGCACTCGAGGAACCATATCAGATCTCTAAAAGGCTTAAGAAAATTCTGTCACACTATCTTAAATTTCCAAGCGAGGTATCAAAATAGACGACTTAAAGTGTTGGTGAAGAAAGTTTTTTAGCATTAGCCACTTTGGCCAACCAAGAATAGGAGAGCATGTGGAGCGACAGGAGATATTGAAGAGTAGACGGCGCTGTGCTTAGAACTGTCCTGCTTTATAGACCCAATCCCCAATTCGATTATCCATTAGGATAATAGTGCTCTGTTCTTTTTACGGTGGTGGATTTGTAGTGGATTGTTCGCAAAAATGAACCATCGATATGATAAATTCATTGACAATTCCAGGTCGCGTATAAGCACGATAAGCATCCCTTCACCTCTACGATCTCTAATAGAATCGAGGGCATAACGTATTCTCAAAGTGTTCGCAGCTTTGATTACTTTGTCGTTTAATCATTTGTAAAGTTGATATATGTTGCAGATTTTCAACAAGCGCGTCTACGTAGTGAAATCAAAGAAAAAAATTCAATGGAAAAATATTTGAAACTTCTAGAGTAAACGAGAACGTTAGAGTGACAGCGATTATGATAAGTGGTGACATTATGGAGGCGGTGAGGGTAAAAATACTTGAAGTGTATGAAAGTAACTAATGGAACAAGACGCTGGCATTTTCTCTCTTATTTATGAGTAGTTCAGCTATGGTCATTTGGCGAGAATGCAATTGTTCATTGTAAGGAAGCAAATAGATTAGTTGAATATTGGAAAAACTAAAACAGTAGTCATCATTCGATCTTGTAAAATAGATTTGTATTTCTCAAACGCTGTGTTCCTCAGCGGGATTGAGAGAAAAAGTGTATAGGTGACAAATTTTTAGTTCTATGATAAACATTTCTTGCAAATTCTGGAAAAAAATTTTGATAAAAATTTGACTGTGTGGAACATTTACTAGGGAGTTCCTTGATCAAGGGCCTCCAACTGCGCGTGCGACGAACTTCTCGGTTTTCCTAGATAACAGATATGTGTCTAACAATTTGATACATTCCATATGATATTGCTTTCAATCATGCTGCATTACTTTGTTATCACGAAACGTTCCCGAGTAGGTATTTTGTTTCTATGTAACGATTTTGATGAGCTGATGGAAAATTTTCTACCAACGCAGATGATCAAATCAATCGCTGATCGTTATTCTGCATGTCCAACGTCTATTGTGTTTACCTTGCCTTCATCAGATCCGTTTTGATTTTCTGGGAAGTGAGATAATGCTCTTCGTATTAGGGTGAGATTAAGTGTCTCAAAGATTCTTTTAAAAACAAAAAGAGTTGTTTTCCATTTATAGTTCTAATAGAGCCCTGTTCTTAGTATTCCTTTTGGAACTCTTTAGATATCTAATCAGTTGTGTGTTTTATTTATCATCACTTTATTACAAGCCTTTGCCAAAATCGATCATAGAGAAAAAATTATTTGTCACCTTATTATTTCGCGTCAACTTGATCGTCCTATGACAGAGCTCAAGGATACCACAATGAGTTCTGATAGCTCTAAGAACTCACCGCGCATTGCAGATTTTGTTTAAAATCTTCATATGAAATCCCGACCATAGAATCAGCGTTGTTTCAGTCTTGTGGTTCACATCGGATGGAATGCATCCATTGACAGTTCCTGTTTACTTGTTGTTGAGGCGACTGACGTGATGGCCTTTCTCGCTCCGAGCCTCGGCGTACACGACACAATCTCTATTAACTGGAAGCTAAGAGATGTAGAAAATTCAGGTTTCATATATCAGTTGCACAGTACAGAATACTCTTTCGTCAGTTAAAGAGCCACTGCTTCACATACTATAGTTTCCTTAAGTGCTGCTCAGCCGCTCAGTCAACTAAGTTATAGGCTAGGATGCGTTGTTGTAGCAGTACTGTTCAGAATCCTCATTTTCGCCGGTGATCTCTGGTGATTGAAGGACATCAAAAATCTGTTCATGATTTTAGTATGGTCCGCTCAAAACTTGTGTTTAAAAAGTATGGGAGCTCGATTGGTCTCTCATAATTACTTCCGCCTTATCAAATCACTTAAAGGAATAGGTGGAGTCAATGAAAGAAAGAATAGTAGAAAGAACCAAAGTGAGCAATTGGGGAACATACAGATGACAGGTGTTAACGAAATTTGTCACCATAACTGTGGATTCAAATTAAAGAAAAGAGACAGGGTAAGTGATGCTGACCATTACGCCGGCGCTATTAACCAAACAATAGCTGATTTAACTTTGTCTTGTATCTAACTGGACTTTCAGTTTTTTGGGTCTAAAAGCTAAGTACTGATCTTGTCTGAGGACTTAAACTTTCCCACTCTATATGTGAGGCTCTAGAATGGCAATAGTACGGTTCCGAAAAAGTTGAGCCAACCAACATTCAACGAAATATGGACGACGACGAAAAAATCTTGCAAGTGGTGAGCGAAGACTGTGATGCCGGAACGTACAATGATGAAAACTGATGAGAAGGCGAGAAAGTCTCATGGAATATGCTAACATGGTATGCATTAGAATAAAATTACCAGTTTTATCAATCGAAACCATTTCAGAGTTCTTGTCTATCGATTATCACTAAAGTGCGCTACATCCTATGTCTACTCATAAAACTCTGTCTGTTCCAATTTCCGGTAATTTGGCGTGAAAGTAGCGTCTCTACTCTTCAATCGATGACCCATGCCGGAACTGCAAACCTAAACCTACCATGACCTCAGATTTGGCTAAGATTAGTACTAGGCAACCTCTCTCCCTGTAAACTAGCACGAGTATTCCAGTATTTTGTGGAATATCAACTCTGCGAAATTTCTAAGGCATTCGTGATGGGAAGAAAGCTTTCAAGAAACACGCGAGACCACATGTAAAAAACCGGAGAGCTTTGTGGATGGTAGATACGAGGAATCGAGTGCAATAAATGGTGTCATCCTCATTGTGTGATAGATGCGGTGTTAGATGATCTGATATAAGAATTTACAACAACGTTAACGTAAGATTGTCCCTTGATGTTTGCGCAGGTAACTAGTAATCGAGCAGAGAAGAAAAAATTTGTTAAACATTTGAAACAATGAAACAAAATACCTACTTTGACAGTGGGTTTCTGAAACAGTATTTTGTTGCGAGTTATCCAGTCGACTAATTTAGTCATGCGAAGGGAGAGCTCAGTGATAGGAAGTACTCTATATTGCGCGATCGTAGTTCGCTTCTGCCTTGAGCTGGCAGGCCACTTTGATTACATAAAAACAAAGCTTTGCTCACAAGTTTTTTTTTTCCGAGAATCAAATAAGCTAACTTGATGCAGTAGTAGACCTCTGCACAGCAGTGGATAGAGCAGAAACGCATTTATACCTCCATGGCTTTTGGCGGAATTCCAGACAGGTGCAAAGGTGCTTGTATAAACAGTTCAAATGACTACAATTATTTTTTAAACCCTTTTTTCTATGGATCGAGAATCAACGTCCTACAATCTACTCATTGATTCAACTGAAAATTTAGTCCAGTGGCCTTTAGATAAACGAGTGGTTTAAGCAAATGCTAGCGAAATCTTTACTAGAGGTTATGTTAAGTATTAGAGGAAGTTCTGCACTCAAAACCGTGATACATCTGCTTAAGGCTTGTGGAGAGCTCCCTGAACGAGCTAACCTGGACTTGATGATGACGTGTATGGCGCACTATTGCAGTATTCAGCTAAACCTAATGCGCTGTTTTCACCACTAAAATCTGAGACTTCCTATTCGTTGTTAATGCCAACTGATGCCTGACGATTGGGTCTCACAGTTTCACGGCCAGTAAGGTGAAAGTGAAACTTGCCTCAAATAGTCGGGTCCAAGGTATCGACATTTGTTTGTAGGTTGTCCTTCAGGCAGAAAAGTGTCAAACTTACAGTTCCAATATAACGTCCACAGGTCGTTTCGAATAACTTGGTTGATTTCAAGAGATATTTGTAGAAAGAACCTCCATTTTGCTATCATGTTGTATCATGAACGATATTCCATAACCGCAGGAGCACTAATTATCAACTTCTTGTTCTTCATGCTTCCTTGCTGCTGTCAAACTTTTCGGTGAGTAAAATAGAAATAAATAGAACACTGATCGACTTCATAAATCTCAAGAAGAATTCGCTCGAGCAAGTCCACCGCCTTTACTTTTCTGAGGAGAAACTGTTATATGCATTGAAAGATCTAATATTATTGCTGCTTCATTCAAATTGAGAATAAGTTATGTCTTATTAGCTTTTTGGCAAACCACTTCTAGTAAATAATGGATGGTGATGGAATCGAAGAACCTATTACGGCTTCCTTAGCTCTCCTGAAGAAAAAATTTCCAGCATAAAGATAAATAGTCACTTCTATGTCTCTGTAATTTTTGCGAGTGCGCCAACTGAATGTCAAGCACTAAGTTCCGATAGAAGATATCATATATCATAAGATATCATGGCTTCTAGCGCCAGTTAATCGCCTACAGATGTACCAAATACGTTGCACTGTCATGATGTTTTGCAGTACTTTATGAATATTGAGTATACTCTGAGGCTTTTAGTGGTTGATCAACGTATTGCGTTAAAATTTTTTGCGCTCACAGGCAATTATTGCACTGATTTTACTGCGTTGGAGAGATAGAGAAGTTGACTAGTTCATCTCTCTGATCTATATAGTGACAATGCGTGTCTCTAGGCATTTCAGGCACTATCCAGGAATCCCACTAAGCATGCATTAAAAGTGTCGAAACTGTTTTGCTAAGTGTAGACCACTAAAGACATGGTGCTTGCCCCATCGTGTTCATGTCAAACTGGGGAACTGCTTAGTTGTGATACTACGGACGTCGCTTCTGCCTAAATCTGCAGAGTAGCAAGTATAACAGAAAGAATTTAGTGACATATTCATTAATTGACCAGTCATCTTTCAGGTTCGAATGAAGTTCGGGGGCACTTGTAGAGAATTGAAGATTCGTGCGTGAATCTCGATTAAAAATAATAGCTGTCTGATAACTAATCTTTATAATGCGCGAGGAGCCGAGTTTGATTCCCAAATCTCTCTGGCAGTCAACAACACCGCTCTATGAAATGTCACAGCAAGATTATCCTCGAGATTGCAAGGAGAGTCGCTCCACCATTGCTCTGCGCGTTCAAGAAGAAGACGAAATACGAATTGAATGCTAGAAGTACTGGGATGTGCACAGTGAAAAAAGAAGAGCATTTTGATGACGGATCGGATAGAAATTTTTTTTGAACCAACATATTATGTGATTTTTTCTGAGCAACTTATCCGTTTGCGGACGATGAGGATCATTATGATTCTCAGCTGGACGCGCACTTTGGACGATTACGAAAAGAGGGTGCGCGCTTCAATAAAAACACTGGTTAAGTGCGTTCTCAGGGCAACATGATCATCAAAATTTGAAAAAATATCGTTCATGAGACTCTTGTATGAATAATTTTAGCAAGATTGCCGCTAATGCCACCTCTGCTGTCGACCGCTTTTTATAGACTCGCTCAAAACGATATAATTTGATAAGGATATAACATGTTTTGAGCCGTTGAGGTCCAGTGCTATACAGGGTCCTGTTTCGTCCTATTTGGATTCATCAGTAGCACAAAGTCAGATGATTCCACCATCTGACTTGGGGTAATTTATTGCTCGGAGTCGGTTCCTTCATAAAGGATTATTTAGCCTCAAGGATTTGGCTGAATCGAAGTGGGGGGGGGGGGGGGGGGGGAGGCGCTAGTGATGAGTTTCTAAGTGGACGAAGCAGGCGCCTGTACAGCATTAGACCCTAACGGCTCACAATATGTTATATACTTACCAGCTAATGCTACTCAAAATCTTTCTCTTTCAATTCGATAAAAATCAATAGCTCAAATCAGATGAATTTTTCTGAGCGGCATATTTTGCTTCTCAAATGACTTGTTTTTTGCGCTGTAACGATCAGAATAAAGTTATGTCTCACGTATGAGATTTCTTGCTAGACAATGTTTTTTCTATACAATTATAAATCATTCTACAGCACAAATCTCATCGAGTTCACAGCCGTAGTTGATTTCTGGAGAAAGCCCCTTGGGAAGGTGTAACAGTGAAAAGAAAATTGGTTTTCGCACTACAAACTGTGTGATTTTATAACATTGGCCTATATCGATCAATTTCGGATCGTAGTCTTCTCTTAACTGCTATAGTATAATGTGGAATTGCTTTCACTGAGAAAGTCACTGAGGGAATATCGACATTTGTGATATTGAACATCTTTCGAAAATGTAGCGGAAGAGCTTTATTTAGCTAGAAATGCTTGAGTGTGTAAGATGGTTTTATATATTATCAAGGCGCACTAAGGAAACCATTCTAACTACAAAGTATACCTCCAAATTTGACGAGATTTGAGCTATCAAACATTTTTTGAAATTCTCGAGAGAATCACAGATGGATTCTTTCGCAAGAGGATAAATTAAGATGAGGACATCGAAAATGGCCTAAATTTCCGAAATCTATTATTTTGTTTAGTGTTACAGCGCTACAAGGAGTCTTTTTCGTAGACCTAGCACGCTATTAGAACTCAAAATTTGCCCTATTTAATCATCAAAAATTTCTTACGAATAACTTTGCCCGACGAGAAATGCTTGAATATGATGCAAAATCTGATTACGACTCTTACAGCGCAAAAAAAAACTGACCTTGCATGTAAAATACCTTGTTCAGATTTACTTTATTATAATTTTCGAATAGTTGCCGAAAAATCTTCCTTACTTATAAAGCACGTCTTTAACAAATAGCTCAAACGCGGTGGAAATGACGGACATAACCGCTATACCTCCATCTCTTCTTCGTATGCCTTAGCTATGAGTAAAGAATTCAAAAGGAGTCACGCATTCATATGAGGAGTAGGAATCTGAATGAACAAATACTCGGAAAATTTTAGAATTTATCGGCGAAGTGAAATCTCGCGCAAGAAGCAGCACTATTTTTGGCAAACTAATCATTGCATTACAGTTTCCAAGTTTCCAGATTTCAAATCTCCGATGATTTATTCGGTTTTCAACATGGACCTCGCATTGCGCTGTAACAGCCAAAAGAACATTGGGTTCCGCAAAATTGGAAAAAAAGGGTCGAGCGCAAAATCTAGTTTTCTTTCGATTCTCACGAAACATTATGCAGTCCGTTCAAAAAACCAAAAACATTACTGAAATTTCTGAAATCTGATCTGTCGTTTAGTTGTTAAAACTCTAAGAGAGAGGTTGTGGACACAGGGTAATCTTTGAATGAAGAGCAAAATATTATTCTTGCTCTTTTGGCGCAATAACAAGGCCTTTTTGAAGGTGATAGACACAACTTAAACTTCTTTGATTTAATTTATTAATTGGTCATTTAAACAGTCTTCCCAAGGGCTCAGTGAGGAACGATTAATGAAAATGGTCCAGTTTTGCGAAACCCAATTTTTTTTAACTGTTGCAGCATAATATGAAGTCCATTTTGAAAATGAAATAAATCATTGGACTTGATCTATCGTTTGCTTATTAAGGACGTTGGTTATCTTAAGACTTGATTTATCTTTTGGTTATTGAAACTTCAAGGGAAAAGCTTTGGTTACCAAAAAATCTTTGAATGAGAAACAAAATTTGATTTTTGCCCTTTCAGCACAATAAGAAGACACTTTTGAAGATGAAATACGCTATTTATATTCTTCAGATTTTAACAATCGAATTACTACTTAAACATTAATAACGTTCAAAAACACCTTTCGCACAAGGGGTCCAATCAGTGTGGGGATAACGGAAAAGTACCGAGACTTTTTACGTAACAATGAATGAAAAAGACGTCAAAGGTATGAAGCAATGTTAATTTGAGAATAGATAAATTTGAATAAAAAATTGGAGTTTTCAATACATTCTAAAAATGAAATGAGTTTCCGAAACCTCCTAAACAAGAAATTTTCTCATTAACACCTAGGAAAGACGTGTACCAACTACTGTGCACCATTGCTTGAAGCCCTTTCTCGCTGTGGACAAAATTTTTCTTCAAGACACTTGGCACACATTCGAAAGCTTAAATTTTTGCGACTTCAACTATATGTTTGACTTTTGGAACAGCTTTATTGTTACGTTGTAGCAGCGAAAATAAAATTATGTTTCACACTCAATCTGCTTTATTTGCTCGGCTGGGACTTCGACATGGCTCCTCACGAAAGCTTTGATGTCGTTGAGTAGCTCAAATTTCGAGAACTTTGGTGCTGCAATTGGTTTTTTGAAAAGCTGTCATAGCTAGTTGTAAGAACGAAAAGACGAGTGGGTTCTTTCTACTACGAAGCAACAAGTGAGAAATCGATCTAACTCACTAGAGAACTTTTCATAAGAGTAATAATAACCCTTCAAAAGTTGAGACATACGGTTACAGCCTTACTTCGTTGAATTTTCAAAAAATCCTTCTGTAACATTTTAACATTCAAAATAAAATCATGCTTTGCAACACCATGTGTTTTTTCTCTTATCTCATTTATAATTGCTGGACAAAACTCCTTCATTACAGTGGTAATATTCAAACTACGGCACAAGCTTCAAAAACTCAAAAAGGTGTTTGCTTTATGAAAAACTCTTTTGATCTTTTGATCTTCTCTGGCCATTGATTTGCGCTTTGAAGCTCACCGGACAGAGCTTTTTTTCAGATTTTTAGTAATCAGCTAATAACATAATGTGTGTTGGTTCTAGCGGTGCGCTTATTTCCTTGAAATGCGGTCTAGCAGGGAAGATAAGATTTAGTTTTACATTTTTGCCGACGTTATTTACAGGCTACTGTTATTCAAACTGGAAATTTCCACCGCTTTGGAAGAAACTCCGATTGAAGCTATTGACTAAGATACTACGAAAATTTCTGTACGCATTAATATGGTTTTAGGCTTTCAGAAAATTATACTCATGATAGAAATGAAGGCAAAAGGAGAGTGTGAGACATAATTATTAATTTGGATGCTAAAACGTTATGAAGGAATGTTTCGAAAAACCGGCGACGGCGAGCGATAGCTTCAAGTCTCAGCTTTCAAATGGTTACTGGCACTCCTATGTAAAATTATTCTCCAGCGAATGAGATCGGCTTTTTATTTCTTCCCTTCCATCTAGAAAGAACCGAAGAATGCATTTCACTCCAAAAAATAGTATTTATTAATTCCTAATTCACTCCTAAAAGTTACCCGACTTGTGGACGTCACAGGTGGCTTCGAGGTACATATTGAAACAGTTTTTGCGCTAAAAGTGTTTCATCCTCACAAAATGTCACGGGGATGTTTCAGCAAGGTAATTTTAGCAAGAGGAACAACCAAATGTCAAAAACTGCCTACATTGCTCTAAAAACCCATTGCTTGACCCCTAAAGGACGACGTGTACCAGTTGAGGTGCACAATTGTTGAAGGCTTTTCTCACTGCATAAAAGCTTTCTCTCAGACATTTGGTAATATTCGAAAGCTCAAATCTTCCTGATTTTATTTATTAGTTCAGGTAAAGGCTTTTCATTATGTTATAGCACCAAAAATAAAATTATGTTTTACACCCAACTTTGTTCATTTGCATGACTGGAGCTCCGATATGGCTCTTTACTAAAGTTTGTGCAATCAGTAGATAGCCAAAATCTTGAGGACTTTGATGATGAGGTTTAGCAAGGCTACCACAGAACGCTATAAGAACGAAAAGAGGTCACATTTCACGCCTAAAATCTTAACCCGCCTCTTGAATGTCACAGATGGTTTATTGATAATAATAGGTGGAGCTCATATGTCAAAGATATCTCTTTCTTACGTAGAGAATGGAATATTGTGAATGGACCTTTACAAAGGTTTTTGATATAAAAGTGATTACTTCTTCTGAAATCTTTCCTTTTCCAACTGTGATACCACGTCTTTGTGAAAAATAAACACAATTTCAACCCGTATTATGCATTTGTATCGCTTGTTCAGCGGAAACGTAGTTTAAAAAGTACATCCTCTGCAACTAAACATTTCTAATAGAGTTTGTGTGGAGACGATTTCAGTATATAGCTCGAGTAAGTGTAGAGGTAGCGTGCGTTCATCATTGCGCATGATACAATACTTTTCCTATAAGCAATCATATTGAACATTTTTGTTTTTTTTAGACATTAAAGCAATTACTTGATAGCTTAAATCTCAAAAACTCAAAGAGTTCAATTTTTAAAAAGTCTTTATATTACTTTGCAACAGTGAATTTAAAATGTTATTAATACTCAAGCATCTTTTTCTGAGCAAAGCATTTCTTTGGAAAGTTTAGCAATTTTTCGACAGCACAGATCTCTGAAAATTCAATAGTTTTGGTTTTCCAAGAAATCTCTTCAATGCGCTGCTACACTACAATTAAGAATGCATTTTACATGCGGCGCGCATGAATTCTACCAGTATGAATTGGATTCACAACACTGCGATCAAGCCGTCGCCGTTCAATAACCAGTCGGTTGCTCAAATTTCGAGAACTTCAATGGTGCACATTGCCTTCTGAAAAAACTTTCTTTGCGAGGTGTAGCAATAAGAATAAAACTGTATTGCACATCTGAGTAGTTTTAGCTAGCCACGGCCTTTCTCTCAGGCTTGCATACCCATTCGATAGCGCAAATCTTCAAAATTTCAAAGATTTGGTATCATAACAATGCTTTCTTGATGAATCGTTTCAGCCAAACGAATATTGAGTTTTACATTCGGCCGCTCACAGCACGCCGTATGTAAATTGCTCTACTCAATCGATACGGTGCCAAGTGTGAAACTTACCATTCCTTTTACTGTAACAACGCATCAAGACGTCCTCCTCAAAAACCAAGTTTATCACTGATATGGCTAAAATTTGTGCTATCGAATGGTTATTGAAAATCTGCTTGAAAACCTTTGTTCAGCGAAAGATGCTTGAGTGTGAAAGAGAAATACTTAATGTTTAGCGGTGACAAATGTTTAAGGCAATCTCATTCACTGGACAGGAATTTGTCATAGAAATGTTAGTGATCGTTAAAAAGTATAAATCTTCGGCTACAACTCTACCTTGCCGGTTTTTCAGAGCACTCTTTTATAAAGCTGTAGCATTCATAATGGAATTTTGCTTCTCGCTTGGACTTGGCCATCATCTTTACCACGAGTATGATCGCTGCAAGCACGAAAAGCATATCATCGTGTAGAGAACTGTATCAGAATATGCGTATCTATCTAGAATTTCCGTCGATATGGTGAGATTATCCTCAGTAGGATAAAACAAGTCGCTGCCGTTTAGCGCATTATGTGGAAGATTAATATCGAGCTACACGGCAGATCAGGCGCCTACCTTACTAACAAGACGTCGTTGTGGATTCCCTTCATATTTCACTCAGGCATGAAGCTTTTCGGCGACTTTGTTCACCGGCCAACCCACGGAGCGAGCTGCGGGGCGGGGCGTCAATCGTGTTTGCATTATTGTGGTTCAATTGGGGATTTTTTCAAACTCATTGAAAGGAACTTTAGGATTAACGCAGATTCTGACACCACGAAAAATCCTCTACAAGGTGACATGCTTTTTGTGCTTGCAGCAATTTATACGCTTGATAAGAACGATGGTGAAAGGTGAGTGTGAAACTAAATGTAATTCTGGATGTTATGGCTTTATGAAAGGGTGCTTGGGAAAACAGAGAACTCAGGATTACAGCCAGAGATTAAGGCTTCTCAATGATCACTGACGCTCTCATGAAGAGTACGTGTCCAGTAAATCAGACCACCTCGAAAATTGCCGTCGCCTAACTTATGAGTACCAAAAACTTTACCTCTACAATATAGTATAGAAATCATTTGAGAAACAAAGCACACCCTTCAGATTCTTGATATTCATGCTTTCGAATAATTACTGAAACCTCAAAAAGGGATAAGGAATACCATTTTTGAATATGGGTGCGGATGGGGGAAAAGTACCAAAAATACTTCTGTGGAGACACATTGCATAATGCCGATGTTCTAAGCCTTATATTCTTACAAGACTCTCTATTCCAGCTCAGAGTTGTTCCACTATCCATAAACACTCAACCTTTTCTCACGTACGCCAACTCCAAATAATTGAAAATAAGCGAATGATTGATGCAAACTTAGTTCTACGAAGAGTTTTTGTTGAACAGGTATCTATTACGGCATGCATTATTATTATGACTGTATATTACTTATTGTTTTCCAAATTTTCTTCACTGTAACAACTCTTGAGTCTGTGTAAGACTAGAGGAGAGCAAAATTAAAGTTTTTTTTTCTGATCGTCTTTCTACAGTGCAATACCCAAACTCAGTGTGATTGGGAGTAAAACCAGCGTTTTTGCCTATAAAACATAAGTATGACCAAACTACAGTCATATGAGAGAGTAGACGACATGGTGTTATATCAAAGTAATACAAGAGTTCCGAAATTTTTGCCAAGCGTAGAAAATACCCCTACAAACAGCCAAAATTTCGCGATTCGTTCTGCTTGTATCAATATCTATAGCCGTCCGGTAGGTGTAAAGAAGTTTGTTGTCGAATGATTTTTCTCTTCGATATATATTTTCGATGTCAGTCTTTGGCTTGAAAAATACTGAGTGGATACTGAGTTTGTTTTCCAGAAATAATGTCTTTTATAGTGTTCTCTACTAAACAAAAGAAAATAACGTCATGCTTTGGAAGTAATCGGCTTGATGTTTGAACTTTAGAGCGGATATTGCTTTGAATTAGATGGTGACTTTTTAATTTCGGTTTTAGGGAGCATTTAGTAATAAACTCTCATACATCCAAAGAATCTGTAATTTCTGATACCTCACGTTTTCTTGAACGCCCGCTGTCGTCACTAATGAGCAGGGAAAGACTCTGGCTGACAACAGCTTTCACGACCGTTGACCAATTATCTTTTCATCATTGTCTCTTCATGCAATATGTAAAAAAATTATGCAGTATTGGCCAGAATTCAAAGATCTTTCATTAAGCTTCAGGAGATCAAATTGACTAGCATTTCGTCAGTCGTTGAGTGACAAGGAACAAAGAAAAAAATTTGCAGCTCTGGCTAGTTCTTCTTTTCTGTAAGTCTATAGCTCATTGCACAGAATTTTTCCGTATGCAAACTATTCGACTCCTCTTCATATATACGAACCATAAATGTTCGTAAAAGTCAGCTAAGTGTTTGCATGCAAGCGGTAAACGAGCAGGAAGATCCCCATTGGAAGCAGAGTACGTCCATGTCTGTGGTTACTGATGGACGGCTTCAAACACCTGCACGCAATCACAGTGGACCTATTTCAAATTTTCGGGGCTTGAGGGAGATAATTGGAATCGCCTTGTGGACAACCAACTAACAAAATGCATAGAAAATGAACACGCAGAATAAATCGCATGTGCAGTGGCAATGACATGCTTTTCTGAAATTCTATCTAGACTTCAACTCTCGAAGCATACAAAAATCCAATTTATTGAGTGCTACCTGTGGACTAGTATCGTATTAAGTATGCACGATGATTATTAACTGACTATCCGTTTTTTACTTTATTTTATGGGCACTGCATATTGTGTAAATTATTCAAAACTCGAGGATTTCTATCGTAATACTCTTTATAATGAAGTATAAGTTAATACATCTGATTGAATGCCAAAAAAGTACGTTGCGTAGTAAATAAGGCTTTGCTTCAAAAATAGGAGCTGTACGTAGTCCGAAAGCATATGACCGGGTAGAGGAAATTGTACTCTATTGAATTAATACAAAAAAAAACTCAATCAAACAGCAAATATTGCGCACCGTTGTCCAATTCACGCTGCACGTGTTGATTTTTGTAGCTGTTCTTGAGGGATTAAGGAAACTGGGGATTGACAAACAAAATGTGAATAAACAGTGCTTCATGGATCCTTTTATTATTATTCGAGCCAACTTGTCACTGGTCTGGGGGATCTGGTACAGCCCGATACACGTGTTTCGTCCTTACAGACTCGTCAGCCGGGCAGAGCCCGTCGCCTTTCGATATTTTTATAGTCAGTCCTCTCGAGAGCCTTACACTCCATAAAGAGAGTCATCGAAGACAAATGTTTTACACTCTAAGTCAAGTGAAATTATTATAATTACTCGAAATAAAGGTATAATTATGATAAACGTACCAGCCAAAGAGCAATCGAGTGCGCAACTCTCTGTGTTAAGTGAAAATTTCCTTTCACATAGAGTGTAACACATTCGTCTTCGATGACTCTCTATAAGGAGTGTAAGGCTCCCGAGAGGACTGATTATAAAAATATCAAAAGACGACAGGTTCTGCCTGGCTGACGAGTCTGTAAGGACGAAGCACGTGTATAGGGCTGTACAAGAGCCCTTATCAGACCACATGACAAGTTGGCTCAAATAATAATGAAAGGATCTTTAAGTTGAGCGTGGCCTAAACAAGCACTCGAAATAAAGGTATCATTACTTCATAATTTTTACACTTGGCGCGTAGTGCTTCGTTTGGACGGCGTACCCCTAATAGAACTTGATGTATTTGTTTACAGAAGTCTATTCACTCGGATCATAGACTTGGAAAGAGACGCTACACTTTAGTTGAGTGAGATCATCGGTCTATTACTTGATGCACTCAAAACCTTTTCGTCTTCGCAACTTTCAGTAGTCCTCCGTGATCATCTGCTCGTACTTGCATGTTCTTGAACTATATAAATTTCTTGCATGAAAAAAGATGCTTATTTTTTTGCCGCTCTGCGCCAGCTTCTAGCGCTCTGAGCGCGACAGGGTCACTCCGTTAGACCTACCCCGCCTCGGACAAGGCGAGTAATCCATTGTGCGGAGCGCACAGTGCCAGAATTATTATCTTAAAGGTTAAAATGCCTCATTCGTTTTGTGCCGCACGACGTCTAATCTCCAGCTACTATGATGACGGAGTCGGTCTCGTGGAAATGCAAGCGCATCCCGTGAGAAAGCAGGCACGGACAGCTTGACATTTTACAAAAACACGCAGAGCTGGCTGCCAGCTTATCTGATGACTGATGATTCTTGCGACGATGGATGTGAGGAGACGAACACGGGTCCTGAGGGGACATTATCATTATGAAATTATAAAAATTATTGAAGAGCTTTTACACAGATGTTTTTAATAAGAACATCTATGTGTTTCATACTACGCCTATATTTCTTATAATTCAACAAGAAAACTACATCGCTATGGAAGGAGGCATATACTCAGCTGCTATAAAACACAAGTTTCTTATTGTCAGTCGATGTTGTCACTTGATAAATTGAGAAATATCAATCTTCATGCTAAGCTTGGCTTGTGGTTCAACCTCTGTAGTACTTTTTACCAGTGGAAAAGAATTACGTTTTATTTTTGAAGTGCGTTGTTCCAACTTTACTGCAAATTTTTTTATAGTTTAGTAGGTTTGGGGAAAGGTCCTGAGAAAATGCTTGCAACTTTTTTGAGTAATGGCCATTTTTGAATTGTGGGCTTATTTGTCTTCTACCGCATCAATTGGTATATAATTTATCTACTTATTTCAAGAAAGAGTTAACAAACGAGCAAATTAGATTGTTGGTGATGCACGAACGGCTGTTGGGTTTAAATGCCACGCTGGCAAGTGAACGGATCAATCTGGTTTGGTGCGAAGACACAGCTAGCAAAAGTACGGTGTACAGATGTGTTAAAAATTTTGACGGTGAAGAAAGTCTAGAAGATCTGCCGCTTTTAGGTCGTAGAAAAGTAGTTGATCATCGAGCTGCGCTTGAAGCGATTGAAAAAATTCCCTCTTTGACAACTCGGTCATTCATTTCTTAAACAGCAAGAAATCGAATTTTATGCTGGCGACGCCGATTTTTTGCCCGGGAAGTGGCAGGAAGTGCTTGAAGTTGAGGGGGAGTACTTTTAATATTAGTGATGTCTTTGATTGGCTTTAATAGGTGCATCAATAGAGATTTTACAAACGTTTTCTCAGAACTTTTCCTCAACCTATCTTTAGCTGGCTCCTGATTATGGGGATACTTTATTGCCACGAAAAGATAGAATGTTAATGAAAAACTTTCATAAACGTATCATAGTGAACATATCGAGCACTTACTCATTTTCATTGAGAGGAACGCATGCGACGCAGTGGCTAGTGGTGCACTGCGCCGCACATAAGATTGAAGACTCGATCTCGCGCTCATAATACCAAGCCATCCATCCCTCCGGAATGCAAATTAGCACTGTACTTGTCTAGAGAATAGCCTTACTGACTCACATACATCCGTAGGACACTGCAAGTCACTGTGAAAGCCAGATATCAGCGCGTCCTTCAGGAGGGACGAGGGTAGGGGAGGAGGTACGTGTACTGATGTGCCTTCCAAAGCCTCCTACACATGATCTTTCCGAAATTATTCGTAAAGATGATAACTGGACGAGGTGCAGGAAATATTCTATTGAAAAGTCTGAGTTGAACACGTGAAGTGACAAAGACTGCAGCAGTGATCAATGTTCACACTTGAGAATGATCATAATACTATCGAAATTATTCGTTGAAGTAACTTTTATTGCAGTCTACAAAGTCATTTTTGAAGAACAAGCCTTTTTTTGTGTTTGTTTTCGCACAACCTTGCCATTTTGATGAAGTTGCAGCCTTTAGCTTCCTATGAAGTGGTTGTCCATACTCAGGGTGTACTCTTCTCTGCATTTTTTCTCACTTACCTTTCTCATTGTCTCACTTAGCTACTGCAATAGTGGTTTCTTATCTCGTAGAAAACACGCGCAGACAGCATGACATTCCTGCACAGACTCGCAGATGGCACCCCTGCGAATGCCGCACAAACAACGGCGCGACGCCGCCTGCTTGTCAACGCTGGTCTTCTCAAAGAGTTAACATTGCCTAACATGACCATTCAAAATATGCACCATCAGCCTAGCCTCAATTGTGTCATCTTTTGGGCAGCAAATCAATACCTCTATGTACAGACTTCTCTGAGCTTTCCTTTGGTACGGAATTTGTCCGTACTTGCTGCATCAAAGTCGCTCAATAAAGCCTTTGTCGCCACTTACTGCCTAAGAGTTCGAACTAGCTTGCTATTCATGGATCGCCTTTGACAGCATCACCTGTGAAAAAGCTCAAAATTCGGGTCCAACCGAACAGCATTCTGCTAAGTTTTGAGCCGGCAACATCAACTTGGAGGACCAGCACCTCTCCGGGAGTCCACGCGGAGATGATTGAGAGGCCGTTATTGAAACAACTGAAGAGGATATCATTGTTCCTATTGAGGAGCCGGCATAAATGAGTTGAGGTTGTTGGCATGTATGTGGCACAAGCTTTGAGTAGTCTTCTTAGACAACTTTGATTGCATTTGATTCACAAATTTGGTGCTTACTGCTCTAGAACCAAAATCCGTGATAAGACCTAATAATACATCTGTTGATGATCGCAAAGGATTAATTACCCAACTAAAAAATTACGAGTTCATGTGGCAGGTCACATCTTGATAATTATAACAATCCATCGAGTTGCAATTTCACATATTGTGGCACTGTGACACAAGAGGTTCACTCATTCAAATTATCTGATCTCTATTCCCTTTGATTTTATCAATATAGTTAAGTTTTGATAAAAGCGGCTTTTTTGCTTTGAAAAAGCGTTTATAGAAAAATTCTCAATAGTATGCGACACCAAGTCTGCTGTGAGGCGTCGTCATGAGGAATCAAACCAGAAACCTTCTTTTCGTTGGCCGGCTTCACAAACCACTGAGCACTTAGGCTCCCGCACTGCCACTAGCGATGGGCGGCTAGACTAACGCCGTGATTTTATCGTACCCAGAAGGTTAATGAGTTGCTTATTTCGATTAGAAGAACCACAAAATCCCTTGATTTGGAAGCGATAATATTTCATTAGGTTGGAAAGGAAATTTCCATCGTTTGTTTGGGAATGTCGTTTTTTTCGCATGAATCGCGTTGTGATTTTCATATGATTCGAGAGGTCTACTTCTTGCGCACCTATTGATCTATTAATTGTCTATATCTGCAAGGTGGCTGTTTGCGTACCAACCTCGTTTTAGGCTAAAACCATTCTTTTTTTTTGGATTTGATTTTGAATGTTTATAACGAGGTTTTAAAAACAGTCGATTCAATGGATTAGTTTTGGTCTACCAGCCGAAACATCGACTGATGGTGATGGACCAGTGTCATAGTACACTATGCCATCACCACTTACCACATACGCCTCCCTCCTTGCTATAATGCAGGGCTTAATGTGGGGCGGGGGTCACTGACGAGGAGGACGAGCCTCCGAAACACCGGTGTATGGCCCTGGCGTACCAACCTCGTTTTAGGCTAAAACCATTCTTTTTTTTGGATTTGATTTTGAATGTTTATAACGAGGTTTTAAAAACAGTCGATTCAAGGATTAGTTTTGGTCTACCAGCCGAAACATCGACTGATGGTGATGGACCAGTGTCATAGTACACTATGCCATCACCACTTACCACATACGCCTCCCTCCTTGCTATAATGCAGGGCTTAATGTGGGGCGGGGGTCACTGACGAGGAGGACGAGCCTCCGAAACACCGGTGTATGGCCCTGGCGTACCAACCTCGTTTTAGGCTAAAACCATTCTTTTTTTTTTTGGATTTGATTTTGAATGTTTATAACGAGGTTTTAAAAACAGTCGATTCAATGGATTAGTTTTGAAATATGAAAGACATGGAATTGGCAAACTTCATCCTCTCGTTTTGAAACCGTAAAGGCTTGGTAAAAAAAGCTGCTCGGTAAAATACGCCAGAATATAGTGCGTATTCTGTGACACATTCTTCGTTCAAGTACTTGCGTACCGAAGTATGCGCTCATGGTCGTGAAAGGGTGGAGGGAAATAATAAGATTTTCTAAAGATTCGCTAGCAGAAAATGTTGTCTTAAAGATATTTGCTTGAATTACTCGACATTGAGTTACTATGGAACATATATCTGATGGAAAGTGTTGAAATGAGGGAATCTCGGCCTGTACCGCTTTTGAGCGCTCAATCAACTACTCTCTTCCTTCTGTTATTTATTCATTTTGGTTCAAATATCTCGCATGTTCCTATATTCTGATATTCTGATGTTCTTCAAATTAATTAGTAGGAATTATGATTAACGGACCGGCTGCTAGAAAGATATTCCTTGGGAACGACATGGTCAAAACCTGAAAGCGTCTTTTCGGCCCTAAAACATCCTTAGTCGGTCGGTCAACTTTGTTCATTCAATCCTACTTTGTTTATTAATTCAAAATCATCTCCAAATCAACTGAAAGGAAATCTGCCTGCTAGGAAAGGATGCCGAACAAATTTCTTGGAAGCGGCATATCAAGATCTCAGGACCTGAAAACGCCATTGCAAGGTTAAGAGAGGATTCCACGGAATATTGATCTGTACAACCAACAATAAGGCCAGCCTCAGTACCCCGTACACACGGTGCTCCCGTCTATGGCGTCAGGAGACGATTAGTCGGTGAAGAACCATAAAATCACGGGATACGAAGAATACTTGGGACGCCATTAATACCTGATCTGTTAAAAGGGCAATAAACACGCCACGGAGATTGATTTCTACTCTGCACCTGTAATGTGTTTTCTGCTCTGCGCCCGTAATGCAAAAACACTTTCCTTTGACGCCAGTCTTCATAAATTTCTTGAAGCAACAAATCGCATGAAATAACACGTAATTGCCGTACAAGAAACGAAAACTAAGAAGACCGAAATACGTTAACTGAACAAGGGCACACTCGTAATCACGGAGAAAAGGTGTCACCACGAAATTTCGGTGGCGCAGGCTTTGCGTTCACCCGTCCATCACCCATCTCGTCGACATGTACGAAATCCTTTTCCCTCTCTTAGCTATTCTTCAACTCCATCTGAAGCGTAATACTGAAACTACTGTCATCAACTGTCATTCACCAACCGGCGCAGCTGATAAACACGAACTGGACGCGTTTTACTATCACTTGGAAGAAGTTATCCGTAATGATAAGACGTATCATAGAGTCGTTGGCGGAAAATTCAATGCCAGATTAGGGATGAATAACGAGAGCGAGAACAGGATCAAAAATTTGGATTAGGAGAAAAAAACGAAAATGGAAACCGTCTCGCCGGATTCATATCTGCGGTTCGTTCCACGGGAATTTACTTTTCCAGAAGAAGGAACAGCGCTGTTGGACATGGGAGTCACCTAACGGCACGACGCATGCAGAAGTCAACCGTAGTCTTACCAACAGAAGATGGTGCCTGTTCGACACATTTGTAGTGTCATCATTGGAAGAAATCCTCGAACCGTTTACGACGAAAACATCCTAAACGAAATCCTAGCCAACCATCACTGGCAGATTAAGGATGATCCGACCGAAGACTACGAGCTTCTTGCCGGAGAACTAAGAATGTGCGCGGACTCAGCTTCACTTACCCGACTCAGAAGAGCCGACCACATCGCCCTAAAAATGCGGGAGTTGCTCGAAAAGCGAAGGAGGCTGGAGGTTCATCTTAATGCAACACATTTAGCTCGGTTGATATCAAATACCAGCTGCAGAAGAGCTTTGCAGGAGGATCTACATCGGTATCGGCAAAAAAATTGTTAGAAGCAACGCAAGAAAGATCTAGTCCGAAAAAGTGTCGTCGGAATCTGTGTGACTATAGCTCTCCGCTCTCAGTGTTGATGAATGTAAATGGGATCACGAAAACTCTCTGCCAGAATATGGGATTGATATGGGAAAAATTCTGCACCAGTCTCTTTCATCAAATTATACCCGTCTTAGACTCCGTAATCCCCACTATAAAAAAACCGCCTATGATTCTGCCAGCTGAAGTTTGAGTCGCGATTGAAAGCATGAAAAAGACGCAGCTCGAGTACCCAATAACATCTCTTCCGACTTGGTGCGAGCCGGAGGTCATAATTTACATGTACTACTTGCGGCATTTTACCTCAACATATGACATTCTACCTCAAAAACGAAAAAATTTCAGACCAGTGGAGAACGTCGGGCACAGTCATCATTCATAAAAAGGGTGACCGAAGGGATCTTTGCCACTATCGCTCAATCTGCTTGTTAAGCATAGTTTACGAGTTTTTTACGAAGATCATATTTCTGTGCATATTATGAGCACTGGATGAGGCACAGCCAGTTGAGCAAACAGGATATAGACAGCGATTTTGTTGAATGGACCACATCCAAACCGTGTCGGGTGACATAGAAGTCTGTTAGGAATGCAACCTGCCCCTAATCTTAACTTTCATCGACTATGAACAGCATTTGCTAGCGTCGAAGGAAATGCAGTCCTATCAGCGCTTGCCGATCGACGAGTGGATCCGTCCCACATAAAAACTTTGTCAGACTGCTATCGGAACTGCACCACAAAAATACACCTATTTCATCAATCTCTTATCTCCTCAATGGAAAAAGGTTTGTCAAGGCTATATATCGCCAAAGCTGTTCACACGCCGCACTGCAGAGGATAATTATGTCGCTTGATTAGGGCGAGAAGGGCATACACATTAATGGAAAATTCCTGCCAAATCTCGTTTTGCGGATAATATTGTCTTATTCTCAAATAGCTATACTGAAACAGAGACGGTGTTCAAAAAGTCAGCGAAGCGGGAAAAGAGATCGGACTACGCATAAATCGCACGAAGACCCAGCCCATGAAATATAACGGTGCAATGAAGAACATATCAGACTAGATGGTGTTTTGATTACGGAGACCTCCTCGTACGTGTACCTTAGTCGTTCACTGAGTATGAAGAACGTTATGAGGAGGAACTTGACAGAAGAAGGAAAGCAGCCTGGGCCGTTTTTGGGTCTTTCAAAGAAGCTAACGACCAAACAATGGACCTGAGATTACGTGCAAACCTTTTCGATTCAACAGTGCTCCTAGCGCTTAAGTATGAAGCGGAGACGTAGGCTGATACTTCGACCACGTCAAGACTACTGCGAACTACGCACAGAGAGCTTGAACGATGTCTTATAAAAATTGGTATGCACTCACAACACCTAACCTGCATGCACAGCTCAGATCTCAGGAATTCATTCATCTTCGTGATCTTGAAGAACTCACTTTGATAGCGAGGCACAGATGGGCCGATCATGTACTAAGAAAACTGGACGACCGATGGACGAAACGAACTGTAGAGTGGACACCACAAGAACAGATGCGTCCTCGACGATGTCCACCTACACGTTGGGGGGAGGTATTCACTAGGAATTAGGCAGCTGTATTCATATCTTTATTCGCATCAATTGTATTCGTACCTGTCGATATTTTCAGATCATACTATAATAGTCGCACCAGTGTCATGCTCGAATGAAGCCACTGCCATCGACGACAATTGCGTGGAGACGAGGCGAATAGAAGATACGCTGGGTCCACAATTCGTGAAAGCGAACCGCTCAAGTATCCAGTAGATAAAGTATTGAAGTCATTAACGACATTTGATAAAATCTATTTCTTTGATGAATACCGGCGAAAAATTCTATATTCTGGACCTCGTATAGTTGAAACGTCAAAGAATAACGGCGTGGGGCGCGATGTATTGCAATCATATTGATCGATATTGATCGCTAATTGATTTTTAATATGTTCCTTTGCGGACGGCGCCATTTTCGGCCGGTGGGCGCCTCGGACGACTTATGAAGAGAGGCTGCCGGCGCCTGCTTCAAAATTGATACAGTAGTTTTCTTATGAATTCCACACTTTTTTGCAATAAATGAGGTTTTTTGTGTCAATAAATGGTCAAACATGATGGAACAGACCTTAATAAGGTTGTTCTTTATTAGAAATAACACAACTGCTCCATTTTCAAGAATTAAGGAATTAAAACCGAGTGTTCACGAGAAAGCTATACTTGAAACCTTATCAAACCTTTTAATATTTTATTCCTACTTAACCACAGTCAAGTCAAATTTGTCCTTTTTTATTAGTTTTCATACATTTCACTGCATGAAGTGCACAAAATTCCTCATACTGCCTAAAAATTGGAAAACGATAAATGGTTCCTCAAAAATAGTGCTGCTTATTGCATGCGATTACACTTCGTCAAAATCTTCTAATATATTTTCTGATCGGCAGCGCACTTTAGATTCCCACTCAGATCAGTGCGTTAATTCGTTCCAATTTTCTATTCATAGTTCTAGTAAGGGAAGAAGAGATGGAGGTATACCGATTCCGTCCAGTCACCTCCACCCACTTTGTGATCGTTGGTATAAATGTATTTTTGTTTCTGTAAAATGTTTTAATTGTTACTCGATAGCTAAAATCAAGCTAATTTGAACAAAGTATGCTAATCTTTGAATGGCTTGTTTTCTTCGCTGTAGCAGGTGAAAGAATATTTTATTACACATTCAAGTATTTCTCTCCGGGTAAAAGTTTTCCATAAATAGTTAATAATCTTAAGATAGGGCGAATCCTAGCAATTTTAACAACGCATTTGTTTTTCGAAGAGGACTTTTCGGAGTGCTGTGACATTCAAAGCAACATTAAAGTTCACAAACTTTGATAATTTTCGACGGAGCATCCTGCTTTCCTCATCGGGAAGAACGAGTTTTCTGATTTGTTTAGGAGTCGCAATAGCCATTTGATAGGTGAAATCTCGAGAAATTTGATGGCATGCTTCGTTTTTCAAATGAATTCCTTAGTGCGATCTAACACTGAAAATAAAAATATCGTTCACACTGAAATGCTCCTCTCCCAACAAAGTTTTTTCGCTAAACTTTTAACAATTTTTCTACAGCTCAAGTTTCGACCATTTCCATAGAACTTTGTTTTTGAGAAGAACTCCTCATTAAAGTGTAGCAGTCACAAGAAGATTGCGTTTTGCAGTTAGTTTATATATTGCTAAAGCACGGTGAGTTGGAGCCAATATCGCAAAATTCCTCCTTTTGGAGTGCGGAAACAAATATTTTTCTGACAGTTACAGCTCTAAGTAGTCCTCTTCAAAATTTAACTACGACTATGTAATTGCTGAGAGTTGCACTATCGAATAAATATTAAAACAAAGTAAAGTTCTCTTGATTAAACCGCTTCTAGCGGTGGCATCATGTTTCAAATATACACCCATTGATGCAGAGTACATCAATGGTTATCGAATGGTCATTACTGTTTGTAGAAAAAACTTAATCCAGCGAGAAATCCTTGGAAGTGAAACAATATTTTATTTTGACTTATACGGCGTACAATACAAGCCATTTGAAAAACAAAATATATCGTTTGAATTTGTTTGATTTCAGCTTACAAATGAATGCTTATAATCTAGTAGATTGAGCCTTTTTTAGAAAAAACTAAGGGTTCGCGTGCGCAATCGTTGTGATGCGATTGAATGTGACAGAAATTGTTTTCAGAGGTAAGGATTTGTAAGATAGTTTGGTGCTATTCTTTTCAGAAACACGTCTACAAAAAATCCTTCAATGATGACTTAGGTTTCGATGGCAAAAACAAAAGCTTGTAGGAACGGAAATCAACTATATAATCCCAAAATTCTGCTATGAACTAGAAAATTGGGTTGAGATTGCGAAACGTAATCTTAAAAAATTATTGTTGAAACCTACCATGGAATTGTTTTTGAATAACAAGTTTAGTATTAGGATCGAAACGTCCTGCGCTTTTGACTGACTACAGAAATATCAAGAAGGCATGAGAAATTGTTCAATAACAGTTGGAAATGTACTTCTTTTTAGCAAGGATGTGGTTTTTCCAATTGAAAAGGCAAGCTTTTGGGAAGGACTAGCATTGATCTTGAAGAAAATTAGTCATGCAAGACCCTCGTCACTGATATGTTGATTTTTGATGACAATGTTACTCTGAGAGCTTTATTAACCCGAAGATGTTTTAGAGCACGCATCACTCTTCGTATCCCGTCCGAACGGCGCGCCTAGCTGAGGATGATATTGACGGTCACCGCTCACAATGGGATATCACAAGCGAAGCACTGCAGCACTTATGAGAAACCGAAAATTAGGTTTCTAGTCACAGAGCTTGCCGACTCTGCGCAGATTTCTGAAACACAAGCACCGCGCACAAAACAACACAAAACCTCAGAAGTATCCATCAAATGCGCTCCATGGCAGATTTTCATGGGACATCTTGGTTCACCGTGTGATTGGCCGCAAAATAAACAATTAAAATAATATTTATAAAAACAATTTAACCTCAAACAAAATTTTAAACTATTTCAAGGTTCTTATTTATTTTACTTTTTGTTACAAACTTCGTCAGAATATTCATAAACAGCCTTAGAAACTGTTTTTGGCCGTCTTTTGGAGGCCTGGCTACATTCATCCAAAGCAACAGTTCGGCAGACTGAATTGTTTTGATGTCATAGTCATCGTTTATTCCACTAACAAAGCATTGACTGTAAAAGAACTGGTCAATGACAATATCCTTGAGCACACTTTATCATTTTCGGAGCTCATCCTCTATGATAGGGACGGGTGGCCGATAAAATGACATTGATGTGGCGAAAACGCCAAAGCACGCGTGTCTACTCAACTGTTGCTTCGAAAGAATGTGACTAAACCTTAGAAAAACAGCTGAAAGCATTCTAAATGTCTATATTTTAAGACTATTATCCCATTAGTTAACTCTTGAATAGTTACATGGGACTGTTATAAGGACACAAGTCTTGCAATGGACAAACTCATTCAGACTCACCAAAGATCAGAAAAAATTCCAACAGTGTACAACAGTCATCAGAAATCGCAATTACACAAGCTTTGCGAGAATTGTAGATAAGGAAACACTTTATGGCGTACTGCTTGAAAATTTCAATGTAGTTTTCCGTCCTGTGTTACAGTCGAGCTTATACTCTGATCCACAGTAAGGTCGGGTTTGAGAGGAGGATGGACGCGAAGCGTACTCGCAGAGATTGTCAAAACAGCTGTTCGACAACCGTCGATCTTTCTGAAAAGACACAGCAAATTACTGATTGTTTGGATTCTAAAATTATGCTAGATTAGGTAGCAAATATTTTGGTGCCCACTGAATGTTTTTTCGTTCAACATGGCCGGTGACAGGAGACCCTATCTCTTACTGGTGGCTGTTTTATCACACTGTGGTCAGAGAGCGTTAACAACTCAAGAATCATGCCATTCACTTTAAGTGCTTTCTTAAGACCATGCTCAAAAATACAATATGCCTATTAATATTGTTAAGCCACGCAAGTGGTCTGATGTGGGCACTTATACAGTGCTTTACACGCGTTTCGTCCCTGCAGCCTTGTCAATTGCACGGTGCCTTTAGTGTGAGCGAATCCCTCCTGAGAGAGAACCCCTTGCATACAGAAACCGCAGACGCAGTATTCAAATAATAATTATCAGGCATATTAAAATTAAGTCTGATCTTAAGAAAACACTCAGAACAAATGGTATGATATTTCATGATTACCAGATAAAGGCAATCGAGTGTAAAACACTGTCCGTTTAGTGCTGTTCATCACTTGACGGCGCATGAAAATATTACATTTGCGGTTCTTACATGCAAGAGAGTTCTCCTTTAAGAGGAATCAGTGCAGACGAAAGGCATCGTGCAACTGACGAGGCTGCAAGGCCGAAATCTGTATATTGCATGTACAAGTGCCCAAAACAAACTGCATTCATGACTCAAAATAATTATCAGGCATATTTGAACACAAAAGTTATGGTCAAATTGAAAAAATTGCTACTCTTAGCAAGCAGACGAAGCCCGGTTTTTGAGTGAAAATTCTGACATCTTTATCTCGAGTGCTTTGTTTAGACCACGCTCAAATTTCAATATATCATTTCATCATTATTTGAGTCAACATGTCATGTGATCTGGTAAGGGCTCTTGTACAGCCCGAGACACGTGTTTCGTCCTTACAGACTCATCAGCCGGGCAGAACCCGTCGTCTGTCGATCTTTTCATAGTCGGTTCTCTCGGGAGCGTCGCACTCCTTATATATAGTTATCGACGACGTACGCTTTACACTCTATGTCAGGTGAAACATTCACCTAACACAGAGTGCTGTGCACTCGATTGCTCATTGGCTGGTACTTTTATCATAATCATACCTTTATTTCGAGTGCTTTGTTTAGACCACTCTCAAATTTCAATATAACCTTTCATCAATGATAAAATGATAATATAATATAGTATAGTATAGTATAATTATGATAAATAAAAATAATATAGTAAAATATATAAAATAATATAGCAATATAATATAATATATATAATAAATATGATAATATAGTTTAATTATGATAAAAGTACCAGCCAATGAGCAATCGAGTGCACAACACTCTGTGTTAGGTGAATGTTTCACCTGACATAGAGTGTGAGCGTACGTCGGTCGATAACTATATTTAAGGAGTGTGACGCTCTCCGAGAGAACTGACTATGAAAAGATCGACAGACGACGAATTCTGCCCGGCTGATGAGTCTGTAAGGACGAAACACGTGTCTCGGGCTGTACAAGAGCCCTTACCAGACCACATGACATGTTGGCTCAAATAATGATGAAAGAATTCTGACACCTTTTTAAGACAGCGAATCAACTTCAAGATATTGTTGACATTACCTTTTGTCGTTTATTCGATGAAAGCCCTTGTCGAAGTTGCCACTTCGGAACAGATTTCTTTACCACTCCGAGTAAAACACACATGCATGTTTGATGTGTGTACTTTTAAATTCTCGTTCTGTGCTCTCCTTTGTATATAAACACAGCGTGGAACATTTATCTGAAATATCATTGATCCTAAGTGCAATTATAGCACTGATTTACTTTCGGGATTATAGAAATACAGACGTTGTAACTGATTGAAAGCAAGCTGCCGCGACGAGGCTCGTCACTGGCTGAAACACGAGCGGAAGGCATCCTCCTCTCGAAAAATTCGAATAACGCCGTCGGAAAGCGTCCTTTCAGTTTTCGATAGGGTAGGTCCTTCAAAAAGGGTTTAGATGGCAACTGAAGGAAAAATTTATAAATATGAAAAACAATTAGCCTCGCAAATTTCGTAAAACTAGAAACTATTCTTGAAGTTAACCGTGCAATGCAGATCTCAGTGGAATGTAAAAGCAACAAATGGGTGCGAAGAACTGAAAGGTAAACCTCGTATGTAGATGATCCATCAAAACTGTCGATTCTTTCACGAAACATCAAACACATAAACTCCTTGTGAGTCCATTTAGTCTTTTTCGAGGCTCTGGATCTCAGAATGCTTTCCTGAGAGTCGACAAATTATAACAATCACAATAATACTAGCGATAATAATGCTTAGTGACAATAATAACAATAACAATGACAACGGATAAATATAAAGCATCACATCTGATCAACTCTGAAAACAAGCGCTAGGCAGTAGACAGCACTATTCCTCTCAAGACAGCGCGTGTTGTTTTGCACATATTATTCACTAGAGACATTTTTCGCTTGCCAAAGCCATTTCCCTAAGCTATCACTAGTTTTTAAATAGCTTGAAAAATGGCGAGTCTAGTAATAAGCCTCTGTTTCAAGAGGCCTCTTCTTTAGGCTGCAGCAACGTAAAGGATATTACGTTTTTCCCAGTTGCTCAAACTTCATAACGGATTTGTTGGTGATATAAAATACTTATAAAAGCAAATTTCCCCAGAGAGTGATAGGACAAAATCCCTCCTACAAATCCATAGAAAACCCATCTAATGAAGTACTCGAAAAATTGTTGACAGTCATCGATGAGCTGCGACTGCATGTATACGCAGTATCGTTTTTGACGCACTAATGCTTTTCACTCAAATAAGAGCTCTGTGTCCACTAAAGATGTGAGAAGGTTATAGAAAAACATGGAATACTACAGTAGTGCGAAAAACGTAGCGATGTTCCCGAAACGGAAGAAAGATCCTTATCAACTAAAGAAAAATCACACCACTTTTGCGTCGCGCTGCGAGCAGCGATTTCATGTGCTATTCCCGAAAGATTAATCGTGCCGCATGGGCCTCAGAATATGCACATGATCGCCACTGTCTTCAAGCGTACCTTGTCAGACAAAGTGGGTCATACTGTAAAAACTGCGGAGCCCAACCTACAAACGTTTTATCACAAATGGCAATAAAACAATAACGATGAAACGCAAAGTTCCGTCTGGAAGAGTGTTGTTATAGCAGACCTTATCTATATGATAAGAGTAGGAAATAATCCACAGATTTACCTTTACAACGCATCCGATCACCTTTACACGGCCGTGGAAATGCCTTGCACTTGGCGACGTCTTCAGCAGCTTCAACCAAGTTGGTCTCCGTTGAACCTTCAAAAGCTGTCTGTTATTCGTGCAGGAGCTTCGATTCTTGCAATTTTGAGAACAAGTACTAATTGGTCAGATCGCCAGAAGCAGTCAGAAGAGTTAGTGAGTCTTTGACCGCATTCTCATCATTGACGACCAATATTGTTCTGGATATATCAAAGATAATGAATTAGTACTCAAACACTCAATTCTCCGCGGACATTACATACTGCTTCCCCACAATATTAATGGCTAAAGCATCATCAATTATTCAAGAAGAAGATCTTTAACGAATAATTTGATTTTGACCGATTCGTGTGGTCTGCTATGTAAGATTAATAGAGCCCAAAAATTGGTTTTTTCTGATAACAGGTGGACAAATGAAAAGTCGATCTTATTTGATGGAAAAAAACTTCTCATTGGATAGTCAGTGAGCATTCGAAAGGTGAGACTAGTAGCTGCAGTCAAAATGTAGCGGTTTTCCAAAACACCCCTTCATAACACTATCACACTCAAAATTATTTCGTGTTTCATAAAAACACGTGTTTTTTCCCCTTATGTCGCTTATATTTCATTGGATAAACTCCTTCCTCAGAGTGCTAGTATTCAAACTATAGCACTTTCAAAAAACTCAAAATGGGTTTGTTTTTCTAAAAGCTCTTTTAAGCATTTAATTTGATCTGGTCTTTGATTTGTGCTTTAAACCTCAGCCGACAAGGCCACTTCTCTAGACCATTAGCAATCATATGATAGAGTAATAGTTTCTGATTCTAATGACGTGCTTATTTTCGCTAAATACGGTTTAGCAGGGAAAAAAAGTTCGAGTTTTAGATTTTTGGTAACGTTATTTACAAGCTATTGGAAAAGGCGAACACCGTGGCAGGAAGCGTGACAGAAGGTAAGCGAGGCGAGACGATTGATATTTTGTTATTCAGATGGTAATTTTTCATCGCTTCGGAAGAAACTTTATATGAAATGATTGACTAAGGTACTACTAACACTTTTCTACGCATCAAAATGCTTTTCGGCCTCCAGCAAGTAATACGAGTGATGAAATTGAGGTAAAAGGCGAGTGCAAAACATAATCTTTGATCTGGATGATGCAACGTCATAAAAGGGTGTTTTGAAATCTGGTGACGGACGTGGGACAGTAGCCTCGAATCTCAGCTTTCAAATGTTTACTAGCATTCCCATAAAAAACGTCTCTTCAACGAATGAGATCGGTTCTCCATTTGCTCCTTTCTAATCAAAAAGAACCAAAAAATTGTCATTAGGTATATTCAACTTTGAACGTGATTTCAAAAAAAAAAAAACACTCGAAACGAGCGGTGTGATATTTTATAATTACCAGCCAAGAGCAATCGACCGTCAAACACTTCTGATATAATAATTATCTTTGTCTCGACCGCATGTATAAATAATACGTCGTAGCTTACTCTATGTAATGAGGCTAGGTTTCCCCGAGAATTAGCTAAGGCGAAGGGCACCGCCCTATTGATATGATGTCAAGGTCGCAACACGTGTATTGAGCTTAGGAAGTTGCCCATAACAAATCACATGAATGCCTCAAAAATGATTACCAAATATGTTCAAATTTGAGCACGGTCTTAAGAAAGCACTCGAAACAAACGGTACGATCTTTAACTTTCGTGAACAACCAATTCTTTTTTCTAGAACACAGTACGAGCGAAATATAATTACAAAAATGCTGAAGCAAGAGCAGAATTCATCCCACAACAGACTTCAAGTTTTACTAGTAACCCAGCTATTTCGTTGTACGTCATATCGTGCCCTGCCATGACAAAGAATGAACAGTAAACAGAAGTTGAGAATTGTGGCTATAGTCCCAGCTTAACTAAATTCAGTGCCATTTTGTGTGCCGGAGGTCAATCCTTCTCATAGATTATCACTAAGAGCAGCCGATATGGTAAAAGAATGGCTGAAAAAAACACAGTGCGATCACCTTGCTAGAGGCTTGAAGGCTTTAAAACAGTTTCCATGAACATATCGAAGTTTTATAAGGGGCTTCTGGAAATAGTCGAATGAAAGGCAATGGTAGGTAACACATGAGTTTCTTGATATGGGTTCGAGTTCACTTCACGTCAAGCTCCAAATAACTTGCATCCCATCATACCTTTGATAGGTCGATCATGGCAGGTTAATTCGTTTGCCTTTTTTAGAATTGATGCTCGCAACCAGGACGCTGTCAATATTCTGTTTTCTCTGAGTACATAATCTTGTGAATAACAAAAAGTGCGTTTACGGCCTTCAGCTCAAATGGAATCACTGTGATGTTTACTGGTTCGTGAGTGTTTCGTCACGCTTTAGATCAAAACTAGTTTGATAAAGATAGTTTCATTGGAAGGATCTTAGTATTTATTCTCTAGGATTTTAGTGACCGAATCGCGGACTGCATGGCAGAAAAATGGAGTAGATCTTCTTCATTATCAGTTCCATATCGTAGCGAAAAGTGATTTTGGTTCACCAGGGCTTGTAGCGGATCAATGCCTTTAAATAATCCGCCTATTCAGTGGTTGAGTGTCATAATGCAAACGTAAACGGCTTCAGGAAAATGATACGGAAATTTCCAGCAGTATTCTTAGGTGATCTGCCAGTCCGAAATAGCAGATAAAGCGTTGTCATATATGGTATTCACAAATCACACTAGCCCTGCTCACGTCTACTGTACGGATTCGAGCACTTCCTGCGTTTGAATCTCGTCTCATTTCCACGATGCACGCAGTTCTAGTTTAGTTTCTTTTTTCGCATGCGTTTCGCATGCGCAATCGGCTGAGAAGTGTGATCTTCTTCATGAATGCCGTTGAATGATATTAGAGCTACTTTTAAGCTTTATCTTTAGAGCAGTAAACCCTAAATTTATTAACCAAAACTAATTAGAATCGTTTAACAACACTATTCACAGTATACGCTGTCAGCCTGAATACATTTCTGCCATCTCTCAGGAAACAAATTAATGCCGCTTTGCGCAGAATCTCCAAACTTTCTTTTTGGCACCAAATGACCGAACTTGCCTCATCATATCCGCTCAGCGTAGCATTTGTCGTAATTCGCTGCTTTATGAATACGGATCGGGACGCGATGCACAGACCGCCTTCGAGTGCATCAGCCGTGCAGAGGTTCAAGAATTTGTTTCCGGGCAAACACCGTTTCGGTTCTTTTCTGAGTCTCGTTCCAGCAACAACAAAACGAAGGGCCAGCTGCGCAACGGACATCTACTCAAAGTTGATCGAGACACCAAATTGACAGAGAGGAAGCTGAACGACTGGGCCGGGAGTTATTGCATCATCTGACGTACAGTTTTGACCTGTCATCGCCTGACTACCATCTCTTTCGGTCGCTGGAGCACTTCCCAATCAGAGGATCCGACAAATCAGTCATTTGCGTCGAGGATTGACAATTTTCATTAAGTACAAGAATGCCGAGTTCTATGAACCCAATATCGATGTGACTGAGAGATGGCAGAAATGTGTTCAGTCTGATGGTGCAAACTTTGAATATTGTTAAGCAATTCTAATTATTTATGGATAATAAATTTGGTGTTTTTGGGCAGTGCCAAAACATATGACAAGACCTATTATTCGAGACGATTCTCTTTCGCGTTCTGAAAGTGCCGGGCAGCGCTCACATTCAAAACACACTCAAAGAGTAAACTGATTTTAGAAAAGGTCTGGTAGCAATTTCCTTAACTTGAAGGTATGAGAAGATTGGTGAGTGCGGGGCAATATCAAGCTGGCACCGTGTTCGTGATGAAACTACATCAGTGCCACAGCGCTACCCGACGGCCACATACATACAGTTGATCAGAATTCCAAGCCGAATTGCAAATTAGGATGTAAGTATGCAAAGAATGGAACACAACAAACCAGTGACTGAATTATTCTGTCGCTGCTAACAAAAGAAATGGTGTCCAAGACACGATCGATCTGGAACCATTCTCCTTTCGTTTCCACACGCGCACAGGGCACACACAGTTTGCAAGGACTCCGATACGAGACGCAGTCCATGGATCTACAATGGAGATGATGAATAATAAACAAGATACCGATCTTTCTTATCCCGTTGGAGAAGAAAGATGAAATCGTTGCACAGAGCACGATTTAGAAACATAGCGCTTTCGGTTGCTAAAGTAGGATTTCTCCCCACCATTTTGAGACTTTCTTGGATTTCTCTTGAGCTTCAATGCTATATGTTCTTTGCACAATATTTCTTCCTACATTTTGTCCTTATAGAACCGTCCGTGTCGAGAAAAAGCTCTCGTCTACTGCGCAATTTCTTCTCTTGGCATCTAATCAATCAAAATCAGCTGTAATCTCAAAACCAAATAGCTATCAACTTAGGCACTGATTGAAAAAAAAATCAGTTACCTATATGATCAGATCCGAGGTTTCTAATTATAACATTTATTGGGTACAACAGCAACACATCATAATCACAATACAATGGCCAACGTTTGAGACGGTTTGACCTTTTCCGAAGCGACAAAATGGCATGCAATCTACTCAATCAAACTCTTCATCCCACCCTTTATTTCAGACGACATAAGTACCGCTATACAACAGTCGTTGAGAAAAGGAGGCCTCTCAAAATTGGTGGCAGTGATTGACGCATTGAAAAGTACTTCAAAACGTCAGTTACATCGTAACCACCTGTATTTCCGTCTATGTATTACGAATAACGGCACAATATACCGCAACGGTAAAGACGTTGATTGTTGAGCTCAGATACAGTTTACCTGATCTCTTGTGAAACGTGCGGAGACGAATATAACGGCGAACCCGGAAGACTGCTCTGTGCCCTATGAATGAAGACCTAGCTGGTAAACGTAGAATTAAGCAAAACATCCCGTTAGGTGAGCACAATACACTCTCATAACGGAAAAGATTTCAAAATAGAAGTACTTATTCTTGGAAAGGAACATAGATCTCAGCTCGAAGATTATCAAAGCGCATTGAAATGATCACAAGACATTTGTGCGCTTAATCTTTGACAAAATCTGTCAAACAAGAATGGCAAAACGATGAGTATAGATAGAAAACTTTACATCACGCAATTTAATGCTTAGGTACTGGGTTGGTGCAAAAGTAAATACGGTTCAAGATCGTGCTGAAGCGCATTTCTTTCTTGATTTGTTTTGAATAGTAACAATGGAGAGGTGACGAACGTAATTTTTTCTGCAAAACCTCGCACGGTCCTAAGAAGGAAAACTTCGACTAGTGCTTTTCCCACGAATTGTGATGAGGTCGGTACACAAGTAATTGAGATTTGTAGCTGCTGAAATGCGTCTCCTGTGTAAAACTTTCTTTCAGAACCACCGCACTGTGCGCTTGTTATCTTAAGCTGATTATATTGTTAGTGCAGGGGGTTGTCTCTGCTGCTTTACGAGATATTCCGAACTGACACTTTTGAAAGCGCAATCACTATCGCATTAACCAGAATCTCCTCGATAGTCTATATATACATATATATGATAGACAGCAAGTACTACGTCATTAGCAACAAAACATGAGGCGATGAATGTAATCAGAATGATATATAGTATAAATTAAATGCAAAACATCAATTACTTTCCATCAACGTAACTTTAAGCTTATCTCCTTTAGTTCCGAAAGTGTTTGACAGAGGAGATCGCATGTCAGTTTGACTTTTGGAGATTCTGAAGGAGATAATACTGCCGAAACATTAATCATTGTACTACTATTGCACTGTATCACCAGTGTATCTAATGATTACTATTATTGCAAACTCCGAGCTGCTCATAAAGAAAGATAATAAATTGATTTGAGTGGTGCAAAGGATCTGACACAAATAATTCTCTAACTTTGATATTCTTCTACTTTCTACTTTGTACAGTATCAAAAATTATTCGTAGTTTCTTAACATGGAAAAGAATAGGAATAAACGAAGTTTATATATGATATTACGGCATATTGCATGCGACTTCAGTTCATTGAAACTAGCTCGTTCCATAAATTTTGGCGCTAGAGCAATAATAGCAAATTTCTTAAAAGAAGTAATTGAAGTTGCATGATTTTGGTTCTATTCAATTGCACATTTTCTTGCGAACATTTTGGTGTACAAGTTGCTTATACTTGCTCGAAGATGGAGCTGTGTTGAGAACGAATTCGCTTGTTATTCATGCATAAATGGCGCGAAAGGGTAAATGTTAATAAAGCGGGGCGCAAAAATAACCCTTTCTCGTCAAGCCTAGATTTTTCATTGGTCTTATGGTAGTCGTTCGGTAACTAAAAAAACTGCGGTTTCGATACTTGAAATATAAAAACTCTTTTCTAATTAACTGCAGTAACGAAGAGAAAATTATGTTTTTTCCTGGGTGTGCATACTGGAAATTACACTCGTATTTGCTTAGCTTTCTGACTGAACAAAGTTTTATTCGCTGACGTTTTAAGTTATTAGATAGCATGAAAAATAAGAATTCTCAATATAAACTTGGATTTTGAATTAGTTTTTAATGGAAGCTGTTTACTGCGCTGTAATAACGATGAACAGAATTATGTTTAGCCCTTCGAATGTCCTGCATGCTTCGCTATCGCTTACGTGTGGCCTTACAGCAGAGTTTGATAATCACTCGATAGCTCAGAAGGTGTAAATTCTGGGATTGATTTGTTTCTTCAACTGATTTCTTTAGTCCGCTTTGATGAGTTAATTAAGATCACGTTTCACACTCTGAGTCAGTGGCTCGTCGCTTGAACCTTGCAGTGGGTGAATTGGTAATTCTGTAGCAAAGTTTGCTCGCTGGAGATAATTTATAGTCAGAAAGAATGATATGTTGCTGAAGGCCTTCTTTGAGAGTCTCTTTTGTTAGAAAGAATGCTCATGTGTCTCAAAAATTCCCGCTTTACAATATAAAGGGCCACATAATTGGAGAAACCACGCATCTCCAATTCTTCTTGCTTTTTGACAACATGTAAAAGTGAATTTTAGAAGCATATTTTCAACAATGTATGACTTTTTGAAAAAGCCTAAGTGGTGCGATTTTAAGTAAGCAGCTGGAACTATCCTTGATAGAGCCCGTAATCATCAACTTTTGTAGTACTCGTTCAAAGAATTTGCATAATCTTAGTCCAAAATTTTCAAATCTAACACTTATGTTGTTAAACTCTTGTTTAGAAAATCTGTTAAGCGATTAATAATATGTACACATAGCACTGACCATCAGCAGTTCACCTATATCAATAGTGGTCAACGACTACCTGCGTCACAAAAAAATTTGCCTGAGCAATATCTTTTTTTGACAAAACGGTATTTTCGTTTGTTCCGCACTCATTCTCAAAAAGACGCATTTTTCGCTCTTTTTAGACACTTTGATAGTCATTCGATAACCTGAATCTCGTAGGCCTGAGTGGTCTAATCTATTTTTCGAAAGACCTGTACATTACGATGTAGCAGTAAAAATATTTCATGTCATAATTGAGTATTTTTTGCTGAGCAAAGCTTTAATTGGAGAGTTCAGTGTTTGATATCACAAATTTCGGCAAATTTAATAGTTTTTTGGGTTTTCGAACAATTTTTCTATTGCGTTGCAACACCGAAAGTAAGATTGCATTCACATGCGACGCACATATCTTGCGCCGGTATGTGGATGGGTTTCGCAACATTGGCACCAAGCCATCAACTTTCAATTGGAGCCGCAGCGGAAATCTCGAGGGTTTTGGAGCCTGAAAACGAATTTTTTAGCGCACTGTAGCAGTATGAATAAAATTGTGTTGCACTTTTTAGTATTTTTCGCTTTATACAGCTTTTCATTCAGGCTTTCAACAACCATTCCACAACACAAATCTCAGCAATTTCATTGAGTTGCCTGGCTTGTCAGAAAAACTTTGTATGTTGCTATAGCTAGAGAAAGTATTGGGCTTCGCACTCGGCGCGCATCGCACGGCACATGTGAATTATGCCGCGCGATATGTAGGGCAACGGGTGTGAAACTCGATATTCTTCTAGCTATTATAGCGCACTAAGAAGTTTTTTCTGAAAAACCAAGCATAACGTTTGAATCGCTGGGATTTGCGCCATCGAATGGTGGTGAAAAGCCTAAATGAAAAGTTGTGCGCAGCATGTGATACTCAAATAGGCAACAGAATTTTTTTCATAAGGTAAAATATAAAACTGCTTAAGTGACAAAATACACATTCAAATTTTTGAGTTTCAAGCTATTGAAACTTTGCTAAGACGTCAAAATTTAGTGAAAAAACTTTTTTGAATATGGGTGCTTCAAGGGGAGAAGTACCGACAAACTATTCAATGTTCTCTAATTTTCAGTAGCTATTATACCATATGAGCATTGTACACAATAAGATATATCAAAACTGAGAGATTTATATCATTACATTCTCTGTACATGTTATTAATTGGCACAATGCCATCATCACTGTCATTGCGTAGTAATGAAAGGCTTTCATTTAAACATAAACGTCATTATTGAGCTAAAAGCATACGAATGTGCAGATAAAATCGTAAGGTATCGAAATCTTACAGGGAGCTCGAGATTTATTTCTAAATCGGCGAGAAAACTTAATCAAATAACAAGAATTTTGCAGCGGCAGTGATTTGCGCTGCGCATGGAGATGACAACTAGTGGCTCAGATGTCAATGAAGCTTTCTCTGGACGGCGCGAGCGCATAAAGATTCTCCAGACTATTCTGCCTAATTTTGATTTTCGCGAACCGCTCCCTACCCATCCATTCTGCAACCGTATCGTCGCCCCTAGCTCCATTAATCTGCAGGCCGCTTCTCCAGCGATTTCCTATGCGCGTCATTCGTGTATGATTAGCAAGCGAATCTGTTCTAAAGACAGCTCCTTCTTAAAGCATGTATAGGCAAAATGAATGCCAAAATGTTCGCAAGAAAATGCGCTACAGGGCGATGCTAAATTTGCGCAACCTCATCGCAAAAATTGTACTGAAAAACGAAAATGGCATACTTTTTAATCTATTAGCTGCGAGTGTATTCAAATGAATAGATACTATTTACAAAGCGAAAATATGAAAATAATTTGCCTGAACTGAAATTTCACTTTACGGCTTTTTTTTTCGTTATAGTAATAAACTGTCAAAAAACAATCGCAAGTTCCATATACCACTATAAAACAGCTCACCGACGACCGTTGTTGTCCTGGCCACTCACGGATTTTCTTTTTGAATTTTTGCTTCGTGTTGAACACAGCTGTGCCATCAGAGAAAAAACTGCTCTAAGAAAAAGCTTTAACTGAGAAGAATTGGAAAAAATCAACAACATGATGATGAAAGGCGTCTCCAAAATGTGAATTAACAAAACAATATTGGAAACACTAATAATGTGCCCATAATTGACAGAGATGTGAGATACACAGACTTTATAACCTAAAGAACTGGCTGATTTCAATTTTCTTGAGAGCGCTAGTAACCATTAGAAAGCTTGAATCTCTGGCTACAGAATTATCTAATCATTCTCTAAAAAGGCTTTTTGTAACGCTGTCGAAACAAAAATATTTGTGTTTTGCACCTGCATATTCATTTCAGAGTTGGCAGTCTTGCTGAAACAGCGCGCTCTTTCTATGATTCGATGTCGAGTACTTTCCCTTCAACGCATCTTAGACTCGATCTAATTGCTCGGAGTGTAGTTTGGCATTGATGGGGCAACCCAGTCGGAGCAAATTCGAATTGTAAGACAACATCACTATGCCATAACGCGGAACGGCGTCCTTTTCGCCAAATGGATTTTGACGTACAACTGGTGGGGCAGCTCGACTTTTTGAAACCCAGCGTTTGCTGCGATGGTGATTGAACAGTTAGGCCCAATTCTCATCCGACGTCACGATACGCTATCAGAATCAATCGTTCCAACGACTTCTGCAATAAGTGAAGATGAATTTCAACACGACGATTAACTTGAGTGTCAGTCAATTTGTGCGGATCGTGGTCAGGCTTCTTGTGGACAAAGTGACATTATTCGAAATGATCTCAGATCGTTCTTCGATTGCCGCTCAATTCTGTTGCCAGTTCACCAGTGCTTGATGATGGAATGCTCATTTCAAGCTACCTGCAGATCTCGATCGCTCGATTTCAATAGCCGGCCAAAACGGGGTTGTTTTTCGTAAACAAGATTGCTACTTTCAAATCGCTTATACCACTTTGCAACAGTCACATGGCTCAATGTTCCCTTATCTTTAGCGCCACAGATCTCCGTCACAGCATCACTTCCCGAAACTGGCTGCCTACAGCAATAGCGTATCAAAACTCAAAGCACAGCTTTGTTCATTGTCATCAATAATATACGAAGAGTTTTTTAAAACTTGATATATTACAAGAAGTATTGCTGTGAGAGTATCCTATGGAGATAGCCCTTAGATATTTTTAGGAATTTACAATAACCGATAATGTGCAAAACGAATATAAAGTTTGAATTTTGCGTGGGTGTTAAGAAATTTTTTTTCAACCTACTAGATACAGTATGTTTTATTTTTTTGTCTATTTCAGTTGTGCCAAAGTTTTGTATCGTAATAGTATACGTACCGAAGTAGTTGACTTGCACAACACGGGAATGAAAACGACCAACAATGCTAAAATCCAGTGATTTTAACCAGCATGAGTCTACAGAGCAATAGAGAGGCTTAAAGAGAACGAATAGGGTGACGAACATCCTCGAGAAGGTCACCCAACCACTTCGCTCACTCCGGAAAACATCCATAAGACCTGCTGCAAATTCACTGACATGCGCAAAATGACAAAGAAGCTCTGGCCCAGCGAGCGGAGAGTCCAAAACATTCTCAATGATAAGTTAAGGCTGCGCAACTAAGAGATCGCTCGAGTTTACTTTTGAGTAGAAAGATGGAAATAACGGCTTTCAAAGGCTCGCCAAATCGTTCATCTGATAGTCGGTGCTCGTTTGTTGAAGGTCCTCTTCACGGATGAGATTCACGGTCAACCACTCCACAATCGCCAGATTATGGGTCCACTACTCAAGAAGGACAGCAGACTGTCAGCTATTAGCAGCAATTTTTACGAGGTGTACTGGAGCCTTAGACTACTTAACACATCAGCGTCGACGTACCTACGCTTCAGAGTAGTGGACTCCTGAGCATTCGGCCCGCTCAGTGATTTCCATCTGTCAAGAGTTGCTTCAAAATTCTGAGTAAAGACATTTGATCGCCAAAAGTGCCGCGTCTTAACTTAGTGAATTATTCCGTGTAGTCCGTACTGGAGGAAAGAGTCTCGATTAGTCGCTACAATACAATAGACGCGTTTGAAACGGCTTTGGCACTCGCTTAAGAGGAACTTACGGTGAAAATGTGTGTGAGTAGTCGGTAGAAATTTTTCGCAAGCGACTTCGTTAATTATAGATGACAAAGGAGACAATTTTGAGAATTTGTTATAGAATTTGTAGTTTGATGTTACAGTTGTAACTGACAGAACTTTTTCCGCTCCCTGTAAATTTATATACATGTACAGTTCTTTCCCGTTAACAACACGATGAAAATTGGCCTCTTTTTCTGAACAACACTTCTCACTAAAAGTGGTAGCGTCCATTTAAAAGTTTAAGTTTCAGGGACTGCTGTTTATAGCGCTGTGGCATTGAACCTTTTATTATGTTCCACATACGCCGCGCGTTTTTTTATTATAACGCCTACCGCTTGCTGGAAGCACAAAAAATATGTAACTGTACAGAGGAAATCCTTGAGCAAAGAATCAGCAAAATCTTTTAATCTCTAATTTTTTTCTAACCGGAAAAAGTGCTAATTTCGAAAACAAAAATCACACGCAACATCTGAATCGCGTCTGTAAGGTCTGTGGATCGCGCGTTATAGATCCACATCTACCACACACCCTGCCAACTGACAAGCAATGAGCGACGTATGCATAACTCAATTTTATTCCCTCTGCTACACTACAATGAAACGGTGAAAGTAAGCACAGAGTTGAAATTTTGGAAACTTATTCCATAGAATGGCTGCCTATAAATTGTGGGGAAGAGCTCCATACTACGAGAGATACACGTGTTAAAAGCAGAGATCTTTCTTTCTGCTACGGCGCTGTAAAAAAGCTTCTACAAAGAGCAAACATATTTTTGGTTTCTTCGAGATTCCAGCTACCGAACATTTATTAGCAACCAAAGGAAAGTGCTTTGTCGAAGGAATATAAGCGTAATAATGATAAAAGCTAGCGACGTGTGTAGAACACAATCTTATTTTGAATGATACAGCGTTATAGGAAGGTCCTTTCAGAAAACGAGCACGCATAGCAGATTCCCAGAAATTGAGTTTTCGAATGACTACTAAACTTTCATGAAAAGTTTCTGACCAGCAAAGAAGGTGAATTCTCCAAAACGTGCCCAATGGAAAAGGACCATATGATTGAATGAGCGTTATATATGCACATATATATGCATGTATGTATAAATAAATAAGTAAATAGATAAATAAATAAATAAATAAATTTTCAGCGGGTTGCACTATAAATTCCTTGGCACAATAACACTTTTGTTACGCTACCTTTACGTTATCCGCACTCTGTTTAGACCTCTCGCGAAAAACGAATGTTTTAGTTGTTTTCCAAATTAAAGCAGTCATTCGAGAGCTTGAATAAAAAGAAATCTTTCCTTCAATTTCCAGAAGCCGTTCCATAGCTCAAATTTCAGCAATTTTTATGATTACTTGGTTTTTGAAAGGGCACCAAAGTGCTTTGTAACAATCAAGAAAGGATGGATTTCGTAGATCATGTATCTAAAGAAGCGCCGTTGCAGGCGGCTGTGTTGCGAAATCCTATCCACATTAAGGCAAATTTCGGTGGTCTGGCGCCAATGCCGCGTTGAGCGGAACTTAGCATTCCTCTAGCTGTTACACTGCAACAAAGTCGTTTTTAGGAATTAAAGATAGTTATTGAAACTTAAAAAATGAAAATGCACGGTTTTCTCAAAGAATGTAGAGAGGTGTAAATAATAAAAATGTTCGAAAATTGCGGAACCTATCTTTCTTAGGGTGTTACAGTGCGATAAAGAGCTTTTTGAAAAAATGAAGCACACAACTGGAATGTACGAGATTTATGCTATTGAATGCTCTCTAAAAGTCTGTAGAAAAGAGTTTGCTTAGCGATAAATATTTGGATGGGAAACATAATTTCATCACTGATCTTACAGATCAATCATAATGCTATTCTAAAATCACATTACACCTTCCAAATTCTTTTAATTTATGCCTGATAATTAATTCTGAGCAGTGCATGTGGTATGTTCTGGCACTTATACAGTGCAATACACGCGTGTTTTGGCCTTGACAGCCTCGTCAGTTGCACAGTGCCTTCCGCCTAAGCCAACCCTCTTGGGGAAACCCACTCCAATCTATCTCAAGGAATTTGGCAAAGACGGGAAGCACTGAGCAACTGACGAAAACGAGGCTGTTAAGATAGAAACACGCGCGCATTGCACTGAATAAGTGCCCATAATGTACCACATTCATGGGTCAAAAATAATTATCAGTCTTATTGAAATTTAGCTGTGTTCTTCAGAGAACACTCCAAACGAATGGCAAAATCTGTTTTTAAGGCCTGGGGAACGTTTAGGGGCATCGAGTATGTAATGAAGAGGAAAAAGAACATCCGACTCCTGCCCACATCTTCGACTCAACGATTATCCCTGCCCTGACGCATTGAGCAGAATCCTGATAGCTACGTAAGAAGGATGAAAAAAAACTTGGCGTTACTGAACGCGCAGTCGAGAAGTCGATGCCAGGAGTTTCCCGTACCTCGCAAATGAGAGAGAGGAACCGAAGTTCCGACCTACGTTAACGATCGAACATAAAGACACCTTTCTACGCACTAGGATATCGAAAATAAGGTGGACCAGACACGTGATGCTCTTCAAGGACAAGCGCTCTAAAGGAAGACCATCGACCCGGTGCTCCGAGTTTTTTTACAAAATACATAGGGGAGAATATTTTGCTTAACAAATCCTAAGAGCGAGGAGGAGTCACTAAGCTACTCTTGCACGAGATGGGAAAAAATGGAAGTGCTGCTGGTGCCCGTTCGAGTCACTCGACGATCGAGGAGACGACAGGTGATACAGTGCAGTACACGTGCGCTTCGGCCTCGACAGCCTCGTCAGTTGCAAAAGTGCCTGTCGTCTTATCCAGATATCTTGGGGAAGCCCAACCCCTTTCTTCGGCAAAATGTTTGTCTAAGAAGAAAGGCACTGTGCAACTGACGAGGACGAGGCTACTAAAGGCGAAATACGCCATCATAACACTGTGTAGGTGCCATTAACATATCACATTCATGGCTCAAAAATGATTATTAGGCATACTGAAAATTGATCGTGGTCTTGAAAAAACACTCGAAACGAATGGCATGATCTCTTATTGGGCTACCGAGTAATCATCGAAGCCTAGAGAAGAATCTAAACAAGTCGTGTCTCCGAGAATTCGAAACAGGGTGCGAATAACGTAAATAATCCTCTGTTACTTCAATAGCTATTTATTTGAAAAAAAAACCAATCAACAGTAAAGTTACCACTGCGATAAATGATATACAACACGACAATCTATTTGATAATATCAGGGCACTTCATAAGTTTTGACACTAGAGCAATGAACATCAAATTCATTACCTAGAAACAATCAAAATTGCTTAACAACACTATCGAAATTTGAGCCATCAGCCAGAACACATATTTTACCATTCTAGCGAAGATAATCACCGTTGACAAAAAATGGAATATCTTCAAGAGTCAATGTCGCCCGAATCAAAGGTTGCCACCAGGCCAACGAGTAACTCCACATTCAGGTCCAAATCAATTCGCGTCAAAGGCTGTGCTCATCATCTCTTAGGACCAAACTGGGCCGAGCAAGAGAGACTTACTACCAGCTGGAGAGATAATCAAAACCAAGAGTTACTGTGAGCACCCGGACTTCTGCAACCAGGCACTGACACGTCGATGTCACCGCAAGTGTGCACGTCGCCAAATCATTAAAGAGGACGCTAAGGGAGCGAAACGGGAGTTTCTGGATCACCTGCCGTATAGCCCTGAATTGTCTCTGTCTGACCACTACTTCCTCCGACCCCTGGTGCACTTTCTGAGCAAGAAGAATTTTCAAGACATCAATCAACTGCATCGAGATTTGACAACCTTTTTGGATTCAAGGATGACGAGTTCTATGAGCGCGATATTGGTGTACTACGTGAGAGATGTGCTCAAGCTGATGGCGCATAATATGACAACTTGTTAAAGCAACATAATTACTTCTTGTTATTGAACTTGATGCTTATTTCTTCAATGCCAAAACTTATGAGAAGACCTCATGAATTGCCTATAAACACTCGGTCTTGGAAAGCATGATATACAACTATTTGCTAGGGGCAAAGATGGATATTTTCCTTCCAGAAAGAATGAGGTCATCATCGAAGAAGTCAGTAAGGTCATGTCTAAACCGATGGTACTCCTCAAATTTTTAGCTTCTCAGGTGCTGCCTCAGGGCGCACATAAAATAGTGCCAGAACTACACGGTGAATGTTATACAGTACTGTAGTCCAATTTCTCTCAAACCTGCCTAGCAGACTTTGCGACGTGAGATCGAGCGTTATCGTATAAAAGAACAGCACTAAGCCTTTTTGGACGCTTCTCTCGCGGTGCTCGGCCAACCTCCGGACCTGATATTCGCAGAAGTCGGTACTGATTCTCTGATTGTTGTCAAGCAGCTCCCAAAACAGTATGTCTTGTCAATTTCAGAAGTCTGAGAGCATAATCATTCGATTGAAACTTGGACTTTGGTTGAGCTAGTAGATTTCCGCTGCGATGCAACCTGCAAGCGTAACACTTCTTGTTTTCTTAGGAGCCCCAGGACTCATCTCCATTGAAGATAGACTCAAGAAATTCCTTCCTGTGTGCCCACACCAAAAGATTTTCGCCGATGCTCACGCGTGTAGCGCGGTGGCGATCGGTCAATTCATATTATCATTTAGAACATCACTTTGCAGTAGCCAACTTCATTCAAATGGCGAGGGGTGGTACGACTGTATGCAAGAATCACAAAAGCACTTTCCAGCATTCCTGGGGCCTTCCAGATTAGACCGATCTTAAATAGAAAAACAGAGTAAAACGCCAGCGCGAAAGAAATTATGGGGCAACAATTTACAAATGGGAGCGGGAAGAAGTTCTCAAGTGGCTAGTGATGCTTGGTGCTAGGTTGATCCTTCCATTTAACAATCTACGGCAAGTAATCAGCGATCATCCAACCTGGCTGTCTCCAAGTTTCCAAGGAGATCTACCCGGTCATCATTCTATGCCGCTCAGAAAGAAATGAAGTCCTCAAGCATGCGACGTATGCGAGGGACGAATCGAATATTAAAGTGGGTTCTTACGATAAGATTGGAAGACGAGTCGTATAAGAGCCTGCATGTGTAATTTTCACACGCTTACAATTTTCAGTCTTTAGTTGAATATTTTCTCTTATTTTGCTCATAATCTTTCGCAGCAAGCTATCGACATCGCGAATGTATTCAATTACTATTCACAATCAAACGAATCGTTTACAACAGTGAGATATTATTCAGCTTTCCTTCTCTTAGAACACAAGAGTAATACACCAAAAGCATATAAGAGCATAGAGGAGTTCATGAAGCACATAAAATAAAGGAGAAAAGTCGAAATCTTACAAAACCGCGGGAAAAAATTGGTACATTGAAGAGAAATCGTAATGGAAATGAGCGGTTCTAGCGGACGACGCTTCCCCGCGCTGCCTGCACGCGTGCGCGTCTGTCTCGAGCAGTAAAAGTGAATAGAGTGTAATCTTCTACGCGTTTCATAAATAACTCTTCGACTCCGGTATGGATGAAACGCGGGTTCGATTCCCGCTTGAGGCCGTGTATTTGCTGACCACTCAATACTCTTAGGTGTACATGACACCCACGGACCTCCCTCTTTGAGGAATCCCACCCCCCCCCCCCCCCAGTTAGTCAGCGACGGCACTTAACGAGTCTTCAGGTGGTGGATAGGAGAATAAACGCGAACCAAAAGCGACCGTGTCTTCCCAAAGACGCAGGTGGATTCAGGGGATGAGCTCCCAGCTTCTACAGCGACGACTTGACAAAAACTCTATCTCTACGAGTCAAGTCGGCCAAAAGCCTGCATTCAAGCTGCTGGGAAGTACATGAGAGGTGGTTAAGAATCTCTTCCAACAAATAAGCTCCTCCCCCTCTTCCGAGAGAGACTGGCAAGCTGCTCGTGAGTACCCAGCCCCAACGTTTAGAGCCTGGCAAGCTGTACGTTGGGTATCAAAATACCAAAAACAGTAACAAATACGGACCTCATTCCTCTGACCCGAAAGAGTCCCTGATGCGGCAGCGCCAGGTGAGACGAGTACGGAGAGGCTGCTAAAATCTCAGGGCCAAACTAGGCTGCCAAGATCGAAACGGACCAAAATGACGATCTGTAAATACAATGCAAGAGCCCGTGCTCACGAATCCGCTGCAAAAGATCTATTGATTCAAGAAAGAAGAATAAGGCATGGCGTCATTGGCCTGGCTTAGACGAGAAGGCGAAATCATTTTTTACGCTGTTTATGACACCGGAAAAACACTGTTCCTTGGAGCATGCGATTGCAGAGGTGACGGCGGCATTGGCGTCCTTGTCAAGTCGAATTTGACAGTGAACATCGATTCGCTAAAACAACTAACAACCCGTATCGGGCGATTACGGTTGAAACGATGTGGTTCTATGCCGGCCTTGACCATCTTCGTTGCTTACGCAAAAATATCAAGCTACGAGGAAGACGAAGCGTTTTATTTGGATTTTGGAAACTTTGTTAGAAAAGACCATACTTTATTCAAGGTTATTGTTGCAGCTTTCAACGACAAAATTGAACCTAGGAGGTCTGAAGAACCACTAATTGGGACCCATGGACTAGAATAGAATGAACAGGGTGAGAGGCTATTTGAGTTTATCATGACGACCAAAACCATCTATGATAACTAACAATTCCAAAAGCCTCACTATCATCAATGAACGTGAGAGTCTGTCAATGGAGAGCACCATAACGAAATAAACCACATCATAATAAATCGAAGGTTTTGCTTGACCGATGTCGCTCCTGTTCCTAAGTTCTACAGCGGATCAGACCATCGCTTCCACCGCGTAACGTTACATTTTTAGCGGAAACGAGAGAGTTGCTAAATTCAAACGAAGGGAATCCCTCAACTACTGCAAACTTTGATGTAAATCATTAGTTGGCCTTTGAGGATACCGCTGTCTGCAACATCGAAGAAGAACACGACGGCCTCGTTGAATATCTTCACAATGGCGCTATGAAAGCCGAGAGCCTTAAGGTAACGTAGAGACGCTTGTCTGCGCAGACACTCGAGCTGATACGTTAACGTGAAACGCACGGGCTACAAGCAACCGAAACCTTACTTCCGACTTGCAAAAGCTGCAGAGAAGCGATAAAAGAAGACGTCAAGGAGAGAAGAGCAGCAGTTATGGCAGAAGCTGCAGAGGCTGGGAAGAGCATTAGCAAAGCCCAGCGAGGATTCGCCGACTATAAGACCAAGCTGATTGCACTCCGATACCCTGACGGGACACTTACAGCTTAGAGAAGGGTTATGGAGAAAATCATCCAACAGCACTACGCGGATCTCTTCGCTAGCCATGTCCTCTTACCGTCATATAAATTTAAAGAGGACGAATATGTCATTCCATCGGTCCTTCCTTTTGAAATCCGACATGCTATATCGTCGGTGAAGAACAGAACGATACCCGGTCCAGACAGTATTAGACCAGAATTACTGAAGAACCTGCGCCAATTCTCATCAACACCCTGGCTCGGCTCTTCACTCGTTACCTGTTAGAATGCAAGGTCCCTATCAATGGAAAACCAACAAGGCCGTATTGTTGTTCAAAAAGGGAGGCCTTCACGACATAGGCAATTATCGCCCAATCTCCTTGCTGTCCGTTGTCTATGAACACTTTACTCAAGTCATCCTAAACAGGATTGACAGAACACTGGACGAAGGATAGCCATGCGAACAAGCAGGGTTCCGAAAAGAATTCAGTACCATAGATCACATCCACACGATTACAAGAGTCATTGAAATTTCATGAGAGCACAAACAACCACTCTGTCTCACTTTCATCGATCTGAAGAAAGTCTTTGAATTAGTGTAAACAGAAGCGATTATAAAGGCTCTGGATAACCAGGGCGTCCTTACTCGGTACATAATGATCCTTCGTGAGCTTCATAAAGATTTCACAACCAGAATATCTCCATTCTACAATAACATCACCATTGACGTAAGAAGAGGGGGTCGACAAGACGATACAAATTAGCCAAATCTATTCATTGCCACCCTACAAAACGTCATTCGAGCATTAGAATGGGACGAAATGGGATTGAAAATTGACGGCCGACAATTAAACCATTTTCGTTTTGCCGTTGCCATCTTCCTCATAACACAGACCATTAGCCAACCGGAACGAATGTTGACCGATTTCGATAACGCTTGTGGAAAGATTGGTCTTCAACTAAATTTAAGGAAAACGATGTTCATGAAGAACGGATGGGTTCTGAATGCTCCATTCACGCTCAAGGGAATGACAATCTCCGAATGCTCCAGTTATGTCTATCTAGATCGTGAAATTGACATGATGAACGATCTAGCTCCAGAGTTGAGCTGGAAGAAAGGAGCGGCTTGAGGAACGTTTAAGAGCATAGAGGACGTAGTAAAGAGGACGAAGAACATCTGACTCCGTGCTCACCTTTTCCACTTGATAGTTATCCCTCCCCTAACGTGTGCAGCAGAACCTGGTTTCTACTAAAATAGGATGAAAGATTACTTGGCGTTATTGAACGCGCAGTCGAAAGGTAGATGCTAGGAGTATACCGTATCTCGCAAATAAGAGAGCGGTTCCAAAGTTCCGATCTACATCAGCGGTCGAATATCAAAGACGCCTTTCTACACGCCAAGGATATGTTAAATAAGGTGGGCCGGATACGTGATGCTCTTCAACGACAACCGATGGACGACAGCTGCTACCGACTGGATTCCTCGGGACATCAAGAGCTCCAAAGGAAGACCACCGACCCGTTGGTGCGATCTCTTCACGAAAGCTATAAAAGAAAGACATGATGGCTCAACGAATTGCTAGAGCGAAGAGGACCCACTGGGCTATTCTTCCAAGCGATAGGGAAAAATGGAAGTGTTGCTGGTACCCGCTCGAGTCACTCGACGATCAACGGGACGACAGGTGATACAGTGATATATAACACATAATAACACTGGGAAAAATGCAGTAAGAATACAATAAATTTTGAGTATTAGTTATTACAATGTCTGTCAACTTAACTGGGTTTATAAAGCGAAATCGCATACCCGACCAGACATGTCAAATGTTAGTGCCTGATAGACAACATAGAGATGTTGAACATGAATGGTGGCGCAAATGTGTCTTGGTGGTGTAGCGGTAGGGCGCGCGTCCCTGGATACGATGAAAGGCGGGTTCGATTCCCGCCTGAAGCCGCGTTTTCGCTCACCATTGAATTCTCTTAGGAGCTAATGAAGTACTCAGTTTATGACTGCAAACACTAACTACGCAGCATCTCTAGGGCTACAGAGATGTGCGTAATCACATCACTGAGCAGAAAAGAGTTCTACATCAAACATTTCTAGCACCTGTTTTTTTAGCATGAATGGAGCATGAAAGGAGCATTCCTCAACTAACATCTTTTTAGAAATGATTTTATTTGACCGCCACTTCGGTGTTATGATGGTACAATACACTCAATAGCGTGGAGTGCTGTGCAAAGATGTTTGCTTCGGCCAACATCTTTTCATAGCACTACTTCGGCAACGGCCTTCACCTGGACGCTTGTCGAGTACGCTACGAGTCGTCGTTGAAGAAGAATCGCCTACTGAGTAACTGACATGAATCGCTTCTTTGAGGTCGTTAAATATTGATTGTTCTTTGTAGTCGCAGTACATTCTATGAGCACTCAACAACAGCATGTTTGTGACGAAACTGAAGAGGATGCTCATAAACCTAAGAAATTGAATAGCAGATTGAGCTAAGAAGTAGCAAAATACACGCAGCATGTTTTAATCCTTTTAAGGAATGGAGTGTAGGGAGCCGTCTGATCCATGAAATTTATAGACCGCTTATTCAAACTGTAGCTTTCGACGACTATGAACTTCTTCGTGCCCAAATTTACGTCGGAGCCGTATGCTGTCGAAAGAGCCGTACTATATCTCCACTTCTTTCTCGTCACTATCACACAATTCCGATTTTGCACAGATCTCCACTGGCATTTAGAAACGTTGTGATCAATTTTTTGAAGATCAATTCTTCAGAGAGGACATCAACGTCGATCATTAAAAAACGTGATCATAACAAAGACATGGACCACCACACTTAATAACTCTCATGATGGTGATTCAGACGATGGAGCACCATCCATATCAACCATCACCGGCGCAGTGGGTGGCTGATCGAGTAGTGTGAAGGCGCCTAGTTCTAAAACCTTCAATGACAGTTGTGTTGGCCTGCGAAATAAAGCATTCCGCGATGGCCGTTATCCAGTAGACTTCCATAAAGTCTTCATGTATGGTGTTTTGGAACTGCTTGTGAGCAGACAAATGCTTACGGCCATCGAAACCTATAGATTGGAATGAGACGGTCAAACGAAATGAGGCCATTTATTACCTTGTGTCTGAAAATGTCTGTCATCTCACTGCCACAACTGAACGATTTCTGTAGTAGTCCTCCAGATCTTGAGGGAATTTGAATCTCGTCGCATATCATGTCGAAACATGGATTCTATGAGATCATGACCAATCTGCATACAGCTAACATTGACGAAGCTAACGAAGAGGACAAGCTGTATAAAACAAAACGGCTGATGAAAGCAGTGAGTACCAACCGGAAAATTGTGTAAAGGCTAGGAAGTGATACATGCATCGATGAGGCGATGGTACGATTTAGAGAAAGAGCCAAGCTTTGCCAGTACGCTTGTTGCAGAAGGAACGGATTCGGAAGAAAGCTCTCCAAATACTGTGGTGAGAGAGGATACACGTACAATACAACGGTCTACACAGGTGCAGACAAAAATCCCAAATCTGGTGAGCTTTTATCTGAACATGTGATGATGGACTCAATGAACGACATGTTAGATCAAGTACATTCACAGTGACAATTGGTACACCAGTGTTGCCCTAGAGGAAAAACTGTTGCGGAAGAATACATACCTGATCAGAACCTTCTAGAAGAGGAGGAAAGGCATGCTGAAGGAGATCATGCTGCGAAAACCGCGTAAGGGTGAGTGGAGAAAAGTGCAAAATCGGAATGGTGTCATGGTACTTAGGCGCTTTGACAAGAGAGGAATGCAGATACTTTCGACAGCATACGTCTCCGACGTAAACTCGGACGCGAAAACTTTAGAGTTGTCGAAAGTTCTACGCAAGAATAAGAAGTTTGTGGACCTCACAATCCATATGGCAGCCTACTCTCCATTCCCTAGAAGGATAAATGATGGTACATGAATTTGCCAGTTCTCAGCTTCATAACCTGTAATTCCCTTCTTCAGATACATGACCATCCTCTTCAAATTCGTCACTAGCATACTGCTTTTGAGCGGTCATAAAATGTGCTGCGCCAGCAAAGAACGATCAAATTCAAGGAGTTCAGAGAGGCGTTTTATGTTTGTTATCAAGGAGATGATTCTCTTTGAAAGACGACGAGCAGCGCCCTCGAAAAGGTTCCACGTGAAGACCTTCGCCGATGAGAGCGCTATTAGAACGTTTCGGCTAAAGAATGCTTTCTTATGCTTGATATCATGCAAAAAAAGCAACTCCTAGATGTGGATGTTAAGCGTTTTTCTGCTCAGAGTATTATAACCCGCAAATCTCTGTAGTCCTAGCGATGTTACGTATTTGCTGTTTCAAGACAAGAAATGGATATTTCAAAAGCATTTATTGTATTTGTATTGCATTGAATGTATTATCGTATTTCTGATAATTACTTTATGAGCTATGCATGTGGTCTGATATGAGCACTTGTACAGCCCAATACACTTGCTTCGGTCTTGGCAGCCTCGTCAGATGGGGAGGGGAAAACTTAATTGTTAGACGGCGACATATTTATGAACAGATCTTACTCGCCGGACAGAGACTTTCATAGAAGTGTTAGTAATAATCCGAAAGCTCAGAACTCTAGCTAGAGTCATTATTGATCGGTTTTTCAAAACCTTCTTCTACAATGCTGTAAAATCCAAAATAAAGTTATGTTTCACAGCCGCCGTAGATACCGTAGTAAAATTCATTTTCTCCCAAATCTGGCTAGTAGACTTTACAACGTGAGATCGAGCGTCATCGTAGGAAAAAACAACATTGAAGCTTCTTGGACGCTTTTCTCGCAGTGCTGCTGTCAACTTCCGGAGTTGCTCTGCGTAGACGTTGGTACTGATTCTCTGCTTATTTTCAAGCAGCTCCCAAAACAGTATGCCTTGCCAATCTCAAAAAACTGAGGGAATAATCTTTTGAGCGGAAATTGGACCTTGGCTGAGCTGGTGAATTTTTGCCGCGATGCAGTCAGTAAGCGTAACCCTTCATGCTCTCGTAGAAGCCCCAGGATTCATCTCCATTGATAATCAAATTAACAAATTCTGCTTGTGCACCCATGTAAGATTTCGCAAATGTTCACGCGTGTGGCGCGTTGGCAGTCGGACAACTCATCGTATCCATCAAGATATCACCTTCCAGTAGCCTACTTCATTTAGATGTGTAGCTATGGTGCTACGGCCGCATCGAACTATTGCAAAAGGGTTCTCTAGTATGGCACAGCCTTCTAGGAATAAATCTATCTCCAAATAGGAAAAAAATGGTAAAATACTATTGCGAAGGAAACTATGGGGGCACCAAATATATATGAGGACTGGGAAGGGGTTCTCGAATGGCCAGTGATGCTTGGTGTGGGGTTAATCCCTCCACCTAACACTTTACTGCTACTAATCAGCGATCGTCTTGACATTTTTAATATTGCGAGAAGATCTACACTGTCATCATTCTAGGCCGTCTAGAAAGAAGAGAAGTTTTCACGCATGCCATGGGGAATCGAATTCGAAAAGTGGGTTTCTCAGAATAAGAGTGATCGTGATATTTCTCAGCAATCTGTCGACACTATGAATATATTCAATTTACTATTCACAATAAAGCAAATCGATTACAGCAGTGAGATATTGCTCAGCTTCTTTTTCCTTAGAACACAACAGTAATACACTAAAAGCATGTAAGAGTTCAGAATAGTCTATGAATCATATAAAATAAGAGAGAAAAGCCAAAACTTTGCAAAACTGCGAAAAAATCAAAACATGGACAGACCGTACTGAAAGGGAGCGGCACGGAAGAAGACGCTGCCGCCGCGCTGCCAGCGTGCGTAAATGATTATGAATAGGAGCGGACGCAAAGGCAGATGCTGCCGCCACGCTGCCTGCACGCGCGTGCGTTTGTTTAGAGCAGTGAAAGCGAACAGAGCGCTATATCCTGCTCGTATGATTTTGGTTCAAAAGTTTTGGGTGCTAGGGTAGAAAAGCCGCACAATGCTCCACTATAGCAAGTGGAATTTTTGAAATTAAAAGTTGATTGATGAAATCGGAGGTGTCAAGAATTGTTTCAAAGCGATTACAATCAAAATAGGACGAACAAATCTTGGATTATCGATGATTTTACGTAAAGCGCGATATCTGCATGCAGGATAAGGGAGTCGCATAGTCCTTGTGTATAACCTGTTGCCCCTTTGGCCGTTGAGTACTCGGGCAGGTACCAGCAACATCTCCATTTATCCCATCGCATGCAACAGTAGTCCACGGACCTCCCATTTGAGGGATCCCGACCTGTTAGTCGCGAGGGCTCTTGGCGCGTCCTCAAGTGGTGGATAGGGGAATAAACGCAAACCAAAAGCGACCGTGTGCTTCCCAGAGACGCATGTGGATTCAGGGATGAACTCACCTGCTTCTCAGAGCCGACTTGACAAAAACTCTATTTCTACGAGTAAAGTAGGCCAAAAGCCTGCAATCATGCTGCGGAAAGTACATGGAACGCAGTTAGGAGTCTTCTTCAACAAATAAGCTCCTCCCGTTCCTCCGAAAGAGACTAGCAAGTTACTCGTGCGTACCCAGCCCCCACGTTTAGGGTCTAGCAAGCTATACGCTGGGTATCAAAATGCCAAAAACATTAACAAATATGAGCCTCATTCCTCTGACCCCGAAAGAGCCCCTGGTACGGCACCACCAGGTAGGACGAGTACGGAGAGGCTGCTAAAATCTCAGGACCAAGCTATTCTGCCAAGATTGAAAAGGACTAAAACGACGATCTGTACCTACACTGCAAGAACCCTTGCTCACGAATCCGCTGCAAAGGATCTATTGATTCAAGCAAGAAGAATAAGGTACGACGTCATTGACCTGGCTCAGACAAGAAGCGCCATACTTTTCACGCTGTTTATGACACTGGAGAAGAACTGTCCCTTGGAACATGCGATATCAGAGGTGTCGGCGGCGTTGGCGTCCTCGTCAAATCGAATTTAGCCATAAACGTCGATTCGTTTGAGCAACTCACAATCCTTATCGGACGACTGCGGTTGAAACGATGCAGTTCTATGTCGGCTTTGACCATCTTCGTTGCTTACTCACCAATATCAAGCTATGACGAAGATAAAGTCGAAGTGTTCTATATAGACCTCGAAAAATTTTTCAGAGAAGATTACGCGTTCTTCAAGTTTATTGTAGGAAATTTTAACGCAAAAATTGGACCTGAAAGAACGTTTGAAGAACGCCACGTATTATGACGACCCAAACCATCCATAGTAACTCGAAATTTCAAAAGCCTCTTTCTCAGCGATGGACGTAGGAGTCTCCCAATGGAGAGTGCCATAACGAAATAGACCACATCTTGGTAAATCAAAGATTTTGCCTGACCGATGTCGCTGTTGTTCCTAAGTTCTACACGGGATCAGACTATCGCCTCCTTCGCGCCTCGTTCCGTTTTTCGAGGAGAGGAGAGAAAGCCGCTAAATTCAAACAACAAAGTCCCAGAACTACCATAAACTAAGATGTATTCAAATCATTAGTCTACTCTTGGAAAGATACCGTTGCTGACAACATCGACGAAGAATACGACCGACTAGTTGAATATCTATACGTCAGCGCTATGAAAGCCGAGAGTCCTAAGGTCACTAAGAGACGCTTGTCTCCGCAGACACTCGAGCTGATACGTCAGCGTGAAATCTCACAAGCTACAAACAACCAAAACCTCACGTCCAAGCTTGCGAAACGCTGCAGAGAAGCGATAAAGAAAGACCTCAAAGAGAGAAGAGCTGCAGTTATGGCAGAAGCAGCAGAAGCTGGGAAGAGCATTGGCAGAGCCCAGCGAGGCTTGGCCAACTATAAGACCAAGATGATTGCACTCCGATACCCTGACGGGACACTTACAGCTCGAGATGGGCTATGAAGAAAATTATTCACAAATACTACTCGGATCTCTTAGCTAGCCATGTCCTCATACCGTCATATAAATTGAAAGATGACAAATATGTCGTTTCACCTGCGCTGCTTTTCAAAATTCGACATGCTATATCGTCGGTGAAGAGCAGAATAACACCCGGTCCAGAAATGATTAGACCAGAACACCTGAAGAACCTTTTTTGCGTTGAAATTAGAGTGACATTGAAGAATCTATGGTTTTCCATGAATATATCTTTCAGTTATGTTGGTGCCTGAAAAACGAAAATGGTCAATGCCGGCATTGATTCATATCGTTCCAACAGCAATCGTCTGACGCGAGTTATTAACAGGCTGAAAAGATTGTTCTGGGACACTTGCAAGACAGTGAAAATTTATGAATAATTTCGAGCAAAAACAATATAAACTTATTCTTCAAAAGATAAGACATCGTTTTCTACAAATTCCTAAAATCGGTCCCCGATGTTTTGGATCTTGTCGAAGTTCCATTCCTTCGATTACAATTCAAGGGACTCCTCACTTGCTTATTCAAATTCATCCAACTGTTCAAATCGGCTATCGTTCAAAAAGTGCTGCATGGTCGGAAAAGGCCAATGTCGGGTGAAGCGCAGTCTGGACTGTAGGCGGGATGTGGCAGAGCCTCTAATGAGAAACATTGGGTCCGGTTGGCAATTTGCGAGCACTTGACGACGATTCGTCTCCTAATGCAGCAATCAAATCTTCGTTGCTCAACTTTGTTGGACGTTCTGAACGAGGTTTATCTTTGGCGTAAAGATTTTTGGAATTGATACTTTAATCCAGCGTCTAGGAACGGATTTGCTTTTTGCGCCTTCTCCTTCAACTACGTTGTTTTTATCGAGTACAGCTTCCTGCGAAATCCCTTCCTTCAGTTATGACTCAATAAAACACGAACTTCAATTGCATAGCTGGACATGGGGAGGTTTGTAAGAAACTGAAAATATGGCAAATAATATCGACGCCTTTAACGAGAAAACCTCACATAAGAAACTGTACTATTCCCATGATATACGTGGGAGTTATCTCAAGCTTTTCAAATTGCCCCAGAACTTTTTTCCAGCCGTAATAGTTGTTCCAATAAATAGATTTTCCTGGTAGATCTTGCTTTGACAATAACGCCAACACAGCCCGCGCCTCTACCATAGGATCATCCGACAAACAGTTTCTTTCTGGTGCATTCGAAAAGTTTTTGACGTACCAGTACATACATCTGTTCTCTTCGCATACATAGGCGCTCTTGCAGAAGTAAAGAAATACACACACACACCGATATGTACACTTACACGTACCGAGATGTACATCGACGCATGCGCACACACCTACACCTATGGTGCACGTCGACATGCACACACATACACTTGAGCACACATTGTGTCACAGACCGAAGTAAAATAGCAAAGAACATCTTTCAGAAGCACGTTATCACCATGATGCTCATTAATTCATTGCAATATTTCGATGATTAGAGAAGAAAAGGGTCAATAAAGATGCCAGTCCATGATAGATAGCCTGTTGCTCCGCAATTTTCATTACACTAATTTTTCGTTAGTTGAGAAACTACTCTGTTCTATTTATTAGTAGCACGCTAATGTCGTTTGCTAAAGATGCAATTTTTCATTGGAAAGAAGCAAACAAATCCGTCTTTAGCTAAGAAAACAGGACAATTATCATCATTTGATCATGTAAATTGGATTGGTGTACTTCAAACCCTCTGATCTTTGGTTGGGATTGCTAGTGTGATGAAAATTCCTTGTGAATTCTTAGAACAAAAAACCATGATCAACAAAAGCGTCAGCATGAAATTTGAATAGGATACGGTGCAAAATTGACTAGCTGTGTGGAACAGACACGAAAAGGTCTCTCGATCAAGGAAGGGTCTTCCAGCTGCGTATTCCACGATTTTCTCAATTTTCTTCGAGATGACAGACATTTAAATAACAATTCAATACATTCCATGTGACATTGCCATCAGTTTTTGTTAAGATAAAGTGACTTGTCTACCGTTTTTAGTTATTATTTAAATCTATTTTTCATGCTGCTTCTGGGACCGTTCAGATATTGAAATGACTCTCTATATAATTTGTTAATACTTTATTATAAGAGTCTGATGAATCTGTTCATATGAATTGAATCATGAAGAAAATTCATTTGCCGGCTTTGTCACTTGCCTCAAGTTGCTCGCCGCCCATGACAGCTCTCAAGAAGACCCCAGTGAGTTCGGATAGCTCTGAGGACTCACCAGGCATTGTATATTTTGTTTAAGACCTTCGTAAGGCATCCCAAAAATAGGATCAGCGCTGTTTCCGTTTTGTGGCTCACTTCGAGTGGAGTGCATTCATCAGCGGGTCCTATTTACAACTCAGACAAGTTCAGTACTTAGTTTTAAGACCCGAAAAAGCTGAGACTTCTGTTAGATGCAAGGCAGAATCAAATCAGCTATTGTGTAGTTAATAGCGCCGACGTAATGATCAGGATCACTTACACTTTCGCCGAGAGCCGTGAAGGCCTTTCTCGCTTCTGCCCTAGGCACACTACACATTCTCTATCAATTGAAAGCAAACAGATGTAGAAAATTCAGGTGCACTACAGAATACTCTTTTGTCAGTGTAAGCGCTACTGCTTCACATATAATCGTTTCATTAAGCTCTGCTCAGCCGCTCAGTCAACTAGGTTCTAGGCTACGATGCGTTATTGCAGTTGTTAAAAAATGAGAATTCTGAACAGTACTACTGCATTAACGCATCCTAGAACCTAGTTAACTGAGCGGCTGAGCAGCTCTCAAAGAAACGATAATATGAGAAGCAGTAGCGCTTAAACTGACGAAAGAGTATTCTGTACTGTGTAATTGATACATGAAACCTTCATTTTCTACATCTATTCGCCTCCAGTTAATATAGATTGTGTCGTGTACACCATGGGTAGGTAGAAGGCCTTCACGGTTATCACTTCAACAACAATTGCAAATAGGAGCCGCCAATAAATGCACTCCACTCGATGTGAGCCACAAAATGGAAACAACGCTGATCCTATTTTCGTGATTCCTTGCGAAGGTCTTAAATAAAAATTGCAATGCTTGATGAGTCCTCAGAGCTATCATAACTCACTGTGGTTTTCCTGAGAGCTGTCATAAACCGAACTACCTGAGCCGAAGTGACAAAGCTGGCTAGTGTGCTACTAATGAAGAGGAGAGAGTAGTTTCTCAAGTAATCGAAAATTAGTGCAATGAAAATTTCGGAGCAGCAGGCATTATCTATTATGAACTGGTATCTTTATTGATTCCTTTCTTCTTCATTCTCAGAAATATTGCAATGAATTAATGAGTCTTATGGTGATAACGTGCTACTAAAAAATTCTCTTTGCTATTTAACTACGGTCTGTGACACAATGTGTGCTCAAGGGTATGTTTGTGCATGTCGACGTGCACCAAGGGCGTAGGTTTTTGCGCATGCGTCGATGTACATCTCGGCACTTGTAAGTGTACATATCGGTATGTGTGCCTGTGTGGGTGTGTGTGTATGTGTGTGTGTGTGGACGTGTGTGAGTGTGTGTTGTGTGTGTATTTCTTCACCTCTGCAAGGGCGCCTGCATATGTGTTCAGAACAAATGTATGTACTGGTACGTCGAAAGCATTTGGAATGCACCAGAAAGAAACTGTTTGTCGGAAGATGCAATGATAGAAGCGGCGACGGTGTTGGCGTTAACGTCATAGCAAGATCGACCAAGAAGTTTTATTTATTCGAAGAACTGTTACGGCTGGAAAGAAGGTTTTGGTGGAATCTAAAAAGCGCGAGATAGCTTCCATGCATATCATGGGAATATCACAGTTTCTTATGTGGGGTTTCCCCTTGAAGGCTTAGATATTATTTGCCATATTTTCAATTTATTGCAAACCTCCGCCATGTCCAACTATGCAATCGACGTTCGTGTTTTATTGAGTCATAATTGGAGTAAGGGTCTTTCGCAGGGAGCTATACGCGATGAAATCAACGAAGTTGAAGGAGAAGACGCAACAAGCAAATTCGCTCCTAGACGCTGGATTAAAGTATCAATTCCAAAGATCTTTAGGCCAAAAACAAACCTCGTTCAGAACGTCCAACAAATGCCTTACAAGCGTCCCAGAACATTCTTTTCAGTCTATTAATAACTCGCGTCAGACGATTGCTGTTGGAACGATATGAATCAATGCCGGCATTGACCATTTTCGTTTTTCAGGCACCAACATAACTGAAAGATATCTTCATGGAAAACCATGGATTCTTCAATGTCACTCTAATTTCAATGTAAAAATTTTAAAGAGAAGAACACCTAAGGAACTTCACATTCGACCCACAGAGTGGACTGAAAAGAAAAAAGTGTAAGACTATGTGTTATCATGGCGACCAAAGCCATCCATAACATCTTACAACTTTGAAAGACCCATTCTCTGCGAGAACGTGAGAGTTTCCAATGGTGAGTATCACTTGTCACATGCCACCTGTTGTCCGTTGATCGTCAGATAAGTCGAGCGGACACCAATAATACTTCCGCTATTGTCTATCGTACATATAAGTACCCCAGTGGCTACACTTCGCTGTAGGAATTCATTGACCATTATATTGTTCGTCTAGTCTTTTCATGAAAAAAATGGAAATGGTCCGTCTGCTGTGTGCTTGACAGTCCGAGGAATCCAGTAGTCGGCAACGGTTCTCGTCCATAGGTTACCGTTGAAGAGTATTGCTGTGGCTGGCCTACCTCACTCAATAACCTTTCATGTAGCAGGAGATCTACATTGTTCGCCCTTTGACGTAGGTCAGGACTTCAAATCCTTTTTGCGAGATGCGAATAACTCCTAAGATTGACCCTTCGATTACATATTCAAGGACTCAAGCTAATCTTACGACCAGCTCGAATATCGACCAACTTTAAAATACATACGTTCAAGTCAGAGATTAGGGTTCAGGAGGAAAAGTTAGCAGGAAGTCGGATGTTCTTCGTTCTTTTCACCATATCCTCGATACTCTTAAACGTTTGCCAAGCCACTCGCCTCTTTCTGCTCAACTTTGGAGCTATGTCGATTATCATGATGACTTCGAGACCTAGAGAGACGTAACTGGAGCATTCAGAGTCATACTCTCAGTTGAACCTAAATGGAGCGGTTCTTTCTGATTAAAAGGGAACAAGTGAAAAACCAATCTCATTTGCTGAACAGAAACTTTTCACGGGAGTAATAGCGATCATTTGAAATTTGAAACTCGAGGCTACAGCCTCACATCGCCGATTCTTCAAAACACTCCTTTGTAACGTTGTAGCATCCGGATCAATCACTTTTTCTCACACTCTCCTTTCGTCTTCATTTCAATCACGCATAATGTTCGCTGGAAGCCGAAAAGCATATCAATGTGTAGAGAAATCTACGTAGTATCTTGACGAATCGTTATATCTTAATTTTTTCTCAAAGCGGAGGGAAAAATTCTAATGAATGATAATATCGATCCCTCGCCCGTCCCTGCCACGGCCCACGCAGTGTCGAATAGCCTGTAAACAACGTTACCAGAAACATAAAACTCGATCTCATCTTGCCAAACCGTATTTCTGGTGAATAAGCAGATTTCTGAAGTTAGAAAACGTTACATTCTCACATGATTACTAGTAGCTTTGAGAAAGAGCTTTATTTGGCGAGACTTAAAGCACATATCAAAAGACCAGAGGAGATTAGTAGATCAGTAGAGCTTTTCAAGAAGCAAGCCACACTTTGAATTCTTTGAAGCCTGTGTTATAGTCTGTGTAGTCGCACTCCGACGAAGGAGTTTTGTCCAGGAAAATATAAGCAAGATAAGAGAAAAAACACCTGGTTTTATGGAGCATGACAATATTTTGAATGTTGCAACGTTATAAAGGGGGTAGGGTATTGAAAAACCGGTCGCGTGAGACTGTAACCTTAAGTCTCAGCTTTTGAATGATTACTAACACTAGTATGAATAGTTCTTCTCTAAATTCAGATTTAGTTTTCATTTTCGCAATCCTAATCAGAAAGAAGCCATGGAGCATATAAGACCAATCATTCCTCATTAACATCGTTTTCGTTAAAATGACTCGGAGAGAAATCTGTCCAGAAGCGTCATTGAAAGTGGTTCGTTCCTCCTGGCTATTGATGTTATCAAGACGATGCCATCATTGTAGCGAAAGTGGCGTTATTTTCGAGTGTGGGTTTCACTCCCTCACCGTTTCATTCTCATATTCGCATATGTTTCGAAAACGATAGTGAACAGCTTTGGTGAAACGCCACCGCCTTGCCGAGTCCCTCTTCTAGCGTTGATAGAAGTATCGTCATGAAATGGCAATAGTTGAGTGCCGAGTTTTAATACGGCTCAGGAGAACCATCACATACATTAAAGTTGTGGCTGACCAGAGCATTTTGAATAGGACGCTCTGGTTATCCATACCTTCACTGAGTGCATCTGCTATATTAGATTGAAAGACTTCTTCAAATGGACAAGTCGATGTAAACGAAACAAAATGATCTCCTGTGCGCCCACATGATCTATAGAACCAAATCCCTATCAAAATTGTTTGCTCATACAGTTGCCTTACATTCACTGCTCTAGCTAACATACTCAAAATGTACAGAGTAAAGAGTTTGCAGACGGTGGACAGCAAACAGACTGGGTATATTTGATAACATCGTGAGGATATCCTTTTTTGTGTAGTAACACGATCTTCTTGCTTTTCCATAGATTAGAAGCCTTCCATTCTGACAGTCAGTAAGTGAATAACCGAGCCAGCGCCTTAATGTTCTTTATCTGATAGGAGGCTTTTCATGTGTTCTGGTCTTATCCTGTATGATTCAGGTTTGTTTCATTTCTGACCGACGAGCTAGCTTGTCAGATTTCGAAAGGATGAGTCTGTAGAGAGGCAAATTTGTGGTCTTTTGTTTTATATAACGTTAATAGGACATGGCTATTCAAGAGATCCAATAGAATTGTGATCATTTCCACCATTGCTTATGTAGAAGCTGCAGCTGCTCCAACAGGATGGCAAAGTGTAATTATCTCGATCTTGTAAGTGACGAAGCGTTAGAGGCCATTGCAAATGCTCTTCTTCGCTTTAGCAGTTTCGGCTATAATAGGTGTTCTTCTCTTTTTGCAAACATTTCTAATCCTCTTCTATTGTATTTCGCAAGTTCGGACGTGAGATTTCGCTTACCTGCGGCTGTGCGATTTCACACTGACGTGCTATTTCGGATGCTTGTGAGGACAAGCCTCTTGGTAACTTTAGCACATTTCGAATCCATAGCGCTAGCGTAAAGATGTTGGATAAACCGAGCACATTCTTTGTCGCTATTGTTAATGGCAGTACGTTCCCAACGGCCGACAATTCATTTAAATATCTCCCAGCTTGTAAAAAATCTTTGATCTCGTTGAATAAATTAGGAGGCTTTCTCTCTTTTCCAAGAATGGAACATTGCGCGAAGGAAGCGATTTTTTGATCTCGTCAAGAATTTTTAAACAACGGCGACATCGCTTAAATAACATTTGATTTACTAAAATGTGGTCCATTTGACTACGGCACTCTCCATTGGAAGGCACCGTTGCCCACCACTGAAAGTGAGGTTTGAAATGATAGGTCCATGGATGTTTTTGGCAGTCATAATATTCCCAGATAGCTTCCCACGCTGTTCGTTCCATTGTAATCCATGATCACGCTATAACATTCCTTCGGTGCCCTTCTTGGTCCGATTTCAGCGTTGATATCTCCGGTGACCAATAAGAATGAGCGACTCTTTCTAATGAGGTTTTCTAGGTCCTTGTAGAACGACTCGACCTCGTCTTTGGCATATTTCGATGCTGGCATAAACAGCAAAGGTGGTCATGGCCAGTCGCAATTCACATCTTTCCAAACGCAATTGCTTGATCCGAAACATTAGTTGTTCGAATGAATCGAACGAAAACCTATGTTCATAGCCAAACTCGTTATGATGAGAGCACCAGTGCCGCCGACATCGCTGCAAACGCATGCTCTAAAAAGAAGCTCTTCTATGGTGTTGAAGGACAACGTGAAATGGATGGCATCTTCAAGTCTCAGTCAGACAGATGGCGTTGTTCATTATCCTTCTTGCTTGCATCAATAAATCTTCCGTACAGGATTCTTGTGCAATCATAGGTGCCTTATAGATGGAGACCGTCTAATGGCTCTTTCAATAATGCCAGCCTGGTTTGCTTCTGAGATTCCAGTAGCCTCTCTGTACTCGTCCTCCTCGACCCTGCTGTTCCGGGATTCTTTCGGCGTCAGGAGAATGGGGCTTGTTCTATCTGCCTTTATCATTTAGTATCCATCGTATAACTTATTTAAGGTGGCCGTATGGCTAGCTGAACGTGAGGGGTTGGGTACTCACAGGTGGCTTACAGGTCTCTCCTTATAGAACAGGCGATATCTTTCAGAGGTGACCCCTAACTGGCTCCCATTCACCTCGCTACTGCTTCAGTGCAGATTTTTAGCCATTTCTACTCGCAAAATTGCAGTTGCGTCAAATTAACAGTTTAAAAAAGGAGGTTATTCTCGAAATCTACCTGCTTCTTCGGGAAGTGCATTGCCAATTTTGATTTGAGCTCAATTTTCCTTTCCAGTACCTGGGAACGCGCCACGAATAACACTACAAAGCAGACCATAAGATCGTAGATTCTCCTTTCTAGTCGTCTCCTTTCTAGTCGAAATCGCTGTTTTTCACCATCCTACATGGTATCGAATTAGCGCCTAGTTCGTGCAACTTTCCAATTCTTCAGGAAAAAAAGGGAAGCAACCAAATTCAAATAACAAAACCTCAAAACTTTCAACTACTGCAATGCCGCTAAGTCATTGGTCGGGTTTTGAGAAGCTTTTGTGAATAGCAATATCGACGAAGAGTGCAACTGGTTCATTCAAAATTTTCACACTAGTGATGTGAAAGCCGAGAATCTTAACGTCACTAAAAGGCGTTGGTCTTTGCAAGCACTTGAGCTGATCTTTCAATGTGGAATCACATCAATCGCAGACAAGTGAAATTTTACTTTTGACCTTATAAAACGCTGCAGGGAAGCGACAAAAAAAGACCTTGAACAGAGAGCAACAGTTGTCACGGTCATAGCTGCGTAAACTGAGAAAAATATTCGCGAAGCTCATCACAGCTTCAACATTTACAAAACTAAGTTGCTTGCCAATCCACGCCTGGATGGATTAGCTACATCTTTTAGAAAGGCAAAGGAGAAAATAAAGGAGATCATCTACGATTATTGCTTGATTTCTTCATAATCACGTCCTCTCTCCGTCATGTGAAGCTGAAGGAAAAGCAGTTGCCGGTCCACCGATTCTTCTGAGAGATTCGGCACGGTATTTTGTCAGTAAAGAATAAAACAACAGCTGGTTCGGACAGAATGAGCGGAACACCTGAAGAACCTCTAGACACCCCTTATCAGCAACCTTGCTCGGCTCTTCAGCCGTTGTTAGCCAAGTTGCATTTTCCCCACTCAATGGGAATTCAGCAAGACTATTGTTCAAATGACATACTATCCGACGCTGGCAGCTATCGCTTAATCCGATTGCTGTCCGCCGTCTTTAAAGTCTTTAGTTGAGTCATTCTGAGCAAGTCTGACAGAACAGTGGGGGAGTGGCAGTCATGCCAACAAGTAGGATTTCAAAAATAACTTGATTTTATAAACCATTTTCACACTATAAAAAAGGTCATTGAAGTAGTCTGTGATAATGTACAAAGACATTTCCAAGTTGGCACGGTAGTGGCTTACATATCTATCGGTATCGCCCGCTTCATTAGAGCCACATACTCCGTACTTGAACCCTATTCAACAGCCCAGCTGGAGAGTCTTTATGAAACGTACGAAACGTATGCATGGCAATGACATACCTGCCTTGAAATGGCATCAAAGATTATGAAAGACCATACTGAATCTTTTTCTTCACAGTCAAGTTCAAAAACAGTCCATTAAGGGGCTCACTGAAATCTCATAAACGTACGAGAAATCGCTTTGTCTCACTTTCATCAACTGAAGAAGACTTTTGAATCAAGTGGGAACAAAAACAGTCGTAGAGGTTGTGGATAATCAGGTTTCCTTACTTTGTATGCTGCGGTTTTCTGTGAGCTACGCAGAGATTTTCCAAAGTAGTGCCTTTCTTTAAAGATATTGCTAATAACACTTAAGCAGTAGTTGCATAAGGCTGTCATCTCGCCAAAATTATTCACTGCCATCCTTCAGGACGTCAAGCGAACATATTGGAGCAACATGGGATTAGAAATCGACGGTCGACAATGACACCACCTTCATTTCGCTGATGGAATTAAGGTTGTAGCACCAAGCATCAACCATAAAGGACTAATCTGGACCAATTTAGGCAAAGCCTATGGAACAATTGGTACCCGACTAAATATAACGAAAACAATGTTTGTGAGGAACGCATGGGATTTGAATGCCCTGTTCAAGCTCAGGAAAGCGAACATCTCCGATTTCCCCAGTCACATTTGTCTAAATTGTGAATTCAGCATGATGAACGACCTTGCTCCAAAGTTGAGTAGTAAGAAACGAGTGGCTTGGATAGCGTTTAAGAGCACAAAGGTCACAGTAAAGGGGGCAAATGACATCTGACTCCTCGACCACCTCTGTACTGAACAGTTATCCTTACTTTAAAAGTATCCTCAGAATACTTCGAAATTACAGTACTTTCACTGCTTTTTTTCCGCAGTGTTATTATGTTCTTATATAACTAAGAGAATTGAGTGGTGAACAAAAACACGGCCTCAGGCGGAAATCGAACCCACGTTTCATCCTATCCGTGGACGCGTGCTCTACCACTACATCACTGAGGCACATTTGCCCGACCACTCATTCTTCTACATCTCAATGTTAGCTATTAGCCACCAACCTTTGACAGGTTTGGTCGGGTATGCGATTTCGCTTTATAAACCCAGTTGAGCTGATAGCTATTCTAATTACTAATACTTCGAAATTACAGTATTTTCACTGCTTTTTTTCCGCAGTATAAAGCGAAATCGCATACCCGACCAAACCTGTCAAAGGTTGGTGGCTAATAGCTAACATTGAGATGTAGAGGAATGAGTGGTCGGGCAAATGTGCCTCAGTGGTGTAGTGGTAGAGCACGCGTCCCCGGATAGGATGAAACGTGGGTTCGATATCCGCCTGAGGCCGTGTTTTTGTTCACCACTCAATTCTCTTAGTTATCCTCAGAATAATTGCAAAAAAGATTGTCTAAAGCTTAAGCGAGCTTGGTCGCCAGGGTTATACACCGGTGTTTCGGAGGACTCGTACTCCTCGTCAGTGACCCATGACCCACACTAAGCCCTGCATTGTAGCAAGGAGGAAGGCGTGTGTGGTGATTATAGGCTTTTTTGAAGTTTTTTTAAATGTTTAAGACAGTCGATGCCATGGATCAATTTTGTTCTGCCAGCCGATATTCATCGAGTAAAAAGTGGTGATGAACCACTGCCATTGTACACTGTGCCGTCACTACATACGCCTCCCTCCTTGCTACAGTGCAGGGCCTAATATGGGGCGTGGATCACTGACAAGGAGGACGAGGCCTCCGAAACACCTCTGTATGGCCCTTGCTTACCAACCTCGTTTAGGCTCAAGACCTTCTTTTTTGAAATTGTTTTGAATAGCTATTGCAATGTTTTGAAAACAGTTGGTTCCATGAATCAATTTTGCTCTACTATCCCCAAAATCGTGGTCGCTACATGAGCAGGATGAAAGATCACGTCAAGTTATTGAGCGCTCAGTCGAAAGGCCGATGTTAGAATATCCCGTATCTTGCAAATGAGAAAAGAGTCCGAAGTTTTGACCGAAGTTAACCACCGAACTCAAGGACGCCGTTATACACACCAGGCTGTCGAAGATAAAGTGGACCGGCATGTAAATCGCTTTAACGACAGCCGATGGATAAGAGACGTTGAAGACTAGATTCATCGAGATGTCAAGCGAATCACAGGAAAGCCACCCAAGCAATCGTTCGATTTTTTCACAAAATGCTTCGAAGAAACATATGATGTTCAACAATTCCTAGAGCAAAACACCCACTGGGCTTGTATTGCGTGCAATAAAAAAAATGTGTTGACAGATAACGCGTTGTAGTGTACGAAGTGTGCTGTGCAAGACGAGCGTCGGTGGTGCAGCGATTAGCATGTGCTCTCCGAAAAAGTAAGATATGGGTGCGAATCCTGGCTGACGCAAACGTTTTTGCATAGCACTACACATTATTGCTCATATTACAACCACCACAAGAAGCGGTCAAGGAAATAAATTCCAAAAAATGGAAGTGTTGGCGCTGCCTGCTTGAGTCAGTCGATATGCAGTTGGGTAGCAGATGATCCAGGTGATATATATATATATATATTATGTATATATATATATAGTAGAAGTATTGTTGGATAATATTTTTGAACAACAATACGCTCTTGTTGGTTTTCCATTGAATAGGGACATTGCATTCTGACAGGTAACGAGTGAAGAGACGAGCCAGGGTGTTGATGAGAATTGGCGGCAGGCTCATCAGTGTCTCTGGTCTAATCTTGTCTGAACTGGGTGTTGTTCTGTTCTTCACCGACGATATAGCATATCGAATTTCGGAAGGGAGGGCGGGTGGAATAACATATTCGTCCTCTTTTAATTTATTGACGGCAAGAGGACATGGCTAGCGAAGAGATCCGAGTAGTATTGTTGATGATATTCTCCATAAGCCCTTCTCTAAGCTGTAAATGTCCCGTCAGGGTATCGGAGTGCAATCATCTTGGTCTTATAGTTGGCGAATCCTCGCTGGGCTTTGCAAATGCTCTCTCCAGCCTCTGCAGCTTCCGCCATAACTGCAGCTCTTCTCTCTTTGAGGTCTTCCTTTATCGCTTCTCTGCAGCGTTTCGCAAGCTCGGACGTAAGGTTTCGGTTGTTTGTAGCTTGTGAGATTCCACGCTGACGTATCAGCTCGAGTTTCTGCGGAGGGAAGCGTCTCTCTGTGACTTTAGGACACTCGGCTATCATAGCGCTAACGTGTAGATATTCAACTAGTCGATCGTATTCTTCGTCGATGTTGTCGACAACGGTATCTTTCCAAGAGCCGACTAAGGATTCGAATACATCCCAGTTTATGGTAGTTCTGGGACTTTGTTGCTTGAATTCAGCGGCTTTCTCTCCTCTCCTCGAAAAACGGAACGTGGCGCGAAGGAGGCGATGGTCTGATCCCGTGTAGAACTTAGGAACAACAGCAACATCGGTCAGGCAAAACCTTTGATTTACCAAGATGTGGTCTATTTCGTTATGGTACTCTCCATTGGGAGACTCTCGCGTCCATCGCTGAGAAAGAGGCTTTTGGAATTTCGAGTTACCATGAATGGTTTGGATCGTCGTAATACGTGGCGTTTTCAGACGTTTTTCTAGGTCCAGTTTTTGCGTTAAAATTTCCGACAGTGTCCTTGAAGAATGTGTAATCTTCTCTGATGAATTTTTCGAGGTCCACATAGGACGCTTCGACTTCATCTTCGTCATAGCTTGATGTTGGTGAGTAAGCAACGAAGATGGTCAAAGCCGACATAGAACTGCATCGTTTCAACCGCAGTCGTCCGATAAGGATTGTGAGTTGTTCAAACGAATCGATGTTTATGGCTAAATTCGATTTGACGAGGACGCCAACGCCGCCGACACCTCTGATATCGCATGTTCCAAGGGACAGTTCTTCTCTGGTGTCATAAACAGCGTGAGAAGTATGGCACTTCTCGTCTCAGCCAGGTCAATGACGTCGTACCTTATTCTTCTTGCTTGAATCAATAGATCTTTTGCAGCGGATTCGTGAGCAAAGGTTCTTGCAGTGTAGGTACAGATCGTTGTTTTAGTCCGTTTCGATCTTAGCAGCATAGTTAGGCCCTGAAATTTTAGCAGCCTCTCCGTACTCGTCCTACCTGGAGCTGTCGTACCAGAGGCTCTTTCGGGGTCAGGGGAATAAGGCCCATATTTGTTAATATTTTTGACATTTTGATAGCCAGCATATAGCTTACTAGGCTCTAAACGTGGGGCTGGATACTCACGAGTAGCTTGCCAGTCTCTCCCGGAGAGCGGGAGGAGCTTATTTGGAGGAGACTCCTAACCGCCTCCTTTGTACTTCCCAGCCGCTTGATTGAAGGTTTTTGGCATGGAGTTTTTGTCAAGTCGGCTCTGAGAAGCAGGTGAGCTCATCCCTGAATCCACATGCGTCTCTGGGAAGCACACGGTCGCTTTTGGTTTGCGTTTATTCCCCTATCCACCACTTGAGGACGCGCCAAGAGCCCTCGCGACTAACAGGTCGGGATCCCTCAAATGGGAGGTCCGTGGACTACTGTTGCATGCGATGGGATAAATGGAGATGTTGCTGGTACCTGCCCGAGTACTCAACGGCCAAAGGGGCAACAGGTTATACACAAGGACTATGCGACTCCCTTATCCTGCATGCAGATATCGCGCTTTACGTAAAATCATCGATAATCCAAGATTTGTTCGTCCTATTTTGATTGTAATCGCTTTGAAACAATTCTTGACACCTCCGATTTCATCAATCAACTTTTAATTTCAAAAATTCCACTTGCTATAGTGGAGCATTGTGCGGCTTTTCTACCCTAGCACCCAAAACTTTTGAACCAAAATCATACGAGCAGGATATAGCGCTCTGTTCGCTTTCACTGCTCTAAACAAACGCACGCGCGTGCAGGCAGCGTGGCGGCAGCATCTGCCTTTGCGTCCGCTCCTATTCATAATCATTTACGCACGCTGGCAGCGCGGCGGCAGCGTCTTCTTCCGTGCCGCTCCCTTTCAGTACGGTCTGTCCATGTTTTGATTTTTTCGCAGTTTTGCAAAGTTTTGGCTTTTCTCTCTTATTTTATATGATTCATAGACTATTCTGAACTCTTACATGCTTTTAGTGTATTACTGTTGTGTTCTAAGGAAAAAGAAGCTGAGCAATATCTCACTGCTGTAATCGATTTGCTTTATTGTGAATAGTAAATTGAATATATTCATAGTGTCGACAGATTGCTGAGAAATATCACGATCACTCTTATTCTGAGAAACCCACTTTTCGAATTCGATTCCCCATGGCATGCGTGAAAACTTCTCTTCTTTCTAGACGGCCTAGAATGATGACAGTGTAGATCTTCTCGCAATATTAAAAATGTCAAGACGATCGCTGATTAGTAGCAGTAAAGTGTTAGGTGGAGGGATTAACCCCACACCAAGCATCACTGGCCATTCGAGAACCCCTTCCCAGTCCTCATATATATTTGGTGCCCCCATAGTTTCCTTCGCAATAGTATTTTACCATTTTTTTCCTATTTGGAGATAGATTTATTCCTAGAAGGCTGTGCCATACTAGAGAACCCTTTTGCAATAGTTCGATGCGGCCGTAGCACCATAGCTACACATCTAAATGAAGTAGGCTACTGGAAGGTGATATCTTGATGGATACGATGAGTTGTCCGACTGCCAACGCGCCACACGCGTGAACATTTGCGAAATCTTACATGGGTGCACAAGCAGAATTTGTTAATTTGATTATCAATGGAGATGAATCCTGGGGCTTCTACGAGAGCATGAAGGGTTACGCTTACTGACTGCATCGCGGCAAAAATTCACCAGCTCAGCCAAGGTCCAATTTCCGCTCAAAAGATTATTCCCTCAGTTTTTTGAGATTGGCAAGGCATACTGTTTTGGGAGCTGCTTGAAAATAAGCAGAGAATCAGTACCAACGTCTACGCAGAGCAACTCCGGAAGTTGACAGCAGCACTGCGAGAAAAGCGTCCAAGAAGCTTCAATGTTGTTTTTTCCTACGATGACGCTCGATCTCACGTTGTAAAGTCTACTAGCCAGATTTGGGAGAAAATGAATTTTACTACGGTATCTACGGCGGCTGTGAAACATAACTTTATTTTGGATTTTACAGCATTGTAGAAGAAGGTTTTGAAAAACCGATCAATAATGACTCTAGCTAGAGTTCTGAGCTTTCGGATTATTACTAACACTTCTATGAAAGTCTCTGTCCGGCGAGTAAGATCTGTTCATAAATATGTCGCCGTCTAACAATTAAGTTTTCCCCTCCCCATCTGACGAGGCTGCCAAGACCGAAGCAAGTGTATTGGGCTGTACAAGTGCTCATATCAGACCACATGCATAGCTCATAAAGTAATTATCAGAAATACGATAATACATTCAATGCAATACAAATACAATAAATGCTTTTGAAATATCCATTTCTTGTCTTGAAACAGCAAATACGTAACATCGCTAGGACTACAGAGATTTGCGGGTTATAATACTCTGAGCAGAAAAACGCTTAACATCCACATCTAGGAGTTGCTTTTTTTGCATGATATCAAGCATAAGAAAGCATTCTTTAGCCGAAACGTTCTAATAGCGCTCTCATCGGCGAAGGTCTTCACGTGGAACCTTTTCGAGGGCGCTGCTCGTCGTCTTTCAAAGAGAATCATCTCCTTGATAACAAACATAAAACGCCTCTCTGAACTCCTTGAATTTGATCGTTCTTTGCTGGCGCAGCACATTTTATGACCGCTCAAAAGCAGTATGCTAGTGACGAATTTGAAGAGGATGGTCATGTATCTGAAGAAGGGAATTACAGGTTATGAAGCTGAGAACTGGCAAATTCATGTACCATCATTTATCCTTCTAGGGAATGGAGAGTAGGCTGCCATATGGATTGTGAGGTCCACAAACTTCTTATTCTTGCGTAGAACTTTCGACAACTCTAAAGTTTTCGCGTCCGAGTTTACGTCGGAGACGTATGCTGTCGAAAGTATCTGCATTCCTCTCTTGTCAAAGCGCCTAAGTACCATGACACCATTCCGATTTTGCACTTTTCTCCACTCACCCTTACGCGGTTTTCGCAGCATGATCTCCTTCAGCATGCCTTTCCTCCTCTTCTAGAAGGTTCTGATCAGGTATGTATTCTTCCGCAACAGTTTTTCCTCTAGGGCAACACTGGTGTACCAATTGTCACTGTGAATGTACTTGATCTAACATGTCGTTCATTGAGTCCATCATCACATGTTCAGATAAAAGCTCACCAGATTTGGGATTTTTGTCTGCACCTGTGTAGACCGTTGTATTGTACGTGTATCCTCTCTCACCACAGTATTTGGAGAGCTTTCTTCCGAATCCGTTCCTTCTGCAACAAGCGTACTGGCAAAGCTTGGCTCTTTCTCTAAATCGTACCATCGCCTCATCGATGCATGTATCACTTCCTAGCCTTTACACAATTTTCCGGTTGGTACTCACTGCTTTCATCAGCCGTTTTGTTTTATACAGCTTGTCCTCTTCGTTAGCTTCGTCAATGTTAGCTGTATGCAGATTGGTCATGATCTCATAGAATCCATGTTTCGACATGATATGCGACGAGATTCAAATTCCCTCAAGATCTGGAGGACTACTACAGAAATCGTTCAGTTGTGGCAGTGAGATGACAGACATTTTCAGACACAAGGTAATAAATGGCCTCATTTCGTTTGACCGTCTCATTCCAATCTATAGGTTTCGATGGCCGTAAGCATTTGTCTGCTCACAAGCAGTTCCAAAACACCATACATGAAGACTTTATGGAAGTCTACTGGATAACGGCCATCGCGGAATGCTTTATTTCGCAGGCCAACACAACTGTCATTGAAGGTTTTAGAACTAGGCGCCTTCACACTACTCGATCAGCCACCCACTGCGCCGGTGATGGTTGATATGGATGGTGCTCCATCGTCTGAATCACCATCATGAGAGTTATTAAGTGTGGTGGTCCATGTCTTTGTTATGATCACGTTTTTTAATGATCGACGTTGATGTCCTCTCTGAAGAATTGATCTTCAAAAAATTGATCACAACGTTTCTAAATGCCAGTGGAGATCTGTGCAAAATCGGAATTGTGTGATAGTGACGAGAAAGAAGTGGAGATATAGTACGGCTCTTTCGACAGCATACGGCTCCGACGTAAATTTGGGCACGAAGAAGTTCATAGTCGTCGAAAGCTACAGTTTGAATAAGCGGTCTATAAATTTCATGGATCAGACGGCTCCCTACACTCCATTCCTTAAAAGGATTAAAACATGCTGCGTGTATTTTGCTACTTCTTAGCTCAATCTGCTATTCAATTTCTTAGGTTTATGAGCATCCTCTTCAGTTTCGTCACAAACATGCTGTTGTTGAGTGCTCATAGAATGTACTGCGACTACAAAGAACAATCAATATTTAACGACCTCAAAGAAGCGATTCATGTCAGTTACTCAGTAGGCGATTCTTCTTCAACGACGACTCGTAGCGTACTCGACAAGCGTCCAGGTGAAGGCCGTTGCCGAAGTAGTGCTATGAAAAGATGTTGGCCGAAGCAAACATCTTTGCACAGCACTCCACGCTATTGAGTGTATTGTACCATCATAACACCGAAGTGGCGGTCAAATAAAATCATTTCTAAAAAGATGTTAGTTGAGGAATGCTCCTTTCATGCTCCATTCATGCTAAAAAAACAGGTGCTAGAAATGTTTGATGTAGAACTCTTTTCTGCTCAGTGATGTGATTACGCACATCTCTGTAGCCCTAGAGATGCTGCGTAGTTAGTGTTTGCAGTCATAAACTGAGTACTTCATTAGCTCCTAAGAGAATTCAATGGTGAGCGAAAACGCGGCTTCAGGCGGGAATCGAACCCGCCTTTCATCGTATCCAGGGACGCGCGCCCTACCGCTACACCACCAAGACACATTTGCGCCACCATTCATTGTTCAACATCTCTATGTTGTCTATCAGGCACTAACATTTGACATGTCTGGTCGGGTATGCGATTTCGCTTTATAAACCCAGTTAAGTTGACAGACATTGTAATAACTAATACTCAAAATTTATTGTATTCTTACTGCATTTTTCCCAGTGTTATTATGTGTTATATATCACTGTATCACCTGTCGTCCCGTTGATCGTCGAGTGACTCGAGCGGGTACCAGCAACACTTCCATTTTTCCCTATCGCTTGGAAGAATAGCCCAGTGGGTCCTCTTCGCTCTAGCAATTCGTTGAGCCATCATGTCTTTCTTTTATAGCTTTCGTGAAGAGATCGCACCAACGGGTCGGTGGTCTTCCTTTGGAGCTCTTGATGTCCCGAGGAATCCAGTCGGTAGCAGCTGTCGTCCATCGGTTGTCGTTGAAGAGCATCACGTATCCGGCCCACCTTATTTAACATATCCTTGGCGTGTAGAAAGGCGTCTTTGATATTCGACCGCTGATGTAGATCGGAACTTTGGAACCGCTCTCTTATTTGCGAGATACGGTATACTCCTAGCATCTACCTTTCGACTGCGCGTTCAATAACGCCAAGTAATCTTTCATCCTATTTTAGTAGAAACCAGGTTCTGCTGCACACGTTAGGGGAGGGATAACTATCAAGTGGAAAAGGTGAGCACGGAGTCAGATGTTCTTCGTCCTCTTTACTACGTCCTCTATGCTCTTAAACGTTCCTCAAGCCGCTCCTTTCTTCCAGCTCAACTCTGGAGCTAGATCGTTCATCATGTCAATTTCACGATCTAGATAGACATAACTGGAGCATTCGGAGATTGTCATTCCCTTGAGCGTGAATGGAGCATTCAGAACCCATCCGTTCTTCATGAACATCCTTTTCCTTAAATTTAGTTGAAGACCAATCTTTCCACAAGCGTTATCGAAATCGGTCAACATTCGTTCCGGTTGGCTAATGGTCTGTGTTATGAGGAAGATGGCAACGGCAAAACGAAAATGGTTTAATTGTCGGCCGTCAATTTTCAATCCCATTTCGTCCCATTCTAATGCTCGAATGACGTTTTGTAGGGTGGCAATGAATAGATTTGGCTAATTTGTATCGTCTTGTCGACCCCCTCTTCTTACGTCAATGGTGATGTTATTGTAGAATGGAGATATTCTGGTTGTGAAATCTTTATGAAGCTCACGAAGGATCATTATGTACCGAGTAAGGACGCCCTGGTTATCCAGAGCCTTTATAATCGCTTCTGTTTACACTAATTCAAAGACTTTCTTCAGATCGATGAAAGTGAGACAGAGTGGTTGTTTGTGCTCTCATGAAATTTCAATGACTCTTGTAATCGTGTGGATGTGATCTATGGTACTGAATTCTTTTCGGAACCCTGCTTGTTCGCATGGCTATCCTTCGTCCAGTGTTCTGTCAATCCTGTTTAGGATGACTTGAGTAAAGTGTTCATAGACAACGGACAGCAAGGAGATTGGGCGATAATTGCCTATGTCGTGAAGGCCTCCCTTTTTGAACAACAATACGGCCTTGTTGGTTTTCCATTGATAGGGACCTTGCATTCTAACAGGTAACGAGTGAAGAGCCGAGCCAGGGTGTTGATGAGAATTGGCGCAGGTTCTTCAGTAATTCTGGTCTAATACTGTCTGGACCGGGTATCGTTCTGTTCTTCACCGACGATATAGCATGTCGGATTTCAAAAGGAAGGACCGATGGAATGACATATTCGTCCTCTTTAAATTTATATGACGGTAAGAGGACATGGCTAGCGAAGAGATCCGCGTAGTGCTGTTGGATGATTTTCTCCATAACCCTTCTCTAAGCTGTAAGTGTCCCGTCAGGGTATCGGAGTGCAATCAGCTTGGTCTTATAGTCGGCGAATCCTCGCTGGGCTTTGCTAATGCTCTTCCCAGCCTCTGCAGCTTCTGCCATAACTACTGCTCTTCTTTCCTTGACGTCTTCTTTTATCGCTTCTCTGCAGCTTTATGCAAGTCGGAAGTAAGGTTTCGGTTGCTTGTAGCCCGTGCGTTTCCACGTTGACGTATCAGCTCGAGTGTCTGCGGAGACAAGCGTCTCTACGCTACCTTAAGGCTCTCGGCTTTGCTAGCGCCATTGTGAAGATATTCAACGAGGCCACCGTGTTCTTCTTCGATGTTTCAGACAGCGGTATCCTCAAAGGACAACTAATGATTTACATCAAAGTTTATAGTAGTTGAGGGATTCCTGTCGTTTGAATTTAGTAACTCTCTCGTTTCCGCGAAAAATGTAACGTTACGCGGTGGAAGCGATGGTCTGATCCGCTGTAGAACTTAGGAACAACAGCGACATCGGTCAAGCAAAACCTTTGATTTATTATGATGCGGTTTATTTCGTTATGGTACTCTCCATTGAGAGACTCTCACGTTCATTGATGATAGTGAGGCTTTTGGAATTGTTAGTTATCATAAATGGTTTTGGTCGTCATCATAAACTCAAATAGCCTCTCACCCTGTTCATTCTATTCTAGTCCATGGGTCCCAATTAGTGGTTCTTCAGACCTCCTAGGTTCAATTTTGTCGTTGAAAGCTGCAACAATAACCTTGAATAAAGTATGGTCTTTTCTAACAAAGTTTTCAAAATCCAAATAAAACGCTTCGTCTTCCTCGTAGCTTGATGTTTTTGCGTAAGCAACGAAGATGGTCCAAGCCGGCATAGAACCACATCGCTTCAACCGTATTCGTCCTATACGGGTTGTTAGTTGTTTTAGCGAATCGATGTTCACGGTCAAATTCGATTTGACAAGGACGCCAACGCCGCCGTCACCACTGCAATCGCATGTTCCAAGGAACAGTTCTTTTCCGGTGTCATAAACAGCGTAAAAAATGATTTCGCCTTCTCGTCTAAGCCAAGCCCATGACGTCATGCCTTATTCTTCTTTCTTGAATCAATCGATCTTTTGCAGCGGATTCGTGAGCACGGGCTCTTGCATTGTATGTACAGATCGCCATTTTGGCCCGTTTCGATCTTGGCAGCCTAGTTTGGCCCTGAGATTTTAGCAGCCTCTCCGTACTCGTCTCACCTGGCGCTGCTGTACCAGGGACTCTTTCGGGGTCAGGGGAGTGAGGTCGTATTTGTTACTGTTTTTGGTATTTTGATGCCCAACGTACAGCTTGCCAGGCTCTAAACATTGGGGCTGGGTACTCACGAGCAGCTTGCCAGTCTCTCTCGGATGAGCGGGAGGAGCTTATTTGTTGGAAGAGATTCTTAACCACCTCTCATGTACTTCCCAGCAGCTTGAATGCAGGCTTTTGGCCGACTTGACTCGTAGAGATAGAGTTTTTGTCAAGTCGTCGCTGTAGAAGCTGGGAGCTCATCCCCTGAATCCACCTGCGTCTTTGGGAAGACACGGTCGCTTTTGGTTCGCGTTTATTCTCCTATCCACCACCTGAAGACTCGTTAAGTGCCGTCGCTGCTAACTGGGGGGGGGGGGGGGGGGATTCCTCAAAGAGGGAGGTCCGTGGGGTGTCATGTACACCTAAGAGTATTGAGTGGTCAGCAAATACACGGCCTCAAGCGGGAATCGAACCCGCGTTTCATCCATACCGGAGTCGAAGAGTTATTTATGAAACGCGTAGAAGATTACACTCTATTCACTTTTACTGCTCGAGACAGACGCGCACGCGTGCAGGCAGCGCGGGGAAGCGTCGTCCGCTAGAACCGCTCATTTCCATTACGATTTCTCTTCAATGTACCAATTTTTCCCGCGGTTTTGTAAGATTTCGACTTTTCTCCTTTATTTTATGTGCTTCATGAACTCCTCTATGCTCTTATATGCTTTTGGTGTATTACTCTTGTGTTCTAAGAGAAGGAAAGCTGAATAATATCTCACTGTTGTAAACGATTCGTTTGATTGTGAATAGTAATTGAATACATTCGCGATGTCGATAGCTTGCTGCGAAAGATTATGAGCAAAATAAGAGAAAATATTCAACTAAAGACTGAAAATTGTAAGCGTGTGAAAATTACACATGCAGGCTCTTATACGACTCGTCTTCCAATCTTATCGTAAGAACCCACTTTTAATATTCGATTCGTCCCTCGCATACGTCGCATGCTTGAGGACTTCATTTCTTTCTGAGCGGCATAGAATGATGACCGGGTAGATCTCCTTGGAAACTTGGAGACAGCCAGGTTGGATGATCGCTGATTACTTGCCGTAGATTGTTAAATGGAAGGATCAACCTAGCACCAAGCATCACTAGCCACTTGAGAACTTCTTCCCGCTCCCATTTGTAAATTGTTGCCCCATAATTTCTTTCGCGCTGGCGTTTTACTCTGTTTTTCTATTTAAGATCGGTCTAATCTGGAAGGCCCCAGGAATGCTGGAAAGTGCTTTTGTGATTCTTGCATACAGTCGTACCACCCCTCGCCATTTGAATGAAGTTGGCTACTGCAAAGTGATGTTCTAAATGATAATATGAATTGACCGATCGCCACCGCGCTACACGCGTGAGCATCGGCGAAAATCTTTTGGTGTGGGCACACAGGAAGGAATTTCTTGAGTCTATCTTCAATGGAGATGAGTCCTGGGGCTCCTAAGAAAACAAGAAGTGTTACGCTTGCAGGTTGCATCGCAGCGGAAATCTACTAGCTCAACCAAAGTCCAAGTTTCAATCGAATGATTATGCTCTCAGACTTCTGAAATTGACAAGACATACTGTTTTGGGAGCTGCTTGACAACAATCAGAAAATCAGTACCGACGTCTGCGAATATCAGGTCCGGAGGTTGGCCGTAGCACCGCGAGAGAAGCGTCCAAAAAGGCTTAGTGCTGTTCTTTTATACGATAACGCTCGATCTCACGTCGCAAAGTCTGCTAGGCAGGTTTGAGAGAAATTGGACTACAGTACTGTATAACATTCACCGTGTAGTTCTGGCACTATTTTATGTGCGCCCTGAGGCAGCACCTGAGAAGCTAAAAATTTGAGGAGTACCATCGGTTTAGACATGACCTTACTGACTTCTTCGATGATGACCTCATTCTTTCTGGAAGGAAAATATCCATCTTTGCCCCTAGCAAATAGTTGTATATCATGCTTTCCAAGACCGAGTGTTTATAGGCAATTTCATGAGGTCTTCTCATAAGTTTTTGCATTGAAGCAATAAGCATCAAGTTCAATAACAAGAAGTAATTAAGTTGCGTTAACAAGATTAGTCAGATTATGCGCCATCAGCTTGAGCACATTCTGCCATCTCTCACGTAGTACACCAATATCGCGCTCATAGAACTCGTCATCCTCGAATCCAAACAGGTTGTCAAATCTCGATGCAATTGATTGATGTCTTGAAAAATCTTCTTGCTCAGAAAGTGCACCAGGAGTCGGAGGAAGTAGTGGTCAGACAGAGACAATTCAGGGCTATACGGCAGGTGATCCAGAAACTCCCGTTTCGCTCCCTTAGCGTCCTCTTTAATGATTTGGCGACGTGCACACTTGCGGTGACATCGACGTGTCAGTGCCTGGTTGCAGAAGTCCGGGTGCTCACAGTAACGCTTGGTTTTGATTGTCTCTCCAGCTGGTAGTAAGTCCCTGTTGCTCGGCCCGGTTTGGTCTTAAGAGATGATGAGCACAGCCTTCGACGCGAATTGATTTCGACGTGAATGTGTAGTTCCTCGTTGGCCTGGTGGCAACCTTTGATTCGGGCGACATTGACTGTTGAAGATATTCCATTTTTTGTCAACGGTGATTATCTTCGCTAGAATGTTAAAATATGTGTTCTGGCTGATGGCTCAAATTTCGATAGTGTTGTTAAGCAATTTTGATTGTTTCTGGGTAATGAATTTGATGTTCATTGCTCTAGTGTCAAAACTTATGAAGTGCCCTGATATTATCAAATAGATTGTCGTGTTGTATATCATTTATCGCAGTGGTAACTTTACTGTTGATTGGTTTTTTTTTCAAATAAATAGCTATTGAAGTAACAGAGGATTATTTACGTTATTCGCACCCTGTTTCGAATTCTCGGAAACACGACTTGTTCAGATTCTTCTCTAAGCTTCGATGATTACTCGGTAGCCCAATAAGAGATCATGCCATTCGTTTCGAGTGTTTTTTCAAGACCACGATCAATTTCATATGCCTAATAATCATGTTTGAGCCATGAATGTGATATGTTAATGGCACCTACACAGTGTTATGATGGCGTATTTCGCCTTTAGTAGCCTCGTCCTCGTCAGTTGCACAGTGCCTTTCTTCTTAGACAAACATTTTGCCGAAGAAAGGGGTTGGGCTTTCCCAAGATATCTGGATAAGACGACAGGCACTGTTGCAACTGACGAGGCTGTCGAGGCCGAAGCGCACGTGTACTGCACTGTATCACCTGTCGTCTCCTCGATCGTCGAGTGACTCGAACGGGCACCAGCAGCACTTCCATTTTTTCCCATCTCGTGCAAGAGTAGCTTAGTGACTCCTCCTCGCTCCTTGGATTTGTTGAGCATAATATCTCTCCCCTATGTCTTTTGTAAAATAACTCGGAGCACCGGGTCGGTGGTCTTCTTTAGAGCGCTTGATCCCAGAGTCATCGGAACGGCTCTCGTCATCGATCGTCCTGAAGAGCATCACGTGTCCGGTCCACCTTATTTTCGATATCCTAGTGCCTGGAAAGGTGTCTTTATCTTCGATCGTTGACGTAGGTCGAACATCGGTTCCTCTCTCTCATTTGCGAGATACGGGATACTCCTGGCATCGACTTCTCGACTGCGCGTTCAGTAACGCCAAGTTTTCTTTCATCCTTCTTACATAGTTATCAGGATTCTGTTGCATGCGTCAGGGCAGGGATAATCGTTGAGTCGAAGATGTGGGCACCGAGTCGGATGTTCTTTTTCCTCTTCATTACATCCTCAATGCTCCTAAAAGTTCCCCAAGCCTCACTAAAAGATTATGCCGTTCGTTTGGAGTGTTTTCTGAAGAACAAACCTAAATTTCAGTATGACTGATAATCATTTTTGACCCATGAATGTGGTACATTATGGGCACTTATTCAGTGCAGTGCACATGTTACTGTCTTAACAGCCTCGTTTTCGTCAGTTGCTCAGTGCTTTCCGTCTTTGCCAATTTCCTTGGGATAGAATGGGTGGGTTTCCCCAAGAGGATTGGCTTAGACGGAAGGCGCTGTGCAACTGACGAGGCTGTCAAGGCCAAAACACGCGTGTATTGTTCTGTAAAAGTGCCAGAACATGCCACATGCACTGCTCAGAATTAATTACCACGCATAAATTAAAAGAATTTGGAAGGTGTAATGGGATTTCAGAATAGCATTATGATTAATCTGTACGATCAGTGATAAAATTATGCTTCCCATCCAAATATTTATCGCTAAGCAAACTCTTTTCTACAGACTTTTTGAGAGCATTCAATGGCATAAATCTAGAACATTCCAGTTGTGTGCTTCCTTTTTGCAAAAAGCTCTTTATCGCACTGTAACACCCAAAGAAAGATAGGTTTTGCAATTTTCAAACATTTTTATTATTTACACCTTTCTACATTCCTTGAGAAAACCGAGGATTTTCATTTTTTAGGTTTTAATAAAATTCTTTAATTTCTAAAAACGACTTTGTTGCAGTGTAACAGCCAGAGGAGTGCTAGGTTCCGCTCAAAGCGGCATTGGCGCTAGACCACCAAAATTTGCCTTAATGTGGATAGGATTTCGCAACACAGCGCCAAGCCACCGCGCTTCTTTCGATGCCTAATCTACGAAATCCATCCTTTCTTGAATGTTACAAAGCACTTTGGTGTCCTTTCAAAAACGAAATAATCATCAAAATTGCTAAGATTTGAGCTATGGAACGGCTTCTGGAAGTTTGAAGGAAAGATTTCTTTTTATTCAAGCTCTCAAATGATTACTCTACTTTGGAAAACAACCAAAACATTCGTTTTTCGCGAAAGGTCAAAACAGAGTGCGGAAAACGTAAAGGTAGCGTAACAAAAGTGTTATTGTGCTAAGGAAATTATGGTGCAACCCGATATATATATATATTATTATATATATATATGTATATATATATGCGAATATATATATTTTCTTATATATACATGCATATATATATGCATATACAACGCTCATTCAATCATATGGTTCTTTTCCATTGAGCACGTTATGGAGAATTCACTTCCTTTGCTGGACAAAAACTTTTCATGAAAGTGTTAGTAGTCATTCGAAAACTCAATTTCTGGAGCTATGCGTGCTCGTATTCCCTCGGGCAAAGCACTTTCATTCAGTTGCTAATAACTGTTCGATAGCTGGAATCGAATACCCAAAATTATGTTTCCTCTTTGTAGAAGCTTTTTTACAGCGCTGTAGCAGAAAGAAAGATCTTTGCTTTTTACACGCGTATCTCTCGTAGTAAGGTGCTCTTCCCCTCAATTTACAGGCAGCCATTCCATGGAATAAGTTTCCATAATTTCAACTCTGTGCTTAATTTCACCGTTTCATTGTAGTGTAGCAGGGAGAATAAAATTGAGTTATGCATACGTCGCTCATTGCTTGTCAGTTGGTAGGGTGTGTGATAGATGTGCATCTATAACGCGTTATCCACAGACCTTACGGCCGCGATTCAGATGTTGGGTGTGATTTTTGTTTTCGAAATTAGCACTTTTCTCCGCTTAGAAAAAAATTAGAGATTAAGAGATTTTTGCTGACTCTTGACTCAAGGAGTTCCTCTGTACAGTTACATTATTTTTGTGCTTCAACAAGCGGTAAGCGTTATAATAAAAAAACGCGCGGAGTATGTGGAACATAATGAACGGTTCAATGCCACAGCCCTATAAACAGCAGTCTCTGAAACTTAAGCTTTTAAATGGACGCTACAACTTCTAGTGAGAAGTGTTGTCCAGAAAAAGAGGCCAATTTTCATCGTGTCGTTAACGGGAAAGAACTGTACATGTATATAAATTTACAGGGAGCGGGAAAAGTTCTGTCAGTTACAACTGTAACATTAGACTACGAATTCTGTAACAAATTCTCGATGTTGTCTCCTTTGTCATCTATAGTTAACGAAGTCGCTTGCGAAAAATTCGATTACTCACACACATTTTCACCGTAAGTTCTTCTCAAGCCAGTGGCAAAGCCGTTTCAAGCGCATCTATTGTATTGTAGCGACTAATCGAGACTCTTTCCTACAGTACGGACTACACGGAATAATCCACTAAGTTAAGATGCGGCGCTTTTGGCGATCAAATGTCTTTGCCCAGAATTCTGAAGCAACTCTTGACAGATGGAAATGAGCGGTCGAATGCGCAGGAGTCCACTACGCTGAAGCGTAGGTCCATCGACGCTGATGTATTAAGTAGTCTAAGGCTCCAGTACACCTCGTAAAAATTGCTGCTAATAGCTGACAGTCTGCTGTCCTTCTTGAGTAGTGGACCCAGATTCTGGCGATTGTGGAGTGGTTGACCGTGAATCTCATCCGTGAAGAGGACCTTCAACAAACGAGCACCGACTATCAGATGAATCATTTGGCGAGCCTTTGAAAGCCGTTATTTCCATATCTTAGCTGCGCAGTCTTAGCTTATCATTGAGAATGTTCTAGACTCTCCACTCGCCGAGCCCGAGCTTCTTTGTCATTGTGCGCATCAAACGCTCCAGATGTCAGTGAATTTGCAGCAGGTCTTAAGGATGTTTTCTGGAGTGAACGAAGTTGTTGGGTGACCTTCTCGAGGATGTTCCTCAACCTATTCGTTCTCTTTGAGCCGCTCTATTGCTCTGAAGACTCATGCTGGTTAAAATCACTGGATTTTAGCATCGTTGGTCGTTTTCATTCCCGTGTTGTGCAAGTCAACTACTTCGGTACGTATATTATTACGATACATAACTTTGGCATAACTGATATAGACAAATAAGTAAAACATATTGTATCTGGTAGATTGAAGAAAAATTCTCTTAACACCAGCGCAAAATTCAAACTTTATATTCGTTTTACACATTATCGGTTATTGTAAATTCCTGACAATATCTCAGGATTATCTCCATAGGATACTCTCACAGCAATACTTGTTGTAATATATCAAATTTCAAATTACTCTTCGTATATTATTGTGTCGATGAACAAAGCTGAGCTTCGAGTTTTGATACGCTATTGCTGGAGGCAGCCAGTTTCGGGAAGTGATGCTGTGACGAAGATCTGTGGCGCTAAAGATGAAGGAACTGTGAGCCATGTGACTGTTGCAAAGTGGTATAAGCTATTTGAAAGTGGCAATATTGTTTACGAAAAGCAACCCCGTTTCCGGCCGGCCATTGAAATCGAGCGATGAAGATCTGCAGGCAGCTTGAAATGAGCATTCCGTCATCAAGCACTGGTGAACTGGCAACAGAACTGAGCGTCAATCGAAGAAGATCTGAGATCATTTCGAATAAGTCACTTCGTCCACAAGACGCCTGACCAAGATCCACACAAATTGACTGACACTCAAGTTAATTGTTGTGTTGAAATTCATCGTCACTGATTGCAGAAGTCGTTGAAACGATTGATTGTGATAGCGTATCGTGACGTCGGATGAGAATTGGGCCTAACTGTTCAATCACCATCGCAACAAACGCTGGGCTCCAAAAGGTCGAGCTCCCCCACCAGTTGCACGTCAAAATTCGTTTGGAGAAAAGGTTGCCGTTCCGCGTTGTGGCATAGTGATGCTTTCTTACAATTCGAATTCGTCCCGACTGGTTTGCCCCATCATTGCCAAACTACATTGCGAGCAATTAGATCGAGCCTAAGATCCATCAAAGGGAAAGTATCCGACATCGAATCATAGAAAGAGCGCGCTGTTTCAGCAAGACAATGCCAACCCTGAAATGAAATATGCATGTGTAAAACACAAATATTTTTGTTTCAACAGCGTTACAAAAAGCCTTCTCAGAGAAAGACTAGATTATGCTGTAGCCAGAGATTCGACTTTCGAATGGTTACTAACGCTTTCAAGAAAATTCTTATACAGCGAATGAAATTGTTCCTTCTTCCCGTGCTGTTCAACTGAAAAGTGGCATAAATAAGTAAATAAACAAATAAATAAATAAATAAATATATATATATATATATATATGAATTCATGTATTTCATCCCTCCACCTACCCAACTCGTCTACTACCCTAAGGTCATTTCTTAGTTCGCAGCTATCGCTAATGAAATCTACCATTTGAAATCAGCCACTTCTTTAGGTTATAAAGTCTGTGTATCTCACATCTCTGTCATTTATAGGCACATTATTAGTGTTCCCAATATTAGTTTGTTAATTCACATTTTGGGACGCCTTTCATCATCATTATTGTTGATTTTTTTCAATTCTTCTCAGTTAAAGCTTTTTCTTAGAGCAATTTTTTTTCTGATGGCACAGCTGTGTTCAACAAGAAGCAAAAATTCGAAAAGAAGTTCCGTGAGTGGCCAGGACAACAACGATCGTCGGTGAGCTGTTTTATAGTGGTGCATGGAACTTGCGATTGTTTTTATTGACAATCTATCACTATAACGAAATTTCAAACCGTAAAGTGAAATTTCAATAGCTTGAAACTCAAAAATTTGAGTGCGTATTTTATCACTTAAGAAGTTTGATATTTTGCCTTAATAAAAAAAATTCTGTTGCACATTTGAGTATAACTTGCTGCGCACAACTTTTCATGTAGGCTTTTCACCACCATTCGATGGCACAAATCTCAGTGATTTAGATGTTATGCTTGGTTTTTCAAAAAAAACTTTTTAGTGCGTTATAATAGCTAGAAGAATATCAGTTTCACACCCGCTGCCGTACCGATCGCGCAGCATAATTCACAAGTGCCGTGCGATGCGCGCCGAGTGCGAAGCCTAGTATTTTCTTTAGCTATACAATATACAAAGTGTTTCTGACAAAGCCAGGCAACTTATCGAAATTGCTAAGATTTGTGTTGTGGAATGGTTATTGGAAGCCTGAATGAAAAGCTGTATAAAGCGAAAAATACTAAAATGTGCAACACAATTTCATTCATACCGCCACAGTGCGCTAAGAAATTCGTTTTCAAGAGCCAAAATCCTCGATATTTCCGCTGCGGCTTCCATTGAAAGTTGATGGCTTGGTGCTAATGTTGCGAAACTCATCCACATACCGGCGCAAGATATGTGCGTCGCATGTGAATGCAATCTTACTTTCGGTGTTGCAGCGCAATAAAAAACATCTTCAAAAACCCAAAAAGCTATTAAGTTTATCGAAATTTATGATATCACACACTGAACTCTCCAACTAAAGCTTTGCTCAGCAAAAAATGCCCAACTATGATGTGAAATATTTTCACTGCTATATCGTAATATACAGGTCATTCAAAAAATAAATTAAACCGTTCAGGTTTACGAGATTCAGGTCATCGAATGAATATCAAAATGTTCAAAAAAAAAGCGAAAAATGCGCCTTTTTGAATATGGGTGAGGAGCGGGAAAAAGTACCATTTTGTCAAAAAAGATATTACTCAGCAAATTTTTATGTAACGCAGGTAGCCGTTGACCGCTGTTGATATTTAAGGTGAATTGCTGTTGCAATGCTATTTTTATATAATTTTAATCGCTAAGGAAATATTCTAGACAAGAGTTCAACAACGTAAGCGTGAGATTTGAATAATTTGGGTCAAGATTATGCAATTTCTCCGAACAAGTACTCCGGAAATTGATGATTACGGGCTCTATCAAGGAATACTCTAGCTGCTTACTCAAGGTTGCGCCACTTAAGCTTTCCAAAATGTTATACACTAAAGACAATATGCTTTTGAATTGCACTTTTACATATCGTCAAAAAATACGAAGTAAGAAATGGAGATGCGTTGTTTCTTCGATTACATGGCCCTTCATATTGTAAAGAGGGAATTTCTAAGACACATGGACAATTTTTTTTACCAAAAGAGACTCTCAAAGAAGGCCTTTAGCAACATATCATTCTTCCTGACTATAAATTATCTCCAGCGGGCAAACTTTGCTACAGAATTACCAATTCACCCACTGCAAAGTTCAAGCGACGAGCCACTTATTCAGAGTGTGAAACGTAATATTAATTCACTTATCAAGGCGGACTAAAGAAATTAGTTAAAGAAACAAATCAATCTTAGAATTTACACCTTCTGAGCTATCGAGTGATTATCAAACTCTGCTGTAAGGCCACACATAAGCGACAGCGAAACATGCGAGACACTCGGAGGGCTAAACATAATTCTGTTCATCGTTATTACAGCGCAGTAAACAGCTTCCATTAATAACTAATTCAAAATCCAAGTTTATATTAAGAATTCTTATTTTTTAAGCTATCTAATGACTTAAAACGTCAGCGAAAAAACTTTGTTCGCTCAGAAAGCTAAGCAAATACGAGTGTAATTTCCAGTATACACACCCAGGAAAAACATAATTTTCTCTTCGTTACTGCAGTTAATTAGAAAAGCGTTTTTATATTTCGATTATGAAACCGCAGTTTTTTCAGTTACCGAATGACTACCAGAAAACCAATGAAAAATCTAGGCTTGACGAGAAAGTGTTATTCTTGCGCCCCGCTTTAATAACATTTTCCCTTTAGCGCCATTTATGCATGAATAACAAGCGAATTCGTTCTCAGCACAGCTCTATCTTCGAGCAAGTATAAGCAACTTGTATATCAAAATGTTCGCAAGGAAATGCGCAATTGAATAGAACCAAAATCATGCAACTTCAATCACTTCTTTTGAGAAATTCGCTATTATTGCTCCAGCGCCAAAATTTATGGAACGAGCTAGTTTCAATGAACTGAAGTCGCATGCAATATGCCGTAATATCATGCAAAAACTTCGTTTATTCCTATTCTTTTCTATGTGGAGAAACTATGACTAATTCTTGGTACTATACAAAGTAGAAAGTGGAAGAATGTCAGACTTAAAGATATTTGTGTCATATCTTTTGCACCACTCAATTCAGTTTATTATCTTTCTTTATGAGCAGCTCGGAGTCTGCAATAATAGTAATCATTAGATACACTGGTGATGCAGTGCAATAGTAGTACAATGATTAATGTTTCGGCAGTATTATCTCCTTCAGAATCTCCAAAAGTCAAACTGACATGCAGTCTCCTCTGCCAATCACTTTCGGAACTAGAGGAGATAGGCTTAGAGTTACGTTGATGGAAAGTAATTGATGTTTTGCGATGGATTTATGTTATATATCATTTTGATTACATTCATAGCCTCATGTTTTGTTGCTAATGACGTAGTACTTGCTGTTTATCATATATATGTATATATAGACTATCGAGATTTTGGTTAATGCGATAGTGATTGCGCTTTCAAAATGTCAGCTAGGTCTTCATTCATAGGGCACAGAGCAGTCTTCCGGGTTCGCCGTTATATTCGTCTCCGCACGTTTCACAAGAGATCAGGTAAACTGTATCTGAGCTCAGCAATCAAAGTCTTTACCGGTGCGGTATATTGTGCCGTTTTTCGTAGTACATAAACGGAAATACAGGTGGTTACGAAGTAACTGACGTTTTGAAGTACTTTTCAATGCGTCAATCACTGCCACCGATTTTGAGAGGACTCCTTTTCTCAAAGACTGTTATATAGTGATACTTCCGTCGTCTGAAATAAAGGTTAGGATGAAGAGTTCGATTGAGTAGATTGCATGCCATTTTAACTCTTCGAAAAAGGCCAAATCGTCTCAAACGTTGTCCATTGTATTGTGATTATGATGTGTTACTGCTGTACCCAATAAAAGTTATAATTATCAACGTCGAATCTCGTCATATAAGAAATTGATTTTTTCAACCGATGTTTAATCTGATAACTGTTTGGTTTTGAGATTACGCCTTATTTTGATTGATTAGATGCCAAGAGCAGAAATTGTGCAGTAGACGAGAGCTTTTTCTTGACACGTGACGGTTCTATAAGCACAAAACGTAGGAAGAAATATTGTGCAAAGAACATATAGCATCGAAGCTCAAGAGAAATCTAAAAAAGTCTCAAAATGGTGGAAAATTCTACTTTAGCAGCCGAAAGCGCTCTGTTTGTGAATCGCGCTCTGTGCAAAGATTTCATTTTTCTTCCTCAACAGGATAAGAAAGATCAGTATCATGTTTATTATTCATCATCTCAATTGTAGATCCATGGACTGCGTCTCGTATCGGAGTCCTTGCAAACTGTCTGTGCCCTGTGCGCGTGTGGTAGCCAAAGGAGAATGGTTCCAGATTGATCGTGTCTTTGACACCATTTCTTTTGTTAACAGCGACAGAATAATTCAGTCACTGGTTTGTGGTGTTCCATTCTTTGCATACTTACATCCTAATTTGTAATTCGGCTTGGAAGTTGATCAACTGCATGTATGTGGCCGTCGGTTAGCGCTGTGGCACTTATGTAGTTCATTACGAACACGGTGCTAGCTTGATATTGCCCCGCACTCACCAATCTTCTCATACCTTCAAGTTTAGGAAATTGCTACCAGACCTTTCTGAAATCAGTTTACTCTTTGAGTGTGTTTTGAATGTGAACGCTGCCCTGCACTTTCAGAACACGAAAGAGAATCGTCTCGAATAATAGGTCTTGTCATAAGCTTTGGCACTGCGCAAAGAACACCAAATTTGTTATCCATAAATAATTAGAATTGCTTAACACTATCCAAAGTTTGCGCCATCAGACTGAACACGTTTCTGCCATCTCTCAGTCAACATATCGATATCGGGTTCATAGAACTCGGCATTCTTGTACTCAATGGAACTTGTCAGTCTACAATCCAAGTTGTCATTGAGTTCTTCACTGAACATAGAGTGTAAGTCGTACGTCCTTCACAAACTCTTATTGTGGGGACTGGAGCACCCACAGAGATTAGCAAAAGACGAGAAAGGGTAACTGCCCGACTGACGAGATCGCAAGATCGAAACACGTGTATCGGGCTCTATAAGTCAGCCCTCCTTTAACAGACCACTGACATGCATGGCTCAAAAATGATTGCAAGGCATATTGAATTTTGAGCTGAGGTTTTAAGAAAACACTCGAAATGAAAGTTATGATTTTTGGTTCATTTTGATTAGAAAGGAACAAATGAAAAACCGATCTCATTCGCTGGAACGGGAACTTTTTAGGGGAGTGCTAGTAACCATTCAAAGCAGAGGCTTAAGGCTACTGCTCCACGTCACCAGTTTCTAGAACACATTTTTATTACGACTATCATCCAGATCAAAGGTTATGTTTCGCACTCGCCTTTTACCTTAATTTTCGTCACGCGTATATTTTGCTGGAAGCCGAAAAGCATTTTGATGAGTAGAAAAGTTTTCCTAGTATCTAAAGCCGGTCATTTTATATAGAGTCTCTTTTGAAGCGGAAGAAGAATTCCTAATTGAGCAATAAATTATCGATCGTACCTCTTAGCCTCCCCTTTGCCATGTCCCTTGCCACGTCTTCGCCTTCTCGAATGGCCTGTAAATAAGGCCACCAAAAATCCAAAACTGAAACTTATTTTCCCTGCTAAACCGTACTTAGAGAAAATAAGAACATCGTTAGAATCAGAAAACATTACTCTATCAGATGATTGCAACTAGTATAATGGAATAGCTTTGTAGGGTGAGGTTTAAAGGACAAGTCATAGACCAGAGCAGATTAAAAGATCGTAACAGCTTTTTAAAAAGCAAAACCTGTTTCGAGTTTTTTGAAGCTGGTTCATAGTTTGAGTACTAGCACTTTGAGGCAGGAGTTTGCGCAGTGAAATATAAGCGAGATAAGACAAAGAAACACGTGGTTTTATGAAGCATGAACTTACTTTGAGTGTTTCAATGTTATAAAGAGGTGTTTTGAAAAATCGGTACCTTGGAGCAGCAGCCACTAGCCTCACTTTTCGAATGGTTACTGACTTTCCTATGAAAAGTTCTTTTCCACCAAATAAGATCCACTTTTCATTTGTTCCCCTGTTATCAGAAAGAATTAATTTTTTGAGCTCTATAAATGGTCCACAGCAGACCACACGAATCGCTCAAAATTTAATTATCCGTTAGAGATTGCTTTTCTCAGTTTTTGATTCGAGGCTAAAAACCAGCAAAAATCGCTGAAAATGTGTTTGTAACTTTCTAATAACTGATTTTCTTCTTTAAGCATAACACGAGGTGTTACAATAAACTTCATTCGCAGCTGACGTTTCGGCAGTTCGCCTTCTTCAGAGCCTGGAAAGGTCAAATTGTCCGCAGTCCAATTAGTCAAACACCTCCATTACTCCTTTAGAAAAAATCACCAGACCTGGATCTCAATCGCATCAAGCAAAAATCAACACTCAACATACTCACCGCTTTTTATATGTGTTCCACTGGATGATCCAAGTGGAGATCACCGTCAAGAGAGACACATAGGCTCGTAATGCACCCTACCCATCAAAACAACAGTCTTATATACTGACTCCAATCACGAGTGATATCAAGGCATTCCTCCCTGCGATTTATGGTTGGATTGGTCGCATTAATCCAAAACGCTTCCAAGATCTTTCGCGCTGATGTTTATGCTCCTGCGCAAGGATGGTGTTCAAAATCAACTCCGTCGTGCTTCTGTGCTCTATGCATCCCTAGCGGGGTGTTCCGTCTATCAAGACGTTTGCCAGCTAGGTGTTCTTCTATGCGAGCATAGAGCGGTCTACCCGTTTCGCCAACATATTTATCACTACACGCTTTGCACGAGACTAGGTAGACTGTACCTACGCTCATGCAATTTTCTTTGTCTACTTTTTTCATAACAGAACTTTTTTAAGAGTTTCCACTATAAGATCTATTCTTCATGAATAATCGTAGATTTTTGATGATGCCACTACCATTGCTATTGTGGGGATGTAATGTCCGCAGAGAACTGGGTGTTTGAGTACTAATTTGTTATAGTTTTCGGGGTTGAGACATCCAAAGCAGTTTTGGTTGCCAATGATGAGAATGAGTTCAAAGACTAAGTAACTCTTCTGACTGCATTTGGCGATCTAATGAATTGATACTTGTTCTCAAAATTGCAAAAATCGAAGTTCCTGCACGAATGAGAGACAGCTTTTGTAGGTTCAACGGAGACCAGCTTGGTTAAAGCTATCAAAGACGTCGCCAACAGTAAGGCATTTCCACAGCCGTGTAAAGGTGATCGGTTGCGTTGTAAAAGTAAGTATGTTGAATACTTTCTAGCCATGATATAGATAAGGTGTGCACTCTAACAATGCTTTATCAGATAGAGCTTTACATTTCATAGTTGTTGTTTTCATTGACATTTTTGATGAAACGTTTGAAAGTGCTCCTACTTGATTCTATCTTTCATACTATGCGAAGCAAACCTGTCATTGTTACGGAGTTGTTACAGTATAACCCACCTTCCCTGACGAGGTACACCTGAGGACTGTGGCGATCGTGTGCATATTCGGGGGACCCTGCGGCGCGATTAATCCTTCGGTAATAGCACATAACATCGCTGCTCGCAGCGCGACGCAAAAGTGGCCTGTGATTTTCTTTATTTGATTAGGATCTTTCTTCCATCTTGAGAAAATCGCTAGGTTTTTCCCACTTCTGTAGTATTCCATGCTCTTCTACAACCTTCGCACGCCATTAGTGGACGTAAAGCTCTTATTTGGGTAAAAAAGCACTAGAATGTCAAAAATGATACTGCGCATATATGCAGTCACAGTTCGTCGATAATTGTTAACAATTTTCTTGGCGTAAGTGCACTTCACTAGTTGGGTTTTCTATGTTTATAGGAGAAATTTTGTCCTATCGCTCCCTGATAAATTTGCTATTATATGTATTTTATATCACCAACAAAGCCGTTATAAAGTTTGAGCAATGGAGGGCGAAAGGTAATATTCTCTACGTTGCTACAGCGTACTGGGAAGGCCTCTCGAGATAGAACGCTTAGTGCTAGACTCGTCATTGTTCGAGCTATTGAAAAACTCCTGATTGTTCAGCAAAATGGCTTAGACGTGCGAAAAATGCCCAATAACATGTGCATAACAACACGCAATGTCCTTAGGGGATATTGCTGACTACTGCCTAACACACATTTTCAGAGCTGATCGAACGTGATACTTTACCTTTCATCCGTTGTTATTGTTATTGTCAAGCATTATTGTCCCTAGCATTACTATCATTCTTATAATTTGTCGACTCTCAGGAAAGCATTCTCCGATCTAGAGCTTCGAAAAACACTAAATGGACTCGTAAGGAATTCATGTGTTTGATGTTTCGTGTAAGAATCGACAGTTCTGATGGGACATCTACATATGAGGTTCACATTTCAATTCTTCGCACCCATTTGTTGCTTTTACATTCCATTGAAATCTGCACTGTACGGTTAACTAATAGTTTTCAGTTTCACGAAATCTGCGAAGCTAACTGTTCATGATTTTTATCAAATTTTTCATTCATTTGCCATCTTAACCCTTTTTGAAGGACCTACCCTATCGAAAGTTGAAAGGACGCTTTACGACGGCGTTATTTGAGTACTTCGAGAGGAGGATGCCTTTTCCTCGTGTTTTGACCAATGACGAGCCTCGTCGAGGCGGTTTGCTTTCAGTAAGTTACAATGTCTGTATTTCTATAATTCTAAAAGTAAATCAGCGCTATGATTGCATTTAGGATCAGTGATGTTTTCAGATAAATGTTCCACGCTGTGCTTATATCCAGAGGATAGCACAGAAGGAGAATTTGAAAGAAGACACATCAAACGTACACGTGCGTTTCACTCGGAGTGAAAAGAAAGCTGTTTTGAAGTGGTAATCTTCGACAAGGGCTTCCTTCAAATAAGCGACGAGAGGTAGTGTCAACGATATCTTGAAGTTGATTCGGTGTCTCAGAAAGATGTCAGGATTCTCACTCAAAAACCCAACATTGTCTACATGTCATGAGTAACAATTTTTCGTATGGGACCATAACTTTTGTGTTTAAATATGCCTGATAATTATTTTTGAGCCATGAATGCAGTTTGTTTTGGGCACTTGTACAGAGCAATACACATATCTCGGCCTTGCAGCCTCGTCAGTTGCACGATGCCTTTCGTCTGAACCGATCCCTCTTGAGGGAGAACCATCTTGCATAGAATAACCGCAATCGCAATATTTACATGCGCCGTCAAATGATGAACATCAGCAAACTGACAGTGTTCTACACTCGATTGTTTTTGGCTGATAATTATGAAATATCACACCACTCCCATTAGTTTTGAGTGTTTTCTCAAATTCAGGCCTAATTTCAATAAGCCTGATAATTATTATTTAGATATTGCGTCTGCGGTTCCAGTAATCAAAGGGTTCTCCCCCAAGAGAAATTGGCTAACACGAAAGGCACCGTGCAATTGACGAACTGCAAGACCGAAACGCGTGTATTGCAGTGTATAAGTGCCCATATCAGACCACTTGCATGGCTCATAAATGATTATCAGACATATCGAATTTTCGAGCGTGGTCTTGAGAAATCACTCAAAACGATCGGCATGATTCATGAGTTGTAAACGCTCTCGGGCCACAGTGTGATAAAACAGCCACCATTATGAGATATGGTCGGCTGTTAGTTGTTCTTTATCGTGTAGTTCACCAAAGATGTGGGTGCCATGGCCACATTGAACGAAAAAGCATCCACAGAGCACCACAGTATTTGCTACCTGATCAAACATGATTTTGAATCCAAACTTATCAATTAAATGAAAATATGCATCATGTTAATCTTTGGCAAATTGTAAATTGCTGCGCCTTTTCAGAAATATTGATGATTGTCGAACAATTGTACTGACGATCTCTCCGTCGCGTGTAGTCAAACTCATCCGCACTGTGGATCAAAGTATAAGCTCGATTGTGACACAAGGCAGAAAATTATATTAAATTTTCAAGCAGTACACCATAAAGTGTTTTTTATCTGCAATTCTAGCAATTCTTGTGATATTGCGATTTTTGATGATTGTTGTGCACTGTTGAAATTTTTTCTGCTTCTTAGTGAGTCTGGATAAGTTTGTCCATTGTAAGACTTGTGTCCTCATAACAGTCCCATGTGGAACTATTCGAGAGTCAACTAATGCGATAATAGTCTTAAAATATAGACATTCAGAATGCTTTCAACTGTTTTTCCAAGGTTTGATCACCATTCATTAGAAGTAACAGTTGGGCAGACACTCGTGTTTTGGCATTTTCGCCATCATCATTGCCATTTTAACGGCCACTCGTCCTCCATCATAGAGAATGAGCGCCGAAAATGGTAAACTGTGGTCAGGTAAATCATTAAAAAGCAGTTCTTCTACAGTTCATGCTTTGCTAGAGGAATAGACGATGGCTGAGACGCCAAAACAATCGTGTTTGCCTAATTGCTCCTTTGGATGTATGTAGACATGCCTCCAAAAGACGGACAAAAACAGTTTCAAGGGCTGTATATGAATGTTCTAACGAATTTTGTAATAAACAGTGATATAAAAAAATTTGGTAATAAAAATTTCATTTGAGGTTGAATTGTTTTTAAAAATATTATCTGAAGTATTTATTTTCCACCAATCACACGGTACAACATGTTCCATGAAAATTTGCCCTAGAGCTGCATTTCTTGGATACTTCTGAGGCGGGATTCCGTGTTTCTCGCGGTTTCAGAAAGATGCACAGTGTCGGTAAACTCCATGACTACCAAAACCCATTCTCAATTTTTCATAAGTGCTGCAGTGCTTCGCTTGTAATATTCCTTTGCGGACGGCGATGGTCAACATGACTCTCAGCTCTGCACACCGATCGGACGATCGACGAAGAGTTGTGCGTGCTCCAATACAAACTCGCATTAATAGAGCTTTCAGAGGAACATTGTCATCAAAAATCAACATATCATTGATGCGCGTCCTGTATGGACGATTTTAGCAAGATCAACGCTAATGCTTCCCAAAATCTTGGTTTCCATTTTCGTTTCCTTCTCGTAATCTAAATTTCCCATTCCCGTATGCGCTAGCCTTAACCAGTCCTAATCTGGCTTCAAAGTGTGAGACACCGAATTTGTAATATGCCATATTATTACTAATAATTTCCTCCAACTGGTGGTAAAACGCGTCGAGTTCGTCTTCATCAGCTGCATCGGTTGGCGAATAACAGTCGGTAAGAGTAGTATTATTATCACGCTTCAGTTGGAGTTTAAGAATAGCTAGGCGAGGGGAAAGGATTCCGTATGAGTTGGATGGGTGATGAACGGGTAAACAACAATGCCTACGCCTCTGACATTTCGTGATGACACCTTCTCTCCGAGAAATATGAGTGTGCCGTTGTCCAGTTGACGTATGTTGGTCTTCTTAGCTTTCGTGTCTTGTACGGCAATTATGTAAAATTTTATGCGATTTGCTGCTTCAAAAAATGCGTGAAGATTAGCATCAGTGGCGAGTGTTCTTGCATTATACGTATAGAGTAGAAAAGTCTCCGTGGCATGTCGACTGCGTATTCGATATGTCCGGTTCCAATGGCGTCCCAAGTATCCTTCGTATCCCGTGCTTTTGTGGCCTTTCGCCGGTTGTCTCGCCGCCTTGCGTCTGGACGGGAGCACCAAGTGTACGGGTTGCTGAGCCTCACCTTATTGCTGGCTGTGCAGATCGATATTCCTTGGATTCCTGATACAACCTTGCAAGGGCGTCTCCACGTTATCAGATCTCGATGATGTGGTTTCCAAGAAATTTGTTCTCCATCCTGTTCTGGCAGTCGGATTTACTTTCAGTTGATTTGGGGACGAATCAATAAACAAAGTAGGAATGAATGAATGAATTTGACCAATCATCGAGAATGTCTTAGGACTGAAAAGACGCTTCCAGGTTTTGACAATGTTGTTCCCAAGGAATATCATTTTAGCAGCGGGTCCGTTAATCAGAATTCCTACTAATTGATTCGGAAAATATTATAATGTAGGAACATAAGGGATATTTGGACCGAAAGCAATAAATAGTAGAAAGGAGAGAGTAGCTGATCGACCGCTAAGGAGCGGTACCGACAGAGACTTCCTCTCTTCAACGCTGTCCATCAGATCTCTGTTTTTTAGTGAATCAATGTCAAGTAATTTGAGCAACCAACTCCTCAAGAACATTTTCTGCTACCAAATCTTTAGAATATCTTATTGTTTACTTTCACTCTTTCACGACCATGTGTGCATATTTCGGTACGAAAATGCTTGAACGAAGAGTGCGCTACAGGATACGTGTTATTTTCTGGCGTATTTCACCGAAGAACTTTTTTTTACCAGGCTTTTTATAAACATCAGATAGCACTTACTCTTCACTAGGGTTTGCTCCATGAATTGGCGCTCTCAGTACGAAGTAATAGTTATAGTTAAATCCTCAATTTTCGTAACAGATCATGTTTATAAAAGTGTTCCTGATCTAGAAAGTGTAGCCAGTGAGGAGGCACAATCTGCTTCCATGGCCTTACTTGCAGAGCTGGGTTCATTTTTGACGAAAAGCTCCTCGTTTCCTGATCATTTCATCGTTATTACTTTTGAGTAGTCTACAGAATCGAAGAACTTTAAAACGAAAGGATGAAAATTGTCGTCCTCATTTTTTTCCATAATTCAGTTCAAACCAAGGAGATTCACAGACAAAATTTGTCCCGCGCACTTTCCTTCGTCTTCGTCTTCTTCAGAGCCAATGACTCGTGTCGACTATGCAAAGTTGTCCCTTTCAGTGTGAACTTTCCGTTTCGTTTGTGGATAAAATCATATAAGAATCAAAGTATCAAAGGACTGTTTATACTTATGAGAAATTAACTAAATTTTAATAGAATTTCATCTTTATTTGACCGCTGATTGCGGTGGTATGAGGTTTAAATAAATCCAATGATGTAGAGTGGTTTGCAGAAACGTTTGCATTAGCCGGGATTTGGACCCAGATCTTACTCTTTCTGCCAACGGTCAAGCACATGCGCCCCGAAAGAGTAAGACTGGATTTAAATTCCGGGCTGACGCAAACGTTTTTGCAAACCACTCTTCATCATTGGGTTTAATATAATTTAATTATTATATTATAACAATGATCAAAATACTAGGTTTGAAAGAAAGTATCCATTGCTTGATGAAGCATTCGAAATTCATGCATGTATTTAGAAAACAAACAACAACAACTATTCTTCAACATACAGGCCATCACTATCCTTCACTTTTTCCTTAGGTCCGCCAGATTTCAAATCTGATCAAAATATCGCTCCTTCGGCTTTCAATCAAAGAACTCTTGACATGTTTTCTTCAGCTTCAAAAAAAAAAGATTCAAGTCGCTGACCTTTCAAAGAGTGTTGCATTGATCGGAAAAGGCGGTAATCAGATGGAGCAACGTCCAGGCTTTAGAGTGGATGCGGTAGAATCTCAACTCTGTCCAATTCCTCATACTTTGCTCTAGTCTTTTTGGCCTTGAGTGGTTTTGCGTTATCATTCTGAAACAAAGCGCGCTTTCGACAAGGAAGTTCTGGTTATTTCTCGGCCTGTTCGCAGATATAGGCAAATTATGTATCAATAGATGCGCAAGAAGTAGACCTTTTGAATGATATGAAAATCACACACGATTCATGCGAAAAGACGTTATTCCCATTCAAACGATGAAAATTTTCTTTCCAGCCTATCAATATATTATGGCTTCCAAATTGAGAAATACTGCTCTTTTTTCTAATCGAAATAAACAATTCGTTAACATTCTGAATACAACGGAATCACGGCGTTAGCTTAGCCCGCCGTCGCTGGCTCTTGAGCAAGTCCATGATGCCCAGTGGTTAGTGAAGCCGGCCATCGAAGAGAAGGCTTCTGGTTTGATTCCTCATGACGACACCTCGCAGCAGACTTGGTTTCGCATAGTGTTAAATATTCTTCTATTTACTTATTATTTAACAGAAAAGCCGCTCTTATCATCACTTTACTATTTTGATACGAATCAGATGGAATGCAGATTAAATGGCTTGAATGAGTAAAGCGCTTGTGCTACAGTGCTGCAATGTGGGAAGTGGCGATTCAATGGACTGTTATGAACGTGGAGGTGTGACCTGCCACATCGACGCGGTACCTTAACCTTGGATAAATAAACCTTCGTGAGCGTCAACAGGCATATTATTAGGTTTCTCATAGTTTTAGATCTAGAGCAATATACACCAAATTTGTCAATCAAATGTAATCAAAGTTGCTTGACAAGAATGCTCAAAGTATGTGCCATGTTTGTACCAACAAGCTCAACACATTTCTGTCCACTCCTCACTAGGGACAGTGGGATCCTCATCAGATGCTTCGATGAGTCTCTCGACCAACTACGAGTGGACTTCCGTAGCGGAGCTGGCCCTCCAAAGTTGATGTTGCCGGTGCAAAACTGTAAAGAACCGAAGTGCTGTTCGGCTGGAATTAAATTTTGAATTTTTCACAGGGGATGTTGTCAAGAGCGATCAATGAATCGAGAACCAAATCCTACTCTTAAGCAGCCACTGGCGACAAAACCTTCATTGAGCGACCATGATGCAGCAAGTACACAAATCTTATACCGGAAGAAAGCTCAAAGAAGTCTGAGCAAAGAGGTCCTGATTTGTTGCATGAGAGGTGACACAAATGATGTTAGGCTGACGGTGCATATTTTGAATAGTACTGTTAGGCAATCTTAACCCTTTGAGAGCATTAGAGCTGATAGGCGGGAGGCGTAGCGCCGTCGCATGAGCGGCATTCGCAGGTGCGGCATTTCTGTGTCTGTGCAGAAATGTCATGCTGTCTGCGCCTGTTTCCACAAGATGAGACGCCGCTATTACAGTAGCTAAGCGAGACTGTGAGATAGATGAGTGAAAAAAAGGCAGAGTGGAGTACGTCCTGGGTATGAACAACCAGTTTCTAGGAAACTAGAGGCTGTAGCCTGAACAAAATGACAAGATTATGCGAAAGCAATTACAGAACGAGACTTTTTTTCCAGAAATTATTTTGGAGATTGTATTGGAATGTTACTTCAATGGCTACTTTGGCTAATTTTATGATCAGTCTCAGCTATGAACATTAATAATTGCTGTAACATTTGTGATTTCATGTGTTCTGCTTAGTCCTTTTTATCTCGAGATGATTTCCTGTGCCTTATCCAGTCATCGCCTCTACGAAAAACTTCACAAAGAGGTGGCTTTGGAAGGAATATCGGTACAGGTCCCACCTCTCCCTCCCTCTTCTCTGAAAGATGCGCTAATGTCTGGCCTTCACATGGCTTGTGATGACCTATCAATGTATGTGAGTCAGTGCAGCTATTCCCCCAGGCGAGTATAGTGATAGTCTACACTCCGAAAGGATTAGTGGCTTGGCGAGTCATGAGCGCGAGACCGACCCATCAATCTTGCGTGCCACGCAGCGCACTCCTAACCACTGTGTACTGCGTTTCCTCTTTGAAAAGTGAGTAAATGCTCGTTACTCGTTATCTTCACTCAGATAAATTTAGGGAAGTTCATTCACCAACATTTTGTCAATTACAGCAATGAACTTGCCCATAATCAGAATCTAACTAAATAAAAAGTATAACTTTCGCTGTAAAGTTAAAACAACGCACTTTTAAAAAATTATTTTTTTCCATTTGAAGCGTAGTATGGAGGTCAAACCACAAACCAGCTTAGTATGAGGATCGGCATTTCCCAAAATATCAAATGACTACATGAACTGAAAAAAATAAGCCAATGTCACCCACTGATAAAGAGTGATGTGCAAAAACGCGTCATCTGTGAACAGGCAATCGTCAATGGTCTGGTGTGGGTAGTCGCTATCGACATTGAACTCATGCGTGTCATTGGGTATATCTTACTACCGCTAAAGGCGGTGAAATAAAAGGAATTCTGATTTATTATTGATAACCAACATCTGTCAGCATAAGTGTGTTCAATGTCGACAGCGTATCCACGCCAGCCCGTTTGCGGTTAACTGTTGACAGGTAATGCGCTGTAACGTAACAACAGTGGTGTAAAGACGGAGTCGACAGTGTAACAGATCAGCACGATCCCCGGATAGAGTGGAATGTGGGTTCGACTCACACCTGACGCATTTTTTTTTGCACGTTACTCCTTATTACTGGATATATTACAAGATTTTACCACCGCTAAACGCGGTCAATAAAATGAGTTTTGATTGGTTGATGACAACCAGTGTTATATGGTAGCTGGAAATATGCTTCCATTCATAGCGATGTAGTTATCTCGCTATAATACAAGAAATATAGACGTAATATGGAATATACGATGTTCTTATTTAGACTATTTCTGTAGAAGCTTTCCAGTAATTTTGATCATTTCATGATGATAATGTTCTTTCAGAAGGCGTGTTCGTCTCCTCACATCTAACGGTCCAAAAATCTTCAGCTACGCTGGCAGACAGCTCTGCTTGTCTTTGCAGAATGTCATATTCGCGCCTGCCTTCTGATGGGATGCGCTTGCATTTCTACAGGACGCGGCTCCGTCATCACAGTAGCTAGATGAGATGAGACGTCGCTCGGCACAAAGCAGACGGTGCAACTTGGTCCTCAAAGAGCTAATTACTTCTGATTATTAAATCGGGTGTTCATTGCTTTAGCGCCAAAAATTACGAGAAGACCTAACAAAACTATGAATAATCGTGGCGTACCATTTGAACCGCGCAACCCTAACAGAACTCGGTGTATGTGCTTACAGAAATCTATGCACGTGAGTCATAGATTTGAAAAAAGAGGCGGTGCACTAGTTGAATGAGATTGCCGCTCTATTGCTTGGTGAATTTAAAAATTTCTCGTGTCTTCGCAACTTTCACGAGTTTTCCATGATCTTCTGCTCGTACTTGTGTGCTCTTGAACCATATAAATCACTTCTATGGTACAAGATCATTATGCTTTTGCCGCGCTGCGTCCAACAACTAACCTTTTGGCGTGGCAGGGTCACGCCGTTGATCCCATCCCGCCCCGGACGCGATAAGTAGTCCATTGTGGCGAACGCATAGTCATGTCGGCTATAGGAAAGAAGTTTGCTAATTCGATCCTATCCCACGCGCTTCTCAGAAGTTACTTCGGTGTCTTCTCTGTTGTCAGTTCATTATTCATTATATCACTAACGCACCATATCCCAAATATTGTCAACACAATCGACTTTGCTTCCAAATAAGAAGACAGTTTTTTTGGGGTGTTCCAAGTTCTGAATAATTACTAAATAACTATATGTATCGCCATATCCTAAAGATATTTCAGGGAGAGGACGAGAACGTGACATTTCAACGTAGCCCAGCAAACTACCCCACACGGAAATCTTGAATTCGCTCTCGTCCTACACAAAATTATGGACCTCTCCTAGTGTCAAACCATTTGGGTTCCAGCATTCGCCTAGAGTGCGGAAGACACCATAAACGCGGCCATGCCGAGCGCCATCGCGCTCATCAAATCTCATGAGCATACAAGAAATCGCTTTGTCTCACTTTCATCAACTGAAGAAGGCTTCCGAATTCAGTGGAGGCAGAAACAGTCGTGGAGGCTCTGGGCAATCAGGCGTTTCTGCGCTGTATATTACGGTTTTGTGAGCTATACAAATATTTTTTTAGAATAGTGCCATTCTATCAGCTGTTAACAACATAAAAACAGAGGTTACATAAGGTTGTCATCGCGCCAAAATTATTTACTGCCATCCTTGAGGACGTCAAGCGAACATTAGACTGGGGCAACATGGGATTAAAAATCGACGGCCGACGATCAAACCACCTTCACCTCGCTGATGGCCTTGTCGTTTTAGCACCAAGTATCAGCCATGAAGAACTAACCTGAACCAATTTGGACAATGCCTGTGGAAAGGTTGGTATCCTACTAAATATAACGAAAACGATATTTATGAGGGACGTATTGGTTTTGACTGTCCATTTAAGCTCAAGATAACGAACCACCTCCAAATGCTTCAGTCACATGTGTCTAGATTGTGAGTCACCGATCTGGCTCCAGTGTTGAGCAGTTAGGAACAAGCGGCTTGGGTAGCGTTTGAGAGAGGACGTAGTGAAGAGGACAGAGAACATCTGACCACGCATTCCTTAGAAACGTGGTCGCTACATAAACAGGACGAAAGATCACCTCAAGTTATTGAACGCTCAGTCGAAAGGCCAATGCTAAGATTTCTGTAACTCAAAAATCAGAGAAGAGTCTGAAGTTCTGAGCGAGGACCCCCTGGGCTCTTGCACATGATAAGGATTAATGGAAGTGTTGCTGGTACTCGCCCGAGTCACTCGATGATCAACGGAGCGACAGATGATATAGGTTATGTTACAGAGTTATAAAAGATTTTTTGCAATAAAAGTGCTTGTACCACAGTAGCCGGACATTCTAACTTTCGAATTATTACTAACAATCCATGGCGAACTTCTTGTCCAGCAAGAAAGCTTGTTTCCTCATTTGCTCCCGGATTACGGGAAAGAGCTGATTTTTTTTTTTGTCTTCACAGACAGATATTGCCCTAATTTAACTGCCATGGAGAACCGGGGAGGTCAATTAGTCTAGGCTTCGTGATCTACGGAGCGACGGTGTTTGCCTCCGTTTTACCCCTGTGCGCCCGTGTTCTCCAAGTACGCATGGAGAGTGCAAAACACATTGTTTTTTTGAGTGGAGATCGAAAAGAGCAAACTATTTGCTCCCTCGCATCTATATCATACTCAAATGTCCAGTTGTGATAGATAGGATAGCAAAACTGGCTTGGATTTGATGCATCGGTATTCGCGTCATTGTTAAGAGCAGATTTACACTCATCAACCTCAAATGAAAATAATAAAGGATGCATGATGCATCCCTTTGGAACTAATCTATGCCAGGGGTTGTATCTTTTTTATGTTGTATCATATGGTATACGGAGACCGCGATGTGTAACAAACGTTGTCTTGTATAAATTACTAGATCTTTCTTTTATGCAGTAATAGTAATAATGTAGTGAAAACGTTTACTTTCCATTATCTACTGCGCACAACTGTTCAAGCTAAGTGAATGATAAAAAGTTTTAGGTAGCCAAAATTGTAAGCTTCACAGTGTTTATGGATAAACAGCCCACATAAGAGCGTGAAATGTAGATGAATTTGAAAGAAGGTTCGAATTGAAGAATAACAGCACTGAAAAATCACATGTAAACGATGTAAATGATATGTACAAAGATGGATAATGTTCAGTAAAGTCTAAACAAATAAGTACTGGGTCGAGGAATCAAACAATCTCACTACATCCTTTTAAATATCCATTGAGAATATAGGAAACGCTAGTAAGTTCTCAAATGAGCATTACTTCTGCCGAACTGGAATTGTGTTTGTGTATTAAACTTCATCTAATTCACTTCTTACGTCTTAAACGACGGATCCAAGCCCACCCGAGCGGTACGATAAGTGTCGGTGATTGAAATGAAGTTGGACTTACTATCGGTACCTCCGGTGGTCCATGTGCACCTCCACGATTGCTCCATCCCATTGATCCACCGTGACTGAGCCGGTCACTATAGTCTCCTTCGACTTGTCCCCAAGGGCTTAGGTGCCGAGACAGCATTGTATGACCCGCTAAACGATGAAAAGCCTGTTTTCGTAGAGGAGTCCGCAGATAAGATTCGCGACCTAAACTTTATCGCATTAATCTTCTATTAATATTGATATACCTGATGATTATTTTTTAGTCATGCATGTGGTCTCTTGTGGGAACTTATGCAGTGCCATACACGTGTTTCGGTCTTGTATTCTCGTATGTATTGGTTGCAGTAGAGTGCTGAGTTTCGGGTTGATTTTTTGCACACACTAATTACTAACTTGAACTAGAATGGTCCATTTTGTAGTGATTTTCCACATGGGTCATTTCACGTAAGCCGGAAACCAATTCACGTTTGGGCTTAAAATGCTTACAGCAATAATAACAATACAATACAGGCAATGTGACGATGTGTAATTGAGAGAATAGGCACGAACGAAATGCGTGAATAACTGGGACACATGAAAGGATAAAGGATAAAGCTCTCAGATTCAATCAATCCTTGAAGTATGCGCCATGCATTCGACTTCAAACTTCAAGTTCGTTCAAGGTGACTGAATGCATATCTGACCTTTACAGTGACTCCCGCTGAACCGAATCAGTGCTGCTTATCCTCCCAGACAAGTCTGAGACCACTTTGGTACCATTTTGCGGGCCCCGGAGGGATGGATGGCTTGGCGAGCCATGAGCGAGAGATCAAACCATTGACCTCGTGTCGTGTGCGATGTGGAGCACATCTATCCGCGTCACTGGAGCACCTAGCTTGTAGGAGAGGTCACTTGAAACCATACTACATGTTGAGTCAATGGTTCTAGTATTTATAGTTTATCTAGGAATCTTAGGTAATATAGAACTAGGAACTGTTCATGGGCTAGTTTCTATATCGGCAGTTGCACAGCCTTTCGTCTGAGTCAACCATTCTTGGGGGGGGGGACCCCCTTACACAGAGGAATAGGCGTGCAATTGACGAGGCTGCAAGGCTGAAACACGTATATTGAAATGTATAAGTGCACATAACAGAGACATACGTGGGCTCAAAAAATGACTACCAGGCATATTGAAATTTGAGCAAGGTCTCAAAAAACACTCGAAACAAATGGGTCTATTGATCATCTTTTCTTATCAGAGTAAACAACAAAACAGATTTGAAAGCCAATCATTTTGCCGTTTTCACTGACCAGGTGCTAATTTTGGCGTAAACTTGAATTTTCACAGGGTATGCATAATTTCATAACTTTATGCCTCTAGAAAGATGTGGTCACGTCAGCATATGAATTACGCTCGAGCGGACGGAAAAAAATTGAAACCTTTGAAAAATTCTAAATAGAACTAGTACCAACATAGCACATAGTATTGCTCGACGAAGACGTGAACCGAAGTGCTAGTGTCAGTTTGATTTGCTTATTTTCAACTAACTGACGAATGGAAATTGGTGCACTAGTCATGTGTCTCATATTCAGACAACACAGCAGAACTTTCATCAGTGTGAAGCTTCGCTAATCCCAAAACGACATCAATACGAAGGAGCGACTGCTTAGTAGCGAGGTCTTTTGCTCCGCAACTGATTTCTTTCAGATAATTCTTCATAGGTTTATTCATTGCACAGGCGCTTTTTGAGTCGTAGTCAGAAGTTTCCTGCAATATACTACAGTTTGCACAGCATTACCGACAAGCAAACATTCTGCTGCAAGCCGAATCGATTCCTAATATTTTCGCAACGGTGTGGCTGCGAAACAATAGACGGAATGGAATAAATAAAAAGTAATATTGTTGATTACAAATAGAATCAATTACGACCATGTATTATATAACGAAGGTCATCCATAACTCACAGGAACACTAATATTACCTACTGGTCCACTGCACATTTCTCTGAGATCCTCTTGTGAATAGCACGATCGGCAGGAATGCCGGCAGTTTTCTAACATCCATGAACGTTTTTCACACTCTCCCAATACAGCCCATCCGTGACAGTCCGCATGGTAGTCCGAACAAGCTGCAAAGAATTAGTGATTTTATAAAATTCTCAGTAATTACCAAGATGCAATCACAAGCTTTCAATGTTGAAATTTGTGGGTGTTAATAGAAAAGCCATAAAATGGAATGGATTCATTCGTGTACGTCCTCTTGAATTCCTTCTTTTTCCTTCTTCTGTTGTATAGAAATTAACTCTGTCGTGATGGACTTGGTCTAAACATATGTCGATTATTTCTCGATAAATAAAATCAATCAATGCGTAAATGACGGTATTTCTATCATTCATTTCATTTGTTGACATCCATAACAGAAGATTGCCCTTTGATTTTGCATATGGATTCGGGTGTTAGTTGACGTCTCGATCTTCTTTAGGAATGTTATGAAGTGCTGATGCTGCAGATCCGCCACAAAGTTATGAGAATAGTGATTTAGGAGGTTATAAGATTTATTTTTCATTAACTTGGAGCTAACTCAACCTCTGTGGAATTGAGTGAACATCTAAGGCAAGTGGAAAGGAAATACTGAAATAAACTACTCATTTATTAGTGAATTCTAGCCGAAGAGTTCAATTGTTGCTTCAAAACCAGGGAGTTATCGAGTTCGAATAGATTAAATTGATTTTTAGTTTTCGCTTTTGTTTGGAGCAAAGTATTGTACAAAGTTGAAACGGTACGATTTTTTCACCTAATCTATTTGTTCTAAGTTATAAGTCAGCCCATCTTTAACAGACCATATGACATGCGTGGCTCAAAAATGAGTCTTTGGCATTTTGAGATCTGAGCTACAGTCTTAAGAAAACACTCAGAATGAATGATACAATCTATTAGTACTGCCAAAAAAAAATGTCCAAAAGGAGCTGGATATACGTTACTTTTGAGAATATGTGGCCTTCTCGTTTGAAAATGCGCTGTTTAGAGACGCACTGGCGTCGATTTTACTATAGCTATCCTTGAAAAAAAAGAAGACTCCTTAGTGATATGCTATCATATAGTGAAGACAATGCACCTCAAAACCTTTATCAATCAGATCTGTATTGGGGCGCTGACCAATCTTCGTAAGCCGGACGGAAAGGGATATCCCTTTGAGCATCAAGTGAGTGGCATAGAGGCAGAAGCGCGTTGAGCAGAGTACGTGCTTGCAAAGAGCGCTTTATCTAAATTGAAGTCGCAGTGCAGCATGCAGTTGTGAGCAGTGATGAGAAAGAGTTGTGAACAGCGAATTGTATGGACAACAAAGTTTATGTGAGAGCCATAAGATATAAATTATATCTCCAATATGATCACACAAAGATGAGGAACGAATTTGGTGTAGAATATGATTGGCAATGAGTGACAGCAAGGGAAGGCAATAAAAAAAATGTTAAACGATGGACGCGATAGTTGACATGAGAAACCAAGTGCTCTCTACCGAAGGCAGTTAGAAGATTAAGAGGCAACGAGGCAAGGAACAATTTTAATGTGCATAGTGCGTGGGACGCGACGTATTCTAAATTATCACCTTCCAACGATAATGCCGGAGGTTCAATTCAAACTGCCACCAGTACTGTCAATGACACAACTCCTTTTGTGAACCGTGGCGCTAACAAAACCATCTCAACTAACGGAATCATTTAATCAATATTATTCTTATAAATAAGAAAAAGAATAGAGAGCGTCGTCAGGTAGAGCAACGATTAACAAGTCTGATATCCACTAACAAGTGTTGAAAAATAAAAGACCCCGTGACGCGATTCCTGCTCGTGTTGAGCGAAATCGCAACAAAAAAGTGTGTGGATATCTTTGCTCTGCTTTGTAAATTTCATATTACTTCAATCGTGATGCATTTATGCAATAGAACGTACATTTTAAGAAAAGTGTAGAAAACTATTTTTCAAAATCTCTCACTTCCGTAACTGTAGTTGCCTGGCATGCAGTATCCACATGACACGCGACAATTGCATGCCATCCACTTCTCTGTCTTATGGCATTCACCAAGCAGACTCCATTGTGGACAACAGATGTTATCGTTGTAGCAGTCGTCCATAATCTCAGATTGGGGCTCAGGTATTTGAGTAGTGGTTGATACTGAAAATATAGGCAAAATCCTTGTAGCATATTTATTTATTTCGTTTACACGCCTACTTTACATGGTCTGTATAATAGCGCTTTTTTCTTCTGAATTGTTGTCTTGTGCGCAAAACTCATAGTAATAACAATTGCATGCCACAGAAAATTTTATTTACTTTATTGTTAACGTTTCTGAGAGATTGTCGATTTGATTTTCTATTAAGTCATGGGATAGCCCTCTTATAGACCTTTCTGCTTCTCACATCAGGCATTCGCCTTCGGTCATACTAGTTGGGTGGCAATCATTCTTATGAAGCCATAATTCTGGAAAAAAACTCTCCTGTTTAGAAAAGATTAGAAATTTCGCTGGATAGGATGGGCTCAAATCACTAACTATAAGCTCATTTTGCGGTATTCCACTACTACGCATCCATATATTTAGTAGATAAGGAGGCACTGCATAATTCAAACAAAACGGCAGTTAACTGTGAAACATGGCAGATATCTTCCAGACGCTAAAAATTACTGCGCGAAATTTGATGACAATGTGCGGATCCAAGGAAAATTTACTAAGTGATTATTCGAAATCAGACTTAACTTCTCTCACACTGAGATCTCCGTCATCACGATGAATACCTTCACTACACGACTGAGCTCGAGTTTGGCCACACTTTTCACACGACTTTCTGCAGTTTTCAAACATCCATACTGGATTTACAATGCATTCGCCACATTCAGCCCATGGCTTGCAGTTCTCGTGACGATCAGAACAGTCTAAAAAAGTTGATAATTATTGATTTTAGTCGTCGGGTTAGAATGTGAATTTTTTAGCATGATACTGAAAATTGAAGTATTTGAATTGAAATAATTGCTACATGAAAAGGTCTGCAAAAATTGGCCATCCATAATCTAAGAAAGGACCGCCACTCTACCGCTGTTCTGGGAACACTGAAGAAACTTGATAATGTTTTGCAATCAGCGGAATTTATGATTACCTTTGCACATAAAGGACAAAGAATCCGGTGTCCGACAATGACAACTTACAGATGAGAATTATATTTAGGCCCCTTAGGTGATTTTGAGATGAATGAAGTGACTGAACACTGATGTTTACCTGAACAATAGCATGCCTGACCTCTAAAGCGCCAGTATTCTGATCGTTAAGAGATTAAGCTACAACAAATAACAGCTTTGTAAGAATGGTAGGCCAGGCCACCCCACGTGCTGGATAGTGCTACCGTTTGCGTGCATTGGAGTCCACCTACATCTAATCCGCTGCTTGCGCCCATTCATGTGCCTGCCTTGAACATTTCATACTATATTATAGAACGCATATGGCGCGGTTGTAAGAAGTGCTCTACGTAGCACTCAAGGTTGGTGCATAATATAGCACTTATAACTCATCTCTTTCTATTTCTCCGGGCCGGTAAGTTGGAACCAGACTTGTTTGTGAGGATAAGAGCAGTGATTTAATACATCGACGGACCGCCGCAAGTCATTGTAAAGAGTAGGTATGCCTTTAATCAGCTCGGACGAAAAGAAAAGTGAAGATGAATGTATGGTACATCTTTCAGAAATTGATTCCGGGAGCTTCGTCCTCTATTTTTTTCCATGTTCGTGATATGAATTGCTGTCCACATTGTAGTGCAATATATAGATTACTATATTCAATAATGTACGTAACTGTATCCACTGATGCAAGGCGATGTGCAAACTTTTGTGTCACCTGGGACTCGAACCCACATTTCATCTTATTCAAGGACGTCAGGCGTCGGCAGTGCAGCAGTTTGAGCACGCGTCCCAGATAGAATGAAAGATGGGTTCGAGTCCCACCCGAGGCAAAGATTTTACGCATCACTCTACATCAATAGGTATATTTACAGCATCATACCATCGCTATAAAGCGGTTAAATGAAAAAGATATTCTGCACTTAAATGCTTGAAATTTCGTCAGAACACCAGTCATTTTCTATGTTTCAAACCAACCGTCTGCCAATGGATACTGTGGTGTACACAATCCACAACTGGCTTTGCACGCATAACTCATGTAGAAGGCTTTAGTGGTACAATCACCCCTTTCCGCCCAAATCGAGCAGCACTCATTTTCATTGAAGCACGTCTCCTGAAATGAAGATACTTTTTGTTTCAATTGATCATCTAGTTAGTTTATTTCTAATATGTCGCTGTTCTTACTTCCTTTCAATATTATTATTGGAAACACTCTTGAGTACCAAGTTATTAAAACTCTTTTGACGCTTCGACACGATTTAGATTAGATCATTGACATTAGACATGCTGAGAAAATTCTTAAGAAAATCATCTATTCTCAAAATGTTATTTTGAGAAATACTATTGCATTCCACCAATAACCTCCTGTCTCTATAATGACCAGCTGAAAATTCTAAGTGGCGAAATGCAAGTTACAATAGCAGTTTATCCTTTCCACAGACATTTCAGGCTAATAACGGGTCTGACAAATTCATCTAGGGGATTAGCGGGTAGATAGACGTAGGCGGGCACTACTTTCGGCATGAAGGAGCCTGGTGAGTTATTCGTGGCTACCTTGCCGCAGCTAAGAGTAAAGATAGGACCACTATTCAAGAGCTGCATGTAAGCCCATGGAGAAGTAATCCTTTACAATCGAGGCAAACAAATCTCTTTGCTTTATGATGTGTATCCGGAGACTGATAGGCCACAGCATCATTAGTTGAGATGACACCTTATCATCTGTATCTGCAAAATGTGGCTAGTCTACTTTACAGTGCGAGGTGATCAGTCACTGCGTAAGATGTCCGTCGAGATATCACCTTGCGGCAGCCCGTTTCATTGAGATGGTGAGCGACGGTCCTACGACCAAGCTAATAGGATATTCTCAACATAACACAGCCTTTGAACATTAACGCGATTTGAGATAAAGAGGACTGATCAAAACAATAGTGCGATAGAAATCACAGGACAATTTGATATTAACTAGCCCCATTAAAGTGGATGACTTGTTTACTTTGGGGTGGGATCAAATTTGAGACTATATTTTTGCAAGGCATCTCCATTGATATCGATAATCGCGTCTCTTCCAACCATGGTAAAGAAAATTGTAGATGAAGCTAATCTCCTCGCGTATAGGTGCACATACACTGTAAATCCATACAATCATACATCGAACTAGCTATAGTCGTTGGTGCAGCCGGTGCCGAAACAGCGCCTAAAGGTAGTACCAGTCTCTTTATAGAGGCGTGATCCTACAATTCATTGTATTAGGTGAATCCAAGCAGATTAGTTGAAAAAACTATGCCTCTTATACCAGCATCAATGAAAATTAGTAATTGGCAATCAATTGTTATTGATGATATTTGAGGAGTAATTAAAGAGAGCTCTAAGGCGATATGAGCCGCTAAAATCTATCAATACTCAGCTCAAAATAGAAAATCTGCGGAAACATATATTTAACTTGACTTCAAGCATAGCAAAGATTGTCATATTTTTATTTAACCCAAGACATGTGCGTGCTCTTACCGTGAAATAATCACACAGCTGATTGACATATTGACATATACATATTAACATATCGAATGACATAATGGATTGAAACCATCGTGGATTGTACTGTCGCTTTACTCAATGAATCTTCTTTATTGGTTGCGGATACTTTTTGTCTCAAATGTTTTCTCAAGAGCACGCTCAAATTTCAATAAGACTTATTTTATTTTTGAAGGCTTGAAACGAAAGGTGTGATAATTTGACGATACCAGCCAAAAGGAATCGAGTGTACGATTCGACCTATCTAGTAATAACTCCACTTAATGGCACATATAAATAGTACGTCTGCGCCTTCTCTATATAGTAGTTAGCTTCCAACTGAGAGAATTGGCTAAGACGAAAGGCACTGCCCGACTAACGAGGCTGCCAAGACCGAAACACGTGTATGAAATGTATAAGTGCCCACAACAGACCACATGCATGGCTAAAAAATTTTATTGTGCATTTTGATTACGCGTACTTGCCATAAGAAAAGTAATAGCACAAGCATGATCCATAGTGAACATATTGTTAAATTACATCTGAAAAGTGCTTTAATCAAGTGCAAAGTCTTATATGGCGCTCGCATAAGAGTTGCCTTGACAATTAACGTGCGAAAAAGAAATTTGGATGCCTTGAAATATTTCCATTAAAATATATATTTTATCGCGAAGAAAGTCTCAAATTTGTACCGCTTTGCTGTTATTGAATTTTAGAAACTATGGAAGTTTAGGAAGGTCAAAATTGGATTAGGAAAAGCTGTCAACTATTTTCATCAAGTAATTGTATAACATTGCATTCATTGCCACTATTAATGCAGTTTCATTGCAATATAATACTGCTATCACACATTTACCATTACAAATAAAGCATTGTATTTAATACTCTTCAGTTGCGATGTGCACCACAAGGTTCAGCTGGTGGAAGCTATCCCCAAGTTGATAAACACTTCGAGTCTTGAAGTTGCAATTTGAACAAACTAGAGTAACATATCGCTTTCATCTTGACAAAAACGTTACTCACTATTTCTCAAGCGATTATGACCTTGCGAAATCCGGTAGAGTTCCAATATCTTAGGGAAATCAAACCACTCTCAATTAGGGAATATTCAGAGAATTACAAGACGTGCTGCAGACTGCCTAATTCGAAGTGATTAATGATCGGCAGTTCCAGAGAGTTAAGCACTCGACTAATATCAATATTTTGTCAGAGAATGTCTATACTAACCTTAGCTGATTCGTCCAACATCTGTACTTTATGACATGTGATATTTGCTGACATAGAGGAAGCTAATGCACTCGAGTCGTCTTCTACTTTGACGTTCTCCGCTATCGTTGCCACCATCACCAGCGCTGACGACGTCAAAATGTTCAGTGATATCATCTCAGTCTAAAAACATTTCGAATTCAAAGCCGCTATAAAACTCGTGTCTAAATCGTAATTACTGATATGCACACACAAATAGCGGCAACAAAAAATTATTGTTTAATTCATTCGGTAGAGTGTACGCCTATCGTGTTATATGATTATTCATGAAACTTTCTAGCTGGACAGAGCAATTCTTGAGCTCTCCCACAACTTTTTTCGCATTTTAAAACTTTTGTTATTTTCGGGTTTTTTTTCAAAAATTAGTCTATTAACAATATGACCTCCACTATGGCCAATAATAAGCAACAATTTGCTGGGCAAAGATTGGATGTCTTCGTACCATGGTCAATGAGGATGGCGAATGAAGAAGTCAGATTATAAGCTGATTCTGTTCTTCAAAAAGTAGTAATTTCATGGAACAATATCAGGCTTATACGGTGGATATAATACCCTGGTCCAGACCAGTCTCTCCAAAATGTGACGAGTCGATTTCGCGATGTGAGGTAGCATAAAGCGTCTATCGAGACCACCTTCTGGTAGCCCATTTCATTCAGATGGACAGCGATGGTGTCGAGATCGTATCGAGGGGTCCTGCTCAAGCTACTAGAACATTCCTTAACCTACCACAGCCTTTTGGTGATAATCCGATTTTCATATTTTGAAGAATCGCAATTTTCTTCACGCGTTCATATCGTTTTGTTGCTTATATCTGAGGGTAAGGGATAAAAGATAGAGCTCTCGGCATTGATCAATTCCTGGGGATGCGCCATGTCCTTCGCCTTCAAATTTTATGTTCGTTTGAGGTGATTGAATGCATATATAACCTTTACAATGACTCGCGGGAGCCTCCCGCTGTAGCGAGTCAGTGCTGCTTATCCTCCTAGACATGTCTGAGAGCAATCTAGTATCACTTTTCCGACACCGGGAAGATGGGTGGCTTTGTGAGCTAAGAGCGCAAGATTGAACCACTGACCTCGTGTGCAACACACAGCACCTCTAACCACTGCGCCTCACGGGCTCTTATCTTCGGGCATGAGATATAATATTTTTTTTGCTGCACAAAAGCCTACCCAAAAGCAAACTTGTTCGTTTCAGATCTTTTTTTGAGCTATTGAATTAGTGCTGAAACTCTGCTAAAAAGGCACCCACAAATGCCAAGAGAGCAGGAGGCGCCGAAGGTCAAACTTAATTTCATCTACCTACCCAGCGCAATATGATTTAAGTTGTCAAATTACGTATGAAATGTAAAAGACGGAAAACGTTTCTGTTTGAAGTGGGTTGAAACGAGTCAGGACAAAAAGGAGGAGAAATGTGACGAAGTACTGAAACACATGACAATACATTTGAAAGAGTTACTAAGAGATACCCATTATGTGCAAAATCAAAACAGCATTGATCCATTGTGCATCACAAGAGTTTAAATGAATCATCCTTTGAAAAAATGTGAAATTTGGGAAATTCACTGTCAAATGTCGCAGCATCTTAATTATCTAAGGAGGCCATATTGGAATTGCCCAGAAGGACTCGTAAATTTATACTCAATTCAAACAGCAGCAAATTTTCCCACCATGAGATTGTTTGAAGGAGCTTCATAAAGCCCAGCTTCCTACTACTCGCTTTCTACTGAAATCTTTGAATGTCCACGACTATGGAGACAGAGGCATCAATCTATGTAAAATAATGATTTTGCTTATATCACCTTCATGATCTCTAATAAAGTTGAAGGCATAGCGTATCTTTAAGAGATTGGTTATCAACAAAGCACTTCCTGCAAACGTTTGGAGTGACTACCATTAGGAGAAATGACAAGATTTGGAGGCGCAGGAATAAGTGAATGTATGTTTGAGAAACCGATAAATAGAACACTGCTACTGTGTCATATACTTGTAAGTAGTTCATTTGTTTTGTGCGGCGATTTAATCTGCAACTTTCGCCTAGAAAGAATTTAGAAGTGAGTCTATTGAGTGATGAAAATAAAACGAAACAATCGTAATTGCTCGGCATTGAAAAACGGATGGGCGTCTTCAAAACTCGCTGTGTGTGATTGAGAAAACAAAAAAGGGTCACGCAATGACAAATCTCTAATTCCACGATACATTTTTTAGACAGAATACACTTGATAAGCCATAACTAGCAACAAGACTTCTCTCAGCTCAATTGAAGAAAATGTGAATGACTGCTTGGATTGTTTGGAAAGGAAGTTTCTCAATTGAAATCCTTACAATTTTGTATCCGTTGGACTTGAGAATTTTATAGATGACGAGTATTGGCTTGCCAAATTTGAATTTTTCATCGACTCTAGTTATCAGTGTGGTTATATTATAACGCCATGTAGCTTTCGGAAAAAATTATTTTTCTTTCTAGAAAACATCCTTGGCGAAGTGATTCGAAGTTTGTCGGTGGCAAATGTATCAAAACACTGTTTCCTTTCAAATGTCTAGCTTTTCCCCATGGCATATAACTTTCTTCAGATTTGTTCTTGTTCTCTAAGAAGCAAGGCTATGCTTCTCGCTTCAGATGGGATTAATAGTTCCTATAAGAGTTTTTAGATATGAAAAGACTTGATCATTAGTAGTGACATGGAACGTGATCGCTGAGAAGATTTGTCGAAACCTTTTGATGTCGGAAGCACTTGCCCCTTTATCATCGTTTTAAATTCATGTCCCTGGTTAATTGGCCACTGAGAAAAATCATTCTATCACTTCACTTCATCTCAACCATTAATGACGTAAAATGTCATAGCAAGTGCTGATTGCTCTAAGGTCTTGCCAAACACCACATATGTTGCTCAATATGGTTCTTTCTGATCAGAAGGGAACCAATGAAAAATCGATCTCATTTGCTGGAGAAGAACTTTTCACAGGAGTAGTAACCATCAAAAGCTAAGACTTGTGGCCACAGAACAACGTCACCTGCTTTTTCAAATCACCTTTTTATAGCAGTGTAACATTCAAAATAAATCATGTTCCAGAAAGCTACGTGTATCTTTTTTCTCATATCTAGCTTATACTTCGCTGGACAAAATTCCTTCCTCAGAGAATTAGTACTGAAACTGCAGCACAAATTTCAAAAAACTCAAAATATGTTTGCTTTTCGAAAAGCTCTCTTGATCTTTTGCTTTCCTCTGGTCATTTTGATTTTTGTTTTACACCTCTCCAGACAGAGCTCCTTCTTTAGACTATAAGTAATCATCTGATTAGCAATGTGATTATTTTCTAAAAGTACGCTTTATCCGGAAAATAAGACCGAGTTTTGAGTTCTTGGTAACGTTGTTTACAGGTTATTCGACAAGGCGAAGGTCGTGGCAGGACGGTCAAGGTGGAGCGATCGATATTTTGCTATTCAAGCGGGAGTTTTTTCTCCTTCGAGTTACTGTAGACAAAGCGATTGACTGAGATATTACGGAAACTTCTCCACATATTGATATGCTTTTCGTCTTCCAGCAATTTATGAGCGTGATAAAAACGAAAGCAAAAAGGCGAGTGTGAAACGTAATTTTTGATCTGGATGCTACAACGATACGAAGGGGTGTTTTGAAAAACCGGCGAGATGGCGAGATAACCTCAAGTCTCAGCTTTCGAATGGTCACCAGCACTCCTATGAAAGAGAATCTCTCTAGCGAATGATATTGGTTTTTCATTTGTTTCCTCCTATTCAGTAAAAACCCTCTGTAGCTTTGCAAACAATTTTGTCCTTCAGACTTGCAATGCTTCTGTTTTGTGGCTGACATTGCGTGGCATGCATTTATTAACTCTATCCACTGTTTTTCGTTCAAAAGCAAATAGTGTAGGCCTTACTCGTTTTGCACATTAGACGTACACGACGGAATTCCAAATTTCAACAGTAGAAATTTATTAAAAAAAACTCTGGTCTAATGATGCAAACCAAATTCTCTTCAACCTCGGCACGACCAATCGGTGATGCTTTTTTGCTGGACAAGCCTGTGCTGTGAGGTTGCCAACAAATAACTTTATCGCCTAAAGTTTTGACACGTATCGTCTTTCTCAGAGCCAAGCAGAAAACTCGATTTGATTGCTGATGCTCGTTCTTCTGTAGTGGATCTTTGCATTCGTTTGTTCGAGTCAAACCTTCTTTGATAAAGGTCTGTTTGAATGAAGAACCGCACTCGATGAAGTCTTTATAAGTGCTTGCTTCTTAGGTATTTGTTTATGATCAACTAGTCATCATCTGACAGTGATAACACGCTCAACGAAGAAATTATGATTAATTGTTTGAACTGAAGTTACAGGGCACTCGGTATACAATATATTATGGCTCCCTGTGAAAACCTATGATAATAACGGCCTCTGCAGGGTTGACGGCCTGAAGAAAACAAATGTCTTGATTCTAAACGCGTAAATATCTAATTATCAAAACAAATACATAATTAGCATAGGCTTCGTCCTGCACATATGAGTTCTCCGAGTAAGATTCTTCAGTCAAGCGGTGCGCAACTGAAAAAAATTTGACCGAACAAAACAAAGGAGAAGACCGACAAAGAGATGAAGCGGCAGTGCACGATGGACTTGAATTATCTGCTCGACTTCTTTCACAACGTCGTGTTAGAAGTTCACTCAACAAGGAAAGCATGAATGTTAGGGTTTTTATGATCAAATCTCTTACTATGGAAAACCCTATCTCTACCTCATTGTTGTTGATTTCACAAATTTGCGTTTAATTATGCTTCTTTCTGCTATGAGTGGTTCAGTATACTGACTTCTGCAGTCAGATGTGATTTGCAGCAGTACAGTTCAGAATTTTTGCTCACGTCGCAGTAAAGTCATTGAACAATTTGGAACAATGTAGTTATGAAAGATATATGGCCTACAAAAGCGTTGTGCGGAGTGAGCATAGATGAGCAGAGTTTTCTTCCAGAACTTCTTCCTTCTCATGAGGTTTGAGCGAATGCCTGGAGCCAATCAAAGAAAAACCCATGATTATAAAGCTTATGAAATATTCGATTCTACCAGCACTCAACGCCTTCGCGGCAATGAAGAAAATATATCATCGGCTGCGGCTGAATCCTGTGATATCGCGTTATATAATATTAAGAGCAAAAACTGATAAAGATTTTTTGGAGCTTATAGATTACGAGTATCAAAAATAACGAAGTAAAAAAAACGAAAACGGAATCACTATTTTCCACCACTTTATTTCACTAATTGGCTCGTAGCACAGCCTTTTTCGCTTGCTGGCAATTCGCCTTTCCCTTCTTTTTGGACGTCGTAGAATACTTATTGAGCGCGTCTCCTTTGAATTCCCGGTAAACCCTGCTGTAGTGTTCCATAGAACGTTTGATACTGATTACCGGAGAGTGTCAGGGAATGGCGGATCAATCCCGCGTTTCCCTAAGACGTTCATCAAACCACACGGCTACGGCTCCTTACCGCATACTGCCTGTTATAGATCACTTCTACTTGTGTGAAAGGCAGTAATTGGTTTCTATTCAAAACCCTCGTTCATTGATTGTGGTTATGACATCTTACGTGCTCGGCACACTTGACGACCCACAAATTGATTTGTGCAACGACATCTCTAATTTCTGATCAATGACATAGCCGAAAGTACAAGCTGGAACTACTCCGTCACTGCTTCTACGCTATATCGGACCAGCCAAGTTTCTCATCTCCTTAGAATCCGAAATTAGTACAAAATTCTTAGAGCAGAAACTCTCCTCTTTCAATCCAAGTACGAACGCCTTATACTGATTTCAGAAATGGCTCGACATGACCAAGATTAAAATGCTTCTGTGGTAGTAATGAGTAAATGTCCTCAGGCAGGTGCCGAACTAACACAGGAAGAAAGTGTGCAGACCATCCAGATGGTATATGCGAGAAAATGAATCAAAATGGGAAGTGCTATGAGATCGATATTCCGTGAGAGACGTGATGTTAAATCATTTAATGAAAAAAAGACAAAAATTTGTTGGAAGACCACCCAACGTGGTCTCAAGTAACTTGGGAATTTCGTGACTGTCTTTTATTAGGCTCATTCATTAGGAGTAAAGTTCAGTTGAACCCGATGCCCGATGTTTTGCATATCACTCAACATTGTTGGATATGTAGCTGGAACGATTACATTACTGCTAAAAATAAGTGAAATAATGAATTCTCGTTTACCTGTAAAGCTCAGTGTTTGGAGGTGACTAGCTAATGTCGTGCTCGTCTTTCAGTCTTGTGCCCCCAGCAAATCAAGCTCGTCGCTTCGATGGAAAAGATTGGGATTGGCTCCATAAATCTTCGACGAATAAATGCCCTGATTCGATCCATTGGCAGGTTTGCGAAAATTGGCAGATGAGCTGAAAATGCATCCACATACCTATGGAGGGTTGACTTTCATTAGTGAACGGAGCAGCTCCTAATGTTTAAGCTTGATTCCAACAGTGAAGTCAGTCTTATGGCCTACGAATAAACAAACACTTCAACCAAATTCCTATAATTCCTATTAACTCTTTAGCGGAGGTCTTTGGGCAAGGAAAAAATGCTTTTTCTTGATAGACAAGATATTTTTCCTTTAAGAATTTTCTGAACTTCTAATTCTTGTCGATTTGATGTTTCAGACAGGCTAGAGTTGATAGTGACATGACTTTACAATGCAACTTTTCAGCTGAATTCTCTTTGAGCATACTGTAGTCAAATCATTCACAGGAGTATGAATGCCAGTATTGTCAGACATTTGATTCCTATTGGGAAATTGCCAGTAGAGCCAAATCGTCTCAGAACACTCTTATCGTAGTTATTTACAACGCCTCATTTGACTTTTTCAGTTGCAGAGTAAAGAGATGTTAACGTCATCGTTTCGCTGAAATATTCACAGCTCGTTACCAAGTAATTGACAAACTGAAACAGATATCTGCGTGAAAGAACCTTTGTTCCAAAAAACAACGCGTAGACAAATGTTCGCTACAGCGACAGCACTTGTTACAACTTTTCTGTCGTTGATAATTCCGTAGGAGACTTTTTGGTGAATGAATTATAGTATGACTGAAACCGCTTTTTGATTCATTGCTCAAATATTTTCCAAAACTCCATCTGTGAGGTTTGCCGCTTCGGCGCACTTATTGGAAATTGTGATACAGAGTAGGAGCCTTATAACTGTTATTGGTGTAGCTGTAGAATGGGCTACATCTCAGTAGCAAGTTGTCTCCAGTAAACTAAACGTAACAACAAAGGGAGAGTGCTTACTATGTTTACTTAAGTGTCAGTGGTATAAATTCTGACCAAGCAGCAACTAAAGCTATGTTTATGTTTGTGTAGTTCTCCACGGAAAGGGGCAATCAGTCGTGTAGTATCGAGTAAGAAGAGAGGATGTGAAAAAACACAAAATAATGATGCGGTTACATCATGATTTATTTACGACTTTTATGTTTTTCTTATTTTTCGAGATTCATGTTACCAAAGTTGACATTGTTTTCGAGCTTTTTCGTGGACGAGCTATAAAATGTGAACTGTTACTAAACTGTTAGTAAATTCTTTATATAAAAAAGGAAGTGTGAGAAGACAGAAGATAATGAAACCGTTTTACTCAGCTATATTTACAGTTCAGTTGTTTATGAATTAGTTGATATTTTTTAGGTACAGAATAACGAGCATGGCACTGTTTCTAGCATATCGATGGTTTTTGTAGAGGCTAAGGTTAGTAAATGCCTCACGTAAGAAAAGAAAGTGTGAATACAAAATAATGAAACGGCTCCATGCTGATCCACTTACGAATTCCATGAATTTTTTTTAGATACAAAGGACATAAGTTGCTCCTGTTTCTAGCATATAGATGAATTATGTAGGTGGGGGCTAACGTTAGTAAATAAGAAGAAAGAGTGTGAAAAATACGAAATAATGGAATGCTTTCATTCTTAGTCATCCAAGATTTTTCATGGATTTTTTCCTTATTTTTTAGGTTCGTACGAGCGAAGCTGAAAGTGCTTTCTAGCTCTTTTCTGAGCAAAAATTGCGCCATCTCGAGCAGTTGGAAACTCTCTGCACCCAGCAACGAATGCTTTTGACAAAGCACGTGAACTATGGAAAACCCCGTGATGCAGTTATCGAAGGATTAGCAAGAGCAAAAGTTTGTTGAAGGAACAGAAAAAGGATCCATCTTGGAAGGTTTAATATGGCTACCATTATCTTACAGAGCACGCACGGTGCTGGATATGGCGTCAAACGTTGCTCTATGAAGACAATCTTAAACTATAGAAAAGGGATAACTTGTGGCTTTGTATTGACTTTTTACTACGGTTTTTTTAGCAAATTGTACCTTAAAAATCAAATCCCTTATTTAATTTACTATTGTGTACAATATTAATACTACCTGAATGGAAAAGAAGCAAAAAAGCCAAAGGTTTTTTTTTAGGTATTAGTTTAGGTGCACATGTTAGGGCAGGGATAACCGTCGAGTCGAAAAACTTAGCACGGAATCGGATTTTCCTTGTCTTCACTACGTCCTCGATGCTCTTAAACGCTCCTGAAGCCGCTCGTTTCCTCCTGCTCGACCGTGGAGCTGGACCGTTCATTGTGTTGACTTCACGACCTTGATAGACGTAAATGAAGCTTTCAAAGGTGTTCGTTCCGTTGAGCGTGAATGGCGCATTTGAGACGCATTCGTTCCTCATAAACATTGGTTTCGTTAGATTTAGTCGTAGACTAATCTTTCCACAAGCGTTGTCGAAATCGGTCAAGATTTGTTCCACCTGGCTGATGCTTAGTCTTATAAGGACGATATAATCTGCGTAGCGAAGATGGTTTGATTGTGTATCGCCGATATATGTTTATATATACACATATATATAATATATATTTACTTAATGGATTGTGCTAACATGAAAAACGTCAGTGGAGTCATGTATGTGATCGTTTTACAAAGAAATTGTTGCCTTCTCGGATATTCATTGAAAATTTATAAACGTCTCATCTTTTTATCATCACTATTTTTGACACCATGACTGAGATGTGATATCAGACGTTCTCCTATGTTGGTGATGGTGACCTGAACGTCAATATGGTGCTTTGAATTTTCCTTTCTTTTCTAAAGCAAATGACAACAACGCCGTCTAGTCGATCACGTTAATGCAGTATTGTGTACAATTATTAAATCTGACTCAACATCAAGAAATTATAAGCAGTGAGAAAAACTAGCTCTACAGTGTTTACGAAGAAATAATTAAAATAAGAAGGTAGAAGAGAAGATAAAGTCTGAAGATGAACTTGAAAGGAGATTCAGACTCTCAAAATGACATCAAAAATCATATCTAAGCAGTGAAATGTGTGCAAAAATAGAGATATTCAATGGAACCTGTGCAAACAACAGATGATTGACTAATTAAACAAGAACGCCGCTTCTTCTCAAAGATCCATTTAGAACATTAAAAACGTCTAGTGACTTTTCAAATGAGCGCTTTTTTGCAAACAGAGAATTGTACACTTATCAGAATCAATCAAATTTACTTATTTACGTCTGCATCTCTCCGTTTACGTCACATCCAACTCCATCCGATAGGTGGTACTACGAGTGGTAGTGGAGGCTGTGGTGGCGGTAATAGAGATCCTGGTCGTACTGCCCATCGGCCACGTCCACCTCCACCATCACCCCATCCCATTAATCCACCACCATTGTGCCACCCGTCGAAGTCCTCTCCATTACGTTCCCAAGAGCTTTGTTGCCAGGAATCGAATGGACGACCTACCACTATACGACGAGGAGTCTGCCGAATAGCAGTACTACCTAAACGCTCAACTCTTCAATGGATTCTAAATTTCTTTAGCTAGAGTACATTCGAAAAATACCTTAACAGATGAGAGCGTGAGGCTTCTGTTATCAAAATCAATCAGGCATTTGATCTTTATCACACTGACTCTGATGTGGCTTGTATAGATGTAAATTTTTTCCAATGTTTTTTTTGAATGTACAAAATTTTTTCTGGAATGCCTGTTACCGTTGGCGTCGTAATTTGTGGTGATGCGATAAAACTCGTTAATGAAGGTTTTGTTACAAATCACCAATGAAAAATGAATAAGGTGACAGTTTTCTAGGTCATTAAAGGCTCAACATGTGAACTCTATGAGCAATGAATTAATTATAAAAAGCCCAAGAATTTTGCGCTCAAAAGTAGACCACTACTAGGACAAAGAAGTTCTTAAGACTTCCATTCATTGATTACTGAAGCCGAGATTTACAGAAAGTCTTTCTTTCAGGTTTTTGCTCTTTACTGAGTCATACTGAAATAGCAATAAAAGCTCCAGAGAGCCATGGTGTCCCTATCAAGTTCATGAAAATCCTTTGTAAGCTATATAAAGATCGCACATTCAAATTATCACCACTTCTTAACGAATTTAGTAGTTGCTTTGAAGAAGAATCGACAAGGAGATGTCACGTTAGCAGGCTTTAAAAGTTGGGAGTTTGAAAGTTACCGCAAGGCGTTTTGTCACCAGAAGCAGCCGACCTGATGGACTCACGGGAAAATTCCCCTTCCCCAGCGAACCGTCAACTCACATATGACTTGCAAAGTGCCATAGCCCAGCGATGAAAAAGGTCATAAGGAGAGAAGACCGTCGGTCATGACTGAAGCTGGGAAAGGTGGAAAGAGTAATTGCGAAACTTACCGCAATTTAGCGAGATGATTGCAATTTGCCGCCCAGACGCAACAGTTACAGTGATGAAGAAAGACTAAGAAAAAAATTATCCACGATAATTACAAATCATTTCAAAAACAACGTCTACACGTTCACTGAAGTCATACGAAGTAATTGGAAGATGAATTTGTTGTCTCCTTATCTAAAACAACAGAATATTTTGTCGGGGGAATTTGAAGAACATCTGATCTGGAAAAGAATATACGGAGAACAACATCTGCAGAGTCTTCTATCAGTTCTTTATAACATACTGGCTCTTCTCTGTACATGTTATATGCCGGAATAACGAGTCCCTGTTCGACAAAAAACTCTCAAACAATTTAATGCTACCAAAGGAAAGCTTCGAAAACGTGGATAACTGTCGTCTCTGCTCCCTGTCTGCCCTCTACATAATCTCACTCCAATCTTTCTGAAAAGGATTGATAACTAGTGCAAGGACAGTCCGTCGACTTGGTAGAAACTGAAGCACTGCGGTGTCAACAGTCGGTTTATAAGGATTTCTCACAAGTCACAGAAAAAGGTTCTAAGTTTCAGCAACACTGGGGGCGCCGTGGTCGAGTGACTGTGATGCTGGCCGCAGAGCACATGGAGCTGAGTTCTGCCCCCAACTCTCTCCGGACTCAACAACACTGCTCTATGGAAAGCCACATCCAGACTACCTCAAGACTGCAAGGAGACACGTTTAACCAGTATTCTACGGCGTTCAAGAACATGACAAAAAACTAATCGAATGCTAGAAGTAGTGGGATTCGCACAGGAAAAAACTGCAAAGACGGATCAATAAAGCGTCAAAATATAGAAAAATTTGACCCACTAAAAGCCATCATTCTAGTATAATGCTACTAGCGACGCAAGAAAAGGATTTGATAGTTGACACTAATTCTCCAAGATTATTTGATGCCACGAACCAAAATAAGAAGCTATTCTAACTTAGGATAGAACGAAACGCGAGCGAAAATCGGTGACTGACATTAACACAACTTTGTTTTGCCGATGACATCGTTCGTACAACATCGAGCTAGCCAGGAAAAACAAATGCTGCTCGACTTCGACAACGTTTGTGAAAACAATGATCTTCGAGCGAATTTCGCAAATAGAAAAAGCACTGAAAAACACGTTGTTTGAACGCCTCAGCACAATAGATTTTGCCGATGTTCCGGTTACGCCTATGCTAATCTATGTCAATCAGGAATTGACTACGACGAAGCTTAACTCTAGAGTTCAACAGGAGGAAGCTAGCGGCTTGAGGAGAGTCTAAGCATCGAGGTTATAGTGAAGAGAACTAAGAACACTAGACTCCTTTTTGAACACTTTCCCAATTCATTCATGTAATCTGTCTTAACATATAAGCCAAAAAATGTGGTAACTTTGAAATGAAGCATGAAAAATAGCTTGGCATTTGCAAAAGTTCATTCGAATGGTCGATCTGAGAGGCATCCCTTGATTCGCAAATGAGTGGAAGAGTTCAAAGCTTTGCCTTACGTCTACAATTTATAGTCAAAGACGCCATTTACATTAGATGCTAAAATGATTAGATGGGTCGTATCCTGATGCGTTTTAAAGACAATCGATGGACGAGAGCCGCTACCGACTGGATTCGCCAGTTTGTCAAACGCACAACAGAAAGGCCATCATTTCGATGGTCAAATTTCACAGCAACTACAAAAAGGGTTTCGATGTTCAATAACTTGCTGAAGTTATGAGAACACACTGGCTTAGCACCGTAGAGAGAAATGTAGGTAGTACTATCTCTTGCTCGAGTTACTCGACCATGAACTAGACGACAGGTGATGCAGCTAACGCATTCGAAAACACATGGTTGCACTGGTGCAGATTATTAGCTCAGTCACACGAAATGTTAACAAGACCGTTAAATATCTCGAATAGGTCTATTAAAGTACTTAATGTGAAGTTGCTTGATGAAGGGATAGATAGAGAAATTTACACCTAGTATAAGATTCTTTTTTCATTAATTGACAGAACGACGTTAAACTCAATGGACACCACATGAAGGTCAAGCAGAGTTCCCATTTTTTAGAGGCTTTACTCGCAAAATAGCTTTTTTTCCTTAGCTATGGAGGTAATCAGGGTGTTCCGAGACATAATTGTCCTAACTATCAATTGATTAGAAGGAGTATTGTCGTTCAGCTGATAAGGTTCATCTAGGCCATTCCTGATAGGTTATTCTTAGCTTGAACCCATTTAGCAGCGGTAAAACTGCTTTTAAATGCACATGTGCTCCGCTGGTCAAACCAACTCAGTAGGGTGCTAACTCTTCTATAAGCTCGGCGACCACTGATGACAGAGTCTCCGAGAGGAGGAAAAACCTTGGCATAGTAGATTGATATGTACCTTTTACCCAAATTATTTGACCACATAATCATATGATCATTCACTCTACTATTAATGCTTGATGAAGTTGAATTTATGTCACACTGTCATAGGATTGATCATCCTCATCCAAGGTTTTTATCCATCACTAATAACTAATCCTTCATATATACATTATACATTTATATATATCCTTTTATATATATATATATATATATATAACGAAAAGCTCTCGGTGTTGATCAATCCCAGAGGCTCGAGGTGGCCTCCCGCTGAACCGAGCCAGTGCTGCCTATCCTCCCAGACAAGTCTGAGACCTGCCTGGTACAAATTTACCGACCCCGGAGGGATGGATGGCTTGGTGAGCCATGAGCGCGAGATCGAACCATTGACCTCGTGTGCAACGCAGAGCACCTCTAACCACTGCGCCACATGCGCTATATATATATCCACGGACCTCCCTCTTTAGAGACCCCGCCCGGTTAGTCGTGAGGCTACGTGGCGCGTCCCCAGGTGGTGGTTAGGGGAATAAACGCGAACCAAAAGCGACCGTGTGCTTCCCAGAGACGCAGGTGGATTCAGGGGACGAGCTCCCTGCTTCTGCAGCCCCGACTTGACAAAAACTCTATTTCTACGAGTCAAGTCGGCCAAAAGCCTGCAATCAAGCGGCTGGGAAGTACATGGGAGGCGGTTAGGAGTGGCCTCCAACAAATAAGCTCCTCCCGCTCCTCTGAGAGAGACTGGCAAGCTACTTGTGAGTACCCAGCCCCCACGTTTACGCGCCTGGCAAGCTATACGTTGGGTATCAAAGTGCCAAAAACAGCAACAAATATGGGCCTCATTCCCCTGACCCCGAAAGAGCCCCTGGTACGGCAGCGCCAGGTAGGACGAGTACGGAGAGGCTGCTAAAATCTCAGAGCCGAACTAGGCTGCCAAGATCGAAACGGACTAAAATGACGATCTGTACCTACAACGCAAGAACCCTTGCTCACCGATCCGCTGTAGAGGATCTATTGATTCAAGCAAGAAGAATAAGGTACGACGTCATTGGCCTGGCTGAGACGAGAAGGCGCCATCCTTTTCACGCTGTTTATGACACCGGAGAAGAACTGTTCCTTGGTACATGCGATCGCAGAGGTGTCGGCGGCGTTGGCGTCCTCGTCAAATCGAATTTGACCGTGAACATTGATTCGTTCGAACAACTGACAACCCGTATCGGACGATTACGGTTGAAACGATGTGGTTCTATGCCGGCTTTGACCATCTTCGTTGCTTACGCACCAACATCAAGCTATGACGAAGACGAAGTCGAAGCGTTCTATATGGACCTCGAAAAATTCTTCAGAGAAGATCATACATTCTTCAAGGTCATTGTCGGAGATTTTAACGCAAAAATTGGATCTAGAAGAACGTCTGAAAAACGTCACATAGGAACCCATGGACTAGAATGGAATGAACAGGGTTAGTGGCTATCTGAGTTTATCATGACGACCCAAACCATCCATGGTAACTCGCAATTCCAAAAGCCTCTTCTCAGCGATGGACGTGGGAGTCTCCCAGCATGAGAGTACCATAACGAAATAGATCACATCATAGTAAATCGAAGGTTTTGCTTGACCGACGTCGCTGTTGTTCCTAAGTTCTACACGGGATCAGACCATCGCCTCCTTCGCGCAACATTCCGATTTTCGAGGTGAGGAGAGAAAGCCGCTAAATTCAAACAACAAAGTCCCAGAACTACCATAAACTTGGATGTATTCAAATCATTAGTCGGCTCTTGGGAAGATACCGCTGTCGACAACATCGACGAAGAATACGATCGACTCGTTGAATATCTTCACGTTAGCGCTATAAAAGCCGAGAGTCCTAAGGTCACGAAGAGACGCTTGTCTCCGCAGACACTCGAGCTGATACGTCAACGTGGAATCGCACGAGCTGCAGGCAACCGAAACCTTACGTCCGAACTTGCGAAACGATGCAGAGAAGCGATAAAAGAAGACCTTAAAGAGAGAAGAGCAGCAGTTATGGCAGAAGCTGCAGAAGCTGGGAAGAGCCTTCGCAAAGCCCAGCGAGGCTTCGCCAACTATAAGACTTAGATGATTGCACTCCGATACCCTGACGGGACACTTACAGCTTCGAGAAGGGCTATGGAGAAAATCATCCACCAATACTACTCGGATCTCTTCGCTAGCCATGTCCTCTTACCGTCATATAAATTGAAAGAGGACGAATATGTCGTCCCACCGGTCCTCCCTTCGGAAATCCGACATGCTATATCGTCGGTGAAAAACAGAACAACACCCGGTCCAGACAGGATTAGACCAGAACACCTGAAGAACCTGCCGCCAGTTCTCATCAACACCCTGGCTCGGCTCTTCACTCGCTACCTGTCAGAATGCAAGGTCCCTATTCAATGGAAAACCAGCAAGACCGTATGTTGTTCAAAAAGGGAGACCTTCACGCATAGGCAATTATCGCCCAATCTGCTTGCTGTCCGTTGTCTTATAAACTCTTTACTCGAGTCATCCTAACAGGATTGACAGAACACTGGACGAAGGACAGCCATGCGAACAAGCAGGGTTCCGAAAAGGATTTAGTACCATGGACCACATCCACACGATTACAAGACTCATTGAAGTTTCACGAGAGTACAAACAACCACTCTGTCTCACTTTCATCGATCTGAAGAAAGCCTTTGATTCAGTGGAAACAGAAGCGGTTATAGAGGCTCTGGATAACCAGGGCGTCCCTACTCGGTACATAATGATCCTTCGTGAGCTTTATAAAGATTTCACGACCAGAATATCTCCATTCTACAACAATATCACCATTGACGTAAGAAGAGGGGTTCGACAAGGCGATACAATTCGCCAAAACTATTCACTGCCACCCTACAAAACGTCATGCGAACATTAGAATGGGACGAAATGGGAGTGAAAATTGACGGTCGACAATTAAACCATCTTCGCTTTGCTGACGATATCGTTCTCATAACACCAAACATCAGCCAAGCGGAACGAATGTTGACCGATTTCGATAACGCCTGTGGAAAGATTGGTCTTCAACTGAATCTAACGAAAACAATGTTCATGAGGAACGGATGGGTTTCATAATGCCCCATTCACGCTCAACGGAACGACAATCTCCGAATGCTCCAGTTACGTCTATCTAGGTCGTGAAATCAACATGATGAACGACTTAGCTCCAGAGTTGAGCAGGAGGAAACGAGCGGCTTGGGGAACGTTTAAGAGCATCGAAGATGTAGTGAAGAGGACAAAGAACATCCGACTCCGTGCCCACCTTTTCGACTCGACAATTATCCCTGCCCTGACGTATGCAGCAGAAACCTGGTCGCTACGTAAGCAGGATGAAAGATCACTTGCCGTTATCGAACGCGCAGTCGAAAGGTCGATGCTAGGAGTATCCCGTATCTCGCAAATGAGAGAAAGGATCCGAAGTTCCGACCTACGTCAACGATCGAAAATCAGAGACGCCGTTCTACACGCCAGGATATCGAAAATAAGGTGGGCCGGACACGTGATGCGCTTCAACGACAACCGATGGACGAGAGCCGTTACCGACTGGATTTCCTCGGGACGTCAAGCGCTCTAAAGGAAGACCACTGACCCGTTGGTTCGATTTCTTCACGAAAGCGATGGAAGAAAGGTATGATGCTCAGCGAATCCCTAGAGCGAGGAGGACTCACTGGGCTACTCCTGCACGCGATAGAGAAAAATGGAAGAGTTGCTGGTACCCGCTCGAGTCACTCGACGATCAACGGGACGACAGGTGATACAGGTAATATATATATATATTAACCGAAGCTCGATACATAGCATCTTTGCAAGGATGAGGCTAAGAAAAATTGATGAGAATCTAGAAAAATATGCGAAATACATTTGGTTATGGTTTGGGGTTTAAAGTCATCTGTTTTATCACGAAAATAATGCATGACTTTAATAGTAAAAATCTTACCTACTGGTCCCCTACACATCTCTCTGAGATCCCACTGTGAATAGCACGACTGGCACGAAGACCTGCAATTTTCCAACATCCACGGATTTCTGTCACATTCTCCAAGTCGAGCCCATGAGCGACAATCCGCGTGATAGTCGTAACACGCTGTAAAGAATCGTTGATGTCATAATACTTCCCATGGGGTTCAGCAAAATGCGTCCAAAGCTAATCAGTGCTTGATAAAATCAAGCTACTCGTGGGCTAATTACATGATAAAATAATTTTTCTGTTCATGTCTTATTTGAACTGCTTACGTTGAAACCTTAATAGGTTTTAGCAATATATTTTGAGCATTTCATGAGGCGTGTTATGGTACATATACAGTACAAAACGCGATCACCGGCATTTCAGTCTCGTCAGTTGCACGGTGCTTTTCAGTTCAGTCATCTGCGTGGGAAGATATTCGTTATATAGCGGAGCCGACGCCGAAATACCTAGACTCGCCGTCAAGTAATAAAATCACCGGAGGGACAGTGTCGTACATGCGATGGCTCAAAAACACTCGAAACGTAAGGTATGACACTCCCAATATGTTTGTTGGTTTTTGAATTTTGATTCTGTCTAGGAAGTTGGCAGCTATTTTGTGGCAAATATGACAAATTTCTGAGTAGCTCACAACGCTGGTTCGCGGCTCCGATCTTTTTGTAAGAGTTGTTCAGATTCGTATTTCAGATTATACATGAAACTTTGGGATAGCCGTTTTTGAGGTCACCAGGTTATACCGAAAGACATTCTGCAACTTTTAAAGTTCCGAGATAAGATCTGAGACAAGACTGGTTTCAGTTTCATCGCTGCGAAGAATCGGAAATTTGGTGAACACGCGGCCATAAGAAATAGGCTTCTGTCTGTATTGAACGGAATCTTTGGAAGAAAATGCAAGGATAATTCTCTTTCCGTTTCTAACTATCTTGGTTCTGTTAGTTATGACCATTTGGAAATACATAAACTGAAGAAAAAATACCAAAAGTGATGTTAAAAAATTCTCTTACATCCATAACTGTAGTTCTGTGGCACACAATGTCCGCATGACACGCGGCAGTTACATACCATCCATTCCCACGACCTGGGACATTCGCCAAGTAGACTCCAATGTGGACAACAAATGTTCTCGTTGTAGCATTGGTCCGCATTCTCACACACTGGACTCGGTTTCTGTGTAGTAGTCGTAACTGAAAATACAGCCCGCTGTTGATCAACCCACGCCTTCAATTCACTAGCTTACATTAATTGGGAAAAGTCGTTTTGATGTAGCTCCAATTACAGTTCCTGTTGGAGGTCAGCATCGACAAGCAAATTGCATAAACTATGTTAAATTTACTCAATTCATACATTTAAATTCACATACTATGTGAATTACAGCACCTTATCTTTTCACTTCGTTGCCTTAATACAATGAGCCATAGGGCCCACACCTGGTTTTTGCTGCCGCCTAAGGATTTTGCCTCATTATTATAGAATGTCTTTGAAAGCTGGTTAACTTGGTCCCTTCAATTCTGGAGCAACTCTACTGTATATAGTTCAGCTCTTCGTCACAGGCACTTGCCTTAATCGTTATCGATCGGACTAAGCCACAGAGATTAAATTCAGCAGCTCAATAGCGGTTTGATGATTTCGGAGAGGTTTGAAATTTTCTTGACTATGGTGAAGTCGAACCACTAAGCAAGTAAATGCATGCCGCAAAAACTTGGTAACTCATCTTACCAAAAAGCTTCTGTCGCTCTACACGACGTCTCATCAACACACATTCTGCGTTAAGTTAGTGAATTTGGATGATAATGCGTAAATCTGTTCAAAATTTGCAACGCGATCATTGAAAACCGCACATACCTCTCACTCTAGTATCACCGTTATCCAGATTGTTGGAAGAAGTACCACCGTTTCCACGGCACGTTTGAGCCCTAGTTTGACGGCATTTTCCACAAGAGTTTCTGCAGTTTTCCGCCATCCAAAGTGGATTACTCGTGCATTCTCCACTTCGAGCCCATGTCTGGCAGTGCTGATGACGATCAGAACAGTCTAGGGTATCATGCCGATCAAAACTCCGGCTTTGAAATTGATAACAAAATTGTCAATCCTGATACTAGAAGGTAAAACGACTGAGTTGAAATTATTAGCACAGTAGCAACAAGGAGATGTTGGCAGAATTTGCTGATGAAATTTATCAAAAGGCTCTTACTACATTGCTTTTCCTGCAAAAAACGCTAATGACTAGAGTCAACTGTCAAAAAAGGCATAAAAACTGACAAAGCGGTTAAGATGGAAAACCACTGCAAAATCATTTGACAAATAAAGGATATGGGTGAGCTCTCAAGTACAAGTCAGTGATTGTTCCGGAGACTGGACGAGTACCATCCCCTGAATCGTAGGTCATGTCAGGCTATTCTGGTAGATCCAGCTAACGACCATGAGCATCGAAGGTCATCTCTAGCTATAGTGCTATTCGTATTCACATGTGAAATGACTGCCGTAAATACGTCAGTAATACTTATATAAATCTTTAGATGCTTATAATCTCGGTAAAAGAGCAGTCATATTCGCTGTTTCAAACTAACCGTCTACTAATCGATACTGTGGTTCACATAGTCTGCAACTGGCTTTGCACCAAATCCTCATGTAGTTAACATTTGCCGAACATTCACCCCTTTGCGCCCAAGTTGCGCAACATTCATTTTCATTGAAGCACGTTCCCTGGAATGAGAATACTCAAAACTTTATTTGTTTTTCAAGTCAGTTTCTTTCGAGACGATCACTATCTTTGCTCACTTCTCATTGTCACGCTAAGTAATCAATAGTATTTGATTGATACGATTTAGACAGCATTATTGACCCTTAATAATTGGGAGACAAATTAATTATGACCAAATATTGTCTAAATTCTGTCAACACAGTAAGTAGAGGAATCACACTTCAAAATTCTTCAAATTCAAGGTAGGTGTATAGGGAACTTTATTCACAAAAAAGTTTTGTGCCTTTCTTGTCTATCATGTCAATAACGTTGAAGTTACAAACTGTGCAGAGCTTAGCTTCTCATCAGTTTGAGCCCGCATTGCATATATGAACTGCATGCTCTCCTGGTCTCAAATCACCTTTCTCATCTACGACAACCTGTCGCAACTTTACAATACTGCGCATTCACCGATAACCACACTGTCTGCCTTCCAATGCCTGAGATACATTGCTGTCTTGGAAGGGCGGCGAAGCCAGGCACACACGAGGGAGGGCCCCGAGCCCATCGGCCCTTTGTAACACTCCGGCTGGACGCGGACGACCCTCACTAGGAATCCGCACCATGGAAGCTGCTTTGCCTCCTAAAGTTTCTCACGTGATCATACTGATGAGATACTCCTCACGAAATTGCAGCGCATAGGCTTTTGCTTCTTTTTTCCAATGATATTAATTCCCTCGCACATACCATGTGGCGCTATTTTTATTTTTGAAGCTTCCTATTAGTCATCCTGTGGCATATTGCGTTTCTGATTCCACCGTTACCATGCCACTGATTGGAAATCGCATTGATACTCTACAGCTTTTAACTCACTGGTGATAACTGAACCACTTTGGTCTAAAGATAGCTATGGCGTCTGTTATTTTACTCTCTTGCAGTCGCTATTTCGTTATTGTCGTTCTATGGTAGCGAATAATTTGTGTTTAAATGTTTGATTATCCAAGTTTGGAGTAAAATGCTATTTTTATAATCGCTAGATAGTCATGTGGCACTAGATCAACTGAAGTAGCCCTGCAATGCGCATCAGGTATCCGCTTTCGCATAGATATGCTTACATATATTAGGCAAATACTGCTGCTGCAAATTCTTTTACACTGCAAAGTGTTATATGAAGAAATACAGTTCTGCCTCAGTAACAATTTGCCGTCTTATAGTGATTACGTAGTGTTTTTAAGTGGTGCGGCACAACCTTTAGCAGCAGTCCACCCTTTAGCAAAGTAGCTCAGGCTTGATATGAGTTTAACATTTATTCATTCGGAGTTCAATTATGTTGCTAAGCTTCAGGAATACTTTTGCGAAAAAGGACTTGATTATTCGTGGTTACCTGATCGTTAGTAAAGCTAGGAGGAAACTATCACGCTGAAACTGCGAATAACTTAATGACATTTGAACCGATGAAGCAGGTATATTGCGCAAATCTAGGCAAGAAGATCACCTTATTCTCTATGCAACGTATCGCTGACTATCTGGCTAATGTGCAATGAGGTGCAATTAGAGTAACGACGTGTCACTCAAGAAGAGGTTAATGTTTGTAACACCAGTGTTCGATCTCTGCTTAATAAATACGGAAAAGAAATCAAGATTATAACACGACGTTAGCAATTGCCTAGAAGTTTCAGCTTTCTGCTCGAAGTCTAGCAGAATTATTCGAGGCAAAACACTATTCACACTAACTTCAGCGGATTTTCAGACCCATTCTGCCATCTTCTCTAACATCCAGTGCACATGAAACAGACTCTCCGTAAGTGATAGTACACTCCCGAAAAGTGAAAGTTGGAAAAACGAGTCGAACCTGTGGAGCAACGGTCACATTGTTTCTATTTATAATGACAGGAGCCGCGGTTGTCCATGTTGTGACACTCTAAAAACAAAAAAAAAATTATCATCCTTATAGTGTAATATTGGAGTTTCACATCCTTAGTCTCACACAAGACACACAAAATCAAAAACACATTGAAAATATTTTAGTACAGCTCATTCAATAAATCTTTCTAACAAAGAAATCCAAAGACTGCACTGTATCAAAGTTAAAAAACCTTTTAAGCAACATTGAAGCAGTGAAATATCAAAGAATTGAATCCAAGGAATTGAGAATAAACTTCACGTAAATCACGTAGAAAATTGGATTGAGTGAACCAATCTGGATCAGGAAAGCATGTTAGCAGCTTTTCACGCAAGATTTTTCTTGTATCATCATTCAGAAAAATGATGATTGCCAATTGGAATGTAAGAACTGCATTAAATTTATGAGATTTCTCGATTCAGCAATCAAAAGTTGCCGAGAATTTATCTGTTCAAATTACCTGATAATAGTGTAATACGATCTGTATCTCTAATTGTTAGCATTCATGATTATTAATATTATTCAACAAGATGTATTTTTTCAATAAATTGAAAAGCATTCTTATTTTGTATGGCATATACAGCAAAAAATTTGAAAAAAAACAGTATCAATGACGTTAAATGCACGGTATGCATATTGATCGCTGACGATCACAAACAGATACCCGGTATTCCTTACGCGCAACGACAGGTAGGAGTACATAAGCTGTCGAAAACCAGGTCTCGACAATTATAGAGCTTACCGATGTTGTACATCTTCCCGCAACACAGGCGCCATTGTAACACGGATTTTCGCCTCGAAAGTATCCATCACATGCCGCTCCTGCGCGGATTTTCGCGGAGCATCTTGGCTGACCATGTGATTGGTCGCAAAATAAGTACCTGAAATAGCTTTCATAAAATTAATAAATACTTTTTACAAAACTATCTCTCAAAGGTATCATCCCACTAGTGAGCAATTTGATTACATCCTCATAATAACTGTAGGACGAACTCTTCCACATTTAATAATGACGCAGAGAAAATTCTCACCAGTGCACAACAATTAGCAGTAATTGCAAATATGGTATTATTCCATGAGAGATGAAGTTAGGCACTCCGAAAAACGAAAAAAAAGCGACTACAGTTTTCATGAGCGTGGAGAAAATTGCAGGGCTTAACAAGAACTGTCGATAAGCAAACGTTCATAACGTATTGCTTGAAAATTTCCAATGTATTTTTTGTTCCATGCTAAAATCAGATTCTTACTTAGATCCACAATCCGGTCGAGATTGAGTGCAGGTTGGACGTGGTGCGTACTCGTAAAGATTGTCGGTATATTTGTTTGATAAACCGTCAACGTTTCTAAAAGGACACAATAATCCCTTGTTTCTTTAGATTTATTGCGTGATATAAAAAATATGGTTGGAAACGTTTGATCTGGTTATCGAATTACATTTGATATCAGAAACTTTGCTGTTCTCTGAATGTTCTTGCTTTGAAGTCTGACTTTTCCTGTCTTCAGATTTTTCTTAACTCATGTAACATGCGGCAAGTAACAGGCAAAAAAAAACTTTAATCACTCTCGTAAGTATAGCTTTGTTGACACAAACCAGAAAGAGAACGCTCTCAACACATTGGCAACGACACTGCAAACCTGCGCGGCACGCGGCTACAATAACATTGTGGTAGTTCTCTAATGAAATGTGGATTTCTATCGTCGCCAGTAAAATTTTATCGCCACTAAAGGGAGAGCTATCTGTGACAGAAGCAATGGCGATGCTTTTTCCTAGAACCTCGAATCTTGAGGGGAAAGGCAGATACTCACTAAACGAACTCTGCTTGTAAAACGTTAGCTTTCCATTGGAGAAAGTGAGATAAAGGTCATTCCACAGTTCAAGATTAGTGGGGAATAGGCATTTCTCAACCTATTCAAAACCACAAACACATGGATGAAAAGGAAAGAAACGAAGTTGTACACGAGCTGGAAATACGTTTCCTTTCACAACAATGTGCTTTTCCCGTTGAAACATAGATGATTTCCGATACATGGACATTCTCATGACTATAACATTTTCTATAGAAGTTTCTTTTGCTTTATTTTAGCACTTAATCTAGATAACATCTGTTTCGATTGCAAGGCGTGTTAATAAAGACTCCCGCCGCGCCGCGTCGTCGCACACGCCACGTGCTGTTTGAGCTAATAACAGCTCAGATAGTTGTCAACGTGTCAGATTTAGAATAGTGATCAAACATCAAAAACCAAAGATATCGAGTACGGAATGTCCATTGTTTTTGATGAGACTTACGACATCTTCTTGGGAAAACCGAAGGTCACTCAAAAACATTGTTGGCACCACTCTTTGCCGCTTATGCGATAGAGGTTTATGCGTCTTCACTGTACCTGGGGCTTGGAAACATTTCCAGTTTGGCTATTACGCTAAAATTAACCGGAAGGAAATTGGCATTTTATTCCCACGAAATGACATATTGCATTATAAAGGTGTTTTATGTCGTATTGAAAAGACCTGAACGAGTTCTTCCCAGTTTCTGAGCAAGTGAAACACGGCCAAGACATCCTCTCTGTGCTATTCGACTTCACAAATAAAACTCAATATGTTACCATTACTTAGTTGCGTCAAGAAAATCCAATGTGAGTCTGTTCTCATGCTTTGAAAGTCTGCTAACTCGCCTCATTGGTGGGAATGGGTTCATTTTAGCAGCTGCGAAATGCTGAGGACTGGCGCATAGTTGGTTATCCGGTGGGTAGACTGTTTCACGCTCGGCTCGAGTCTAAAATTATACATAAGCATGATCAAAGCAACTCTGTGTACAACAAGATAGGTTTATAACCTGGCTGTTTTGAGAGTGGTTAAGAAAGCTGACTATTTTTTTATTTTTATGTTTCACGATCGTCTTTCACGTCTAATGTATGGATACCTGAGTTGATCGTATCGCTTCCTAACCCCCCTCATCCAGAAAGTCTATAGATTTTACGAGTGTCGCGGCTGCATTCACAGCTTTTTACAATCTTTGTGAGTGCTGTCAAGTGGTGGTCGGGTCGCTTCCTCTTGCAGTCATGCTATGGCGAGGCAAAACCGTTCCTATTTTCATTGTAGGGAGTGAAGATTATGATAAAGTAGAATTATTTCAAGCAAAATAAGGTAGAATGGAGAAAGAATAGTAGAAATTGTGTGTGTAGATAGTTCATCACATCATTTTTTTGGCACTAATATTCTTTATGATTCTTTATGTAGGCATCCGGTCATCGTTGATGGTTGTAGAACACCAAAATGTTGTGCCACATCAAGAGCGAGGTCTGATTTCACCTCTAGGAGGATCCTTCAGTCGTGACATCAATATATGGAGCACAGCCAGTGGTAAACTAGTGCCAAGAATCAACTTTGTCCACTTAAGGGTAAGGGTGTAAGCCATCCTTCGTCCATTAGGCAGACTAAAAGTGATGACAACTGGAAAACTCCAGTGTGGCCATATTGAAATGTTACCCAAAAAATATCTTGCTCAACTTGTTTAATGAAAAAATCCTCCAGAAAAGGGCTATTCAAATATGAGCAAGGTGATATTCTGGTATTCCAACTTTAGACGAGCATATCTCATTACATAAGAGCGCGTGTGGCGCAGTTATTAGAGTTGCTCTGCGTCGCACAAAAGGTCAATAGTTCAATCTCGCGTCTTATGGTTCACGAAGCCATCCATTTTTTCGGGTGTCAGTAATTTGGCACCGGACTGGTCTTAGGCTTGTCCGCGAGAATAAACAGCACTGATTTGATCCAGCGGGAGGCCACCGCGCGTCATTGTAAAGGCTTGATATGCATTTGATCACCTCGAGCGATGTTAAAAATTGAAGACGAATGCATGATGCATTCCTCAGGAATTGATCAACGCCAAGAGCTTTGTCCTTCATCCTTTTTATCTCACTTCATATTGAGCTATATTAATATGAATCGATTCGAGTTAAACAAAGCAACAAGTGTTAAAATTTTCTCAATGAAACATGTAATATCAGTCTGGAGTTAAAAGAAGTTGAAAAAGGAAACGTCATTCACAACAAAGAGTAGGATCTGCACGCTGCACGTCTGATTGCACAAAGATATCTTTTTTTTTCCTCTTTTTTTGTCGAAGCTCATATCTCAAAGAGATAAATGGTAGTTTTCTATTGTTTCAAATATGCTAAAACCAATAAAAATATTCAAAGTCGAAATCAAATGTCATATAAAGTATACATGCCCCTTTCATACTATAATAACCTCTCGAAACTTTTTCTTAACGATGCCCACATATCGCTTTAACAAAACAACTAATATTCTTCTGTATGTAATATGAAAAAGTCTCCAACCTGTCGTTGTTGTCGCCATAGTTCCCAAATCATATCGATAAAGGAATGATGCATGTAGAACAGTGGATCGTTCGCCGATGTGGATGTATCGAACATGTCACCGCCGACGAAAATGTGCACACTACCATGGGTGTACTCCAAACAGTTGTAATCAGTTCGATAAGGGCACCCCTGCAATTCAATTTTACAACTCGTAAGACTGATTTTTTTTCAAAATCAGAACAATTATTCATATCGCTATCATGTTCAGCTGTTAATATTACTGACAGCGCGACGTTAACGATATGCGTTTACCACTGTATGTCAGCGAAGAAACATTCGGAGGCAATGCTCGGCTGATTGATAGGTTCATTGACGTTACAGAATCGTTCTGTGAAATGCAGTAGAATTTTTGCAGTTATCTAAAGATGTTTGCTACCACTCCAAGCTACTCTCTAACCTCAGTAAGTCTTTGGAGCTTTAAACCCTGGTCCTTGACACAACAATCTAAATTTGAAAGAAAACACACTTCTAGTCGCTTTTCTTCAATATAGACTTGACTACATTTTTGTTTATAGGTCAAGGTTGGCAGCAGACTTTGCTTAGATTACGATTCGACTTCATCTTCTTTGGAGCCGAATTGATGCGAGTCATGTCTCCAGAAAATCTTGCTTTTGGTGTGATTCTTCATGATCGCACTGAGTTGAAACCTGTTTCAATGAAGTAATCTTATTTGTAAAAGTTCCTTCATACAGAAGTGGATAAGATGTTATTCGATGTAGTGAGGATTGCTGAAAATTTTATGGCAATGCTCCGAGGAATTTCTCGCTGTTATCTTGATTCCATATCGAAAGAATGAATGGCTGCCAATCTATTAGACTCAGTCGCGCTTTGAAGAATGCAAAGATGTTTATAACAAGACTACAGAGAGATAGGTCAACCGATTAAGCCGGTTGGTTGTCTGATCAGTCGGCGAACTTAGCTAAAGTAAATACCCCCATAAGCGCAACAGGATCTAAAGATACAATGAAGGGAATTTTCAATAAAAGTTGTTAACCTCACCCAGGGCCGTAAAACCTCGGCACGTGAGATTCCCCGAACCACTCTTGATAAAATTACGAATCCAGACATGAACCGCAAAAAGGAGTGCGTCACTGTCACTCGCAATCCGGTACAATATAAGAGACTGGTGTTTTGATATGAGAGATGCATTGGCAGACTATGTGAATTCTGTACGGTAGGTCTTTGAAAAAATTGTTAAGCAGAGAAGTTATGAAAAGCGTTGAGTGTGTGGGCAATTGCTTTGCTAACAGTGCGATCAATCTTAAGGTCCAACGATTTTTTGCCGAGGTTATGGAGGTATCTATGTGACTAGATGTAGATAATCCCAACTTTCAGTCTTTGAAGAAGGCGAAATCAGCCAAACATCAGCTGATCAAAATATTTTTAGTGCATATCCGTTAGCCAAGCGCCAACTCGCCTCTTGTAAGAATGTATTTCTTAGCGTTTTTTGATGCTCATTCATAATCATTCATGCTCATGCTTTTCATGCTTTTTTAATGCTCATTCATAATATTCGATAGCACAAATCAAAGCAATTTGGATGGTCTATCTTATCTTCAATATGCCTTCTTTTTTGCGGAGAGAGCAAATACAATATTTTGCTTTGCATTGAATGATTGATTCCTCGCTGAACAGAGCTTATCTCTTCTAGTCTTAAACAGAAAACGACAGATTAAATTTCAAGAATTCTAACACTCTTTTTGTTTCTTAAACAGACTTCTTGGTGGTTCATAACAACCAAAAGAAAACTGGGTTTCGCACTCGATGCTTTTAGATTGATACGAGGCAAATATTCAAAACTAAATGACTGGAATTCTCAAAATCTAAATTATCGATTAATTATTATAGCACCAAAGGAATTGTTTTGGTCAGCGAGAAATCTTTGAATGAGGAACAAAAATTGAATTTTTCATCTTTCAGCTCAATAAAAAGGTCTTTTTTGGAGAGGAAATACACCACTAAAATCATTATGATCTAAACTATCGAATGGTTACTTGAGCATTAAGAACGACCGAAAAAAATTTTTTTCCAAGGCATAAAAGTGAGGAGCGAATAAAAAGGCGATCCAGTTTCGCGAAACCCAATCTTCTTTTGGCTGTTACAACATAATGCGTAGTCCGTTTCAAAAACAAAATAAATTATTGGAATTTTAACTGTACCATTGACTGATTGCCAAAACTCCCAAGAAAAAGCTTTGGTCTGTAAGGAATTTTCCAATGAGAAACAAAATGATATTTTTTTCTCTCTCAGCGAAAAAAGGCTTTTTCGAGGATGAGGTAGATCATATGAATTATTTTGATTTAGGCTATAGAATAATTACTCATTAGTCAAGAACTAGCACGAAATACATCATTTACAAGGGGTCGAAGTGGCGGTTGGCTGACGGATGTGTAACTTGATGGAGCTTAAGGGCTAAGATGTGGTTCCACAAAGAACAGCTTTTTGGCCGCAGTCAGTTCATGTGGCATGAACTTTGACTTCTTCCAAGCTTTACCCAGTTCATGCAGAATGTTGGCGATGGTCTTGAAGCAACTATTGAACTTTTCCACTAGCGTTCGACATGTCATTAAAAGACTTTCTTTGACCATCTCAACGACAGCTTGAGGATCAGCTTCCTGAAGACGGCTCAAGCGCGACTGATCCTCCAGACTGCTCTCTCCAAATCTGAACTTCCCGATCCATTTCCTGGCGTCATTTGTGCAGTCATAGCATTGTCCCGAGCTTGATTAACCTTGCGCGCCGCTTCACTATCACTCTCCACCACGCGCCATTCGTCCGTGAGTAACAAGCGAATTTGTATCTAAGACAGCTCCATCTTAGAGCATGCATAGGCGAGTTACATTTCGAAATGTTTACAAGAAAATGCGCAACTAGTTGATACCAAAATAAAGTAAACTCACTGCAGAAATCGTACTGATAAACCAAAACGGTACAAACATTTTACACAACCTATAATCATTGCAATCTCGTGTCTGGCTTATAAAGAAAAGACTATGAATTGTTGGAAGATGACGAGGTCGATAGATAAATAGTCTGGAGTAAGAATGACTCAATTAAAATTTATTACAATCTCACGATGGCTTGTCAGTGACAAAAACAGGTATTGATCGTTTATAATGAGGTTGATTTGAAGCTGGTTCAGTATCGACGGCTCCGTTTTCTGATATGAAAACATTCCACAATTGTCGTTGATTTGAAAACTTCTAAGCTTTGTCATAAGAAACTGCACTTTTTGGTGGCAAAAATTTTTGTTAAACCCAATTATGTAGAGTGGTGTGCAAAAAAATTGCGTCAGCCGAGATTTCAACCCAGATCTTAATCTTTTCGGAAGAATGTGCTAAACCGTTGCCCCACCGACGCTCGTTTCGCACTCCACTCTTTCTACGCTACAACGCGTTATCTGTCAACAGCCAACCGTCTACGGTGTGGCAGGGCAGTCATTATCGACATTAAACCCACTTCTTGTTGACAGATATTGGGTCCAATAATCAATCGAAAATCATTTTTATTTGACCGCCGATTGCGGTGTTATGATGTTAAGTTGAGCCCTTTACTAGCCTTTTCATCTGATTACTATTGTGAGAATAGATTATATTATCCACACACACCACTAACATTGCTATCTCATTGAAATTTCTCGATTGCGAAAATTCAGAATCTATTAACAAAATCGAAGAACGTCTTGTCATACATGTGAGAGTAGTTGGATTGGTGCAATTTTCGCATTAACCTTCGAACTTTGGAAGATGAGATATTTCATCAAGAATCAGTTTAATGCTACCTTAATTAAGTGGGGCTTTTGCAAAGAACTGAAGTTAACATGGATGATGTCGAACTGATATTTGATGAAATAATACTTCTTGTGAGACCTTATTGTAATCCAATGACCTATATCTGACAGCCGTAGAAACCTGCCGTAACTACCTCGGCAAGGTTTGAAACATTTTCACAGACTATATGTCGTGGCTGCTTTCGTAAACCTTGTCATATTTCTAGGTAGATAACACTGGATTGAATTAGTGCCACTTATCAGCGAATTTGACTCGGAATCTACCATCTGAGCACTCGAATGATTAATCTGGATAACCTTGAGCAAATTGATTTACGTATTGTGGATTCGTAGAATCCCTTCGCTTTCAGAAGTATCCGGAATTGAATAACCAGTGAATAATAAATGAAAGATAGATGTATTTGAAATATAACACCTTTCTTGGAGCAGAAAACGCTAGCACTTGATCGATATCGCTCTGTTGCATTACATACTCGATTTCTTCCGGTTTCATCGGACTGCCTTTCGCACCAACTTCTCGTTTGATGTTCGCGTTTCCCTGAAATGATTGTCTTCATTTTAACAACCTAGCAGATTGTTGGAAGACAAAACGTTAATCTTTGATAAATTCTTTGTGGATACGCCATGCGTTCACATACTCGCAGGTCTTCAGAGCATCGCAGAAATGCTTATTTGGTTACAAATTCCACCTATTCTATTATTTTCTTAATCTGCTGATGAATCAAATGAATGCGTTTTTTGCGTCAATACACATTTGTAGAGTGCCAGGGCGTTAGTCGAATTCTCCGGGACGCGGCTTCGAACTAATAAGCATACCGTAGTGCTCCTGGAGCGGAATTATTATGAGCGTTTTTCATTAAACACACAGTTGCTTGTTCAATCCTAAGCTTAAGGCTCACCAAGCTTTCCACTCCATTGTGGTCGGCAGCTACTATAAAAGGATGTTATCAATGACTCAATACATTCGTAGCCTAAGATAGCACGTTACTCAAGCCAAAAATGAATTTACTCATATCTGTCCATACTTAATGAAGTCAAGTGGTGGCGCATTTCCTTGCAATTGATCAATCATAAACGCCTCAACTTCATCTATTCTTTGTGTAGTGCAGTGCACCCACGTGTACATCTTTGGTCATTGTTCTGAGTATTCTCTATAGAAGAACGATTCAATCAGCTAACGCCTACCTCAATAGTTCTCCACTGATGGAATGGTCCACTGTTCACAAACCCTTGTCTGTCTGTACTACCGCCCATGTCGGCACTGCAATGATGATCATCAGATAACTCTTGTAAATTCACTAACTCGGCTGGAAAGCAGTAATAATGCTGGAATTAATACGAAGAAAAATAGCGACTTGATTTCACTTTGATAACAAATCAAATGCTTCCAAAATTGTTGATAATAAAAGGCAATTTTATATGAAAACAAAAATCAGAATATTTCTTGGGATTCATTTTGTCTGAGCCGTAAAATGTCTATTTAACGGGGTATTCGTAACAGGGGTATTCTTCAGCATAAATGATGCCTTTCTTCATGGTAAATGCAGTCAGCATCTCACTACTGTCTCATTTTTTGGCACTTTATTGATTCCTCTTCACAATGCTTTCCACTGTGTGAAACCCAGTATTTCTAGCAATCAATTCGTTTTCTCGTCTCCTTCTTGAGCGTCGTAAATTACTAAATGAGCACGTCTCCTTTAGAGTTTGAGGATAGCCTGGCTGTGGCTTTTCATAGGACGTTCGTTGTTGGCTGTCGGAGAGTGTTAGAAGGGCGGGGTTCAGCCCACACGTGTCGCGACGAACACCACAACCAGTCGGCCACGCCACGTATTCACGTCGCGGGAAAGTTCGCGCTGATTTTATTAAAAATTTCGCAAATGCTAAGCTCTTCAAACGGTATGACAATCATCTGAGTTTAAAAGAATTACTCTCATTTTCTTATCATTAGAAGGCTGCCTTATCTTATTTATTTCAAAACGTCGCATAGGATACAAAAAAGATATAGGACCTTTTTATAATTTTGAAAGCTATATCCCATAAGGGCGCCGCGGCCGAGTGGTTGTTATGCTCGCAACGGCGCGAGTAGGGCCGAACCCCGCTCCCAACACTCACCGGCAATCAGCAACAAACGCCCTGTGCAATGCCACAGTCAGGCTATTCTTGAGATTGTAAAAAGACGTGTTCAACCAGTGCCTTACAACTTTCAAGAAAAAGAAAGAAAAACGAATCGAATGCTGGAAGTCTTGAGATGCAAAGAGTAAGGAAAAAGCACACTGTGAAGACGGATCAAACACAATGATAAGGTAAAACTGTCGAATAAATGAAGGGGAAGGATACAGAACGTGGTCATGAAAGACGTAAACGACTATGGAAGGATAGACAATCGAATGTTTTCAATGATCGATCGCACAAATCAGCCAAATCGGCAATCCCAAAACTCTCTTATGAATTTAGCTGTATTTACTAATTAAATCTTATTTGAAGTTCACCATCTTCATGTTTGACCGTCGCTCGTGCCATATTAGTATGAAGTGCTGTTTGATTGCGATACAAAAGACGAATTTGATTGAGTGCACGCACAAATGAATATAGAAAAAACAGTTTGAAAGATCACTTGAAAAAGTAGAAAAATTGTAGGCAAAACAACTGACGAGAACAAAACCGAATCGGCTGGGCGAGTTAGAGCATTTTCAAGAGTCGAATCCCAGTATGGAAGCGACAGAGTGGGATCAACTTGGCGAATTGCAAATTCAAACCTGTAATTTGTTGATGAAATACCTTTTTTACATTTTGGTAGATAATTTTGCACACAGTGGCACTATGGTTAAGCAAAGAGTTAAATGACTAATTTAATGAAACATTTATCTATATAGTTATTTTTCTTCAATATTCTTTCTATTGTTGCTAACGTTTTTTGATAATATCAAAAATCCGAATTTTACTTATTATCAAGTTACTCTGAGACTTTGAGCGGGGTCTATAAAAGCAGTCGAATGAAGAGCTATGATTCATTTTACCGGCCACGGGCTCGACTGTTGGCCACTGCAATATCGAAGGATTACCACCTGACTTGCAATGATTTGTTATTCGGCGTTGACTCCTTGATAAGTGATGGTGTATGCCCAAGGAGTCGGCTCACCCGGAAGACACTGCGCCACTAATAAGCCTGTAACGGTAAAAGGGCCCATCTATTACTGCATAAGTACCCTATCAGACTAAATCGAAACATGTGATTATCAAATTACTTTGCTTTTGCGAACTATTTTGATGAGTGGATACTAGGCTGCTTAAACATATTTCTGGTTTATCTTACTAACTTTCAGAGGACATCTATTGTTTAGAGCTGTTTTCGTTCATTAAGAAATAACACCAGCCGCATGCTGTTCAGATAAGATAATCAAGGAAAACATATGAACGATTTACAAATGACGAAGAGCTCACTGACTACTGCTGTTGTCATTAAGCTGTCACCGAGATAGCAAGTTTTGGCAAATCATAACAATTATAGATTCCTTCTTTCCCTTGTCATCCGACATTTCGGGAAAACCAAGCCGTATGTGACCACGAATAGGACATACAACTCGATTTGATATTCGAGAAGTTCTTAGGAACACTTCGTAAGACCGGTTTTCAAACAATGTCGGCTTTGATGAGGAAGTTCTTTTAAGTTCAGCAGCTATCCCTTGAGAGAAAAAGTTCTATGAAAATAGAGTGCAACCAGTATTACTTTTAAGAAAAAAAAAGGGCATATTACTAGCCAAACGTTCGATATCGGTAATCAAAAGTTGTCAATGCTTGGAACATTTGTACCAATTTACAGCCTCCAGTCAGCTCGTCAGCAATAGTTCGTAAGAATGGGAAAGAAACCTCTTCTCCTCAGACGTCGTAAACGCGATATGGTATCATCGTGTTAACTTACTCTAGGTAGCTACCATATTCTCGCGCGCAGTGAAATTTAGTGGGTAGATAGGGTAGTGGTTAGCGCTGCACACCGAAAGAGTACATGTCAAAGAGAAATGTGTTTTTCTCTCTTGGCGTTCTTCAGCAGTCCATATGGAAATGCCTTAGCACGCCAAACCCTCCAAAGAGAGTCGATTCTATCAAAATCATATGATATAGGCATAACAAAATCCTTAAGAAGCGGTCAAATGATAGCAAAATGTCCGACAATCTTTGTTGAAGATAATTGTGACAAAACGAATTGAAAGCAAGATGTAGGAGTCGCATGGTGGATGTAATGACGATTCATGTATGTAGTTGGTTAAGAAATAAATAGGAACAACTAAATGTGAAATTTCGCCAACCTTTTCATAAATTCACGATGCCATGGCAAAAAGGCAGGACCAGAATGAGCACCTCCCGTTACCGTTGACTGCGTATGCAACTTGGAGATTCGGTCATACTCGCCATTCTGCAATGAAACGTTGTTACACAAGCATTGACCGTTAGCGATAACGAGATTGCTTTCTAGTCCACTTTTGAAATGGCAGGATATGGAGGTATAACGTTCGACGTTGGCTGAACCCAAGGAAATTTGCAAGGAAAGCGGTACTAACTATAGCATCGTAGAGGTGACTGAGTTTTAGCTTGACTCATACTCTGACTTTCTGTTGAGAGCTAAGATGTTACAGGTAAGTTTCTCGATCTTTGGAGAGCAATATGCACGTCAGAACGCAGAGTAATTAGTGGACTATCACATTTTTGCACAAAAAACGATCTAATCTGGCGAAAAAGTCCTTGAGTTACATCGAGAAGAGATAGATTGGTCATGAAAAAAGCAGAAGGCAAATTAGTCAATCATTCGATTGCCACCGATGAATCCAACCACCGTTGCACAGTATTCCGAAGAAATATCTCTATAGGCAGCGATCCCATAGAATTGAATTCTGAACTCGCACTCTGTCCAGGAAGCATGAGTTGAACAGATTCCAGGTGATATTTCATAGCTTCACATATGATTTTCTCAGCAGAAGTACCCTTGACTGCTAAACATCCACGCGTGCTTTCGAAGTCCACTTTCTGATGGAATTTTCTCACGTCACTTTTTTTCAAAAATTCAGAAAGCTAGTGACTGTACATTTGCCTTTTTTTAGAAGTAGGAGGAGTAAAATAAATTGTTCAACTACAACTTCAAACTTCTTCCACTTTTGCTTTTGCTGTCTTTCACCGCTTCTCAAAAGTACGTAACACATTGTTACACTCGATTGGAGTTAATGTACTACTGCGACTTTCATGACTTCATAACAAATAAGCGGTAAAAAATGAGTGATTGAGTGATTCGAGAATGAATGACCCATAGCATCGAACGTAGGGAAGTCTTAAACGTTAGTTGATCAATATGTAGTAGTTTCATAGCAGCATCAAGGTTCTACTCGTTGACCTTATGAGTTCATGAGAGTCTTAATTTTGAAGCTTAGTCGTAGATAAACTTGATGGTGAGTTGAATCCATCACATCAGAATTGCCTTTGCTTTTTCGATTAGAGCCAGTCTGAAGAAAACAAAATTTCTCACAACAATAGAGTTAAATGGCCCAACTTTCTAGAGTTCATGAATGGAATTAATGACAACATGTGATCAGGTAACGTTCTATTACGCTGCGCTACATTTTCCAGTATATCTATTGTCCAAGACGTTATTAAATCTGAATCTGACCTGCTTCAGAGTTCGAACTGCAGCAAAAAATCGCTGACGTTCATCGTCTGTCAACATACGTATTTCTTTCCTAAAATTGGAAAACTTGTTGAGTTATTTTGTAATTCAGCCCAAAAATAAGCAGTGATTTTCGGCTCTCGAAGAGAGCTATAGTCTAACCAGTTTTTAAAGCTTTTTCAGCTTATATATTTGAATAAGAGGCCCTTACAAAGGGTTGCGCTTCCATCGAATTTTAGAGTTTTTTTTCAATGAGTTCAAATGAGAGGCCCTAATAGAAAGTTGTACCTCATCAATTTCTGAAGTATTTTCAACTGGTATCTCTGAATAAAAAATCGCGAAAGCACAATTACTGATCGATTTCTAGACTGTCCAGGAGCTCAAAGTCGACGCCCATACTGTTCTGGAATAGCCGGGCTGCGTATCCTCATTGATTTTGTCATCTGGCTCCGCGACCTCGTGGATGAGCAACGAGCGGTCTGGTCGAAAGCTTTCGATGTGGTCCTTTTTGCGCGTAGGGATGTTCATTCTATAACATGCTTCAGCTATGTAGCCGGGGTCATGTATTGCTTGCGCGTGCCTTGGATGCGTTTGATGGAGCACAACTCTACACTAGCGCCAGATTGTCAAAGTCGTGACCACACTTATAAACAGTAAGAAACCCCTGTAATAAATATGATTTACGAACGACGGTTGAACAGTCCCAACCTGACAGCCTTCCTCAAAATCTGACCATTAGGTAGCGTACATTGGCCGTTTGGTGCCGCTAGGCCTACAAGTTCAAACAGATAATAAACGAACAGTGCAAATATGAAAAATCACACAAATCGACTAGATTAAGGACTCAAAACTTTTGCTTGCAAAGAAGGAACATGTGAAGCGAGTATTAATAACTAATTTCAAATCGACTGAAGCTAATGGCTAAAGTCAAGATGACATTGTTCACTTTATGTGGACTAATATAGATTACTTTGGAAGCTGTTGTAAAGATATGAATCACGAAGTCACAAAATGCGCCAGTGGTTGCACTATCATGAAGGAATCCCAGCTGTATGGTAATGAACCACTGCTAAAGAGTTTGGACTAACTTAGCACAACTGTCTCTAAATATAAGTTGAAAAGAAAGTTTCCTTCGTTTGATAAAGCATTCAAAATTTATGCATATATTCAGACAACAAACAACGCAACTATTCATCAAAATACAGGCCATCATTTTCCACCACTTTTTGTCATCGGTCCGCCAAGTACCGGATTTGATCGAAATACTACTCCTTCGGCTTTGAATCAAAGAACTCTTGACATGTTTCTTCAACTTCATCCGAAGATTCAAATCTCTCGGTTTCGGTCTGCAGGTCAACTCTTCATTTCCGGCCATGAACTGATGAAATCGCACGCGGACTGTTGATTCTCCAACCGTACGGTCGTCCCAAGCTTTATTGATTCGGTGAGAAGCATCAGCAGCGTTTGAACCAAATTTGTACTCGTAAAGCAATAACAACCATCTTTGCTCTCTGTAGAATTCCATTCTGCACCAGATATAGACAAATTATATATCAATAGAAACGCAAGAAGTAGAACTTTCAAATGATATGGAAATCACACACGATTCATGCAAAGAAACGACATTCCCATCCAAACGATGGAAATCTTTCTTTCCAACCTAATATGAAGAAAAGCACTCCTGAATCATTCGTGAGTTGTAAGTCGGCGAACAGCATTCGCTGCCATAGAATACTGGCAATACAAGGCAAGTAGTTTCAATGACAGCTTGAAAGAGCCCTAGAACGGATGTCACAGTCCGAGCAGTATTCATTATGTCGATATGAGCTGAGGACGGCGGATCCATTAACAGCCGCCGAATCCACTTATAAGCTAGGCTGCGACTGTAAAGTTGCAACTCACCCAGATTAAAGAATGAAGGTATTCTGAGATTCACTATAAATGAAGAGAAATCGAGGGTTATGTAGATTGCAAGCACTCAACATCAAGCCATTACACTATTCGTTTCAAAGATGTTTGATCCTTTATGGACCATGTAGGAGGTTTCGTCCCACGTCGCGCTACGTTAAATCTCACTGAGCTACTGTAATGGCGGAGCTGCGCCGCGTGAAAAGGCGGCGCATCGAGTGGGGGACAGACGCACACACCATGATGGATGTTAGGAGTGTCGCGCAGCCGTCAGCGCGATGCAGTCTGTCTGTCAACTCTAGTACTCAGTGGGTTAAGTGATATGGTAGATGTTCAACTCAGTAGCAGAGGACTCAACTCGTAATATTTAGCTTTTGCATCTAGAAACGAATAGGATTAATGTGCCGATATAACGGATAATCCATTACTACTAGGCTAAAGTTAAGTGCAAAGTAACATATTTGTCAGCCGTTACGACGTTCGGAAACACGACAAAAGAAACACACTCCATGTTACGCGATTTATAGAATACTGATTACATGGAATCTGTATGGACATGCATAGCATCCCGCGAATGTGGGAGGACCAAGTATTGAATCACTAAAGTACTCATGGCATTGAAAAATTAATTTTAGCTCCTTGGTCACTCCTTTCGAGACTCTCTAAACAATCAACTCTACAATATTTCGTAAACTTAAATGAATAAATATTTGACTCAATTGGTGGCTTACATAGCCATGACTATGCTGAAGATAGTGTATTCATCTGTACTGACAAGTGTGCACCGACACATAGACCTCGGACAGATGAAAATTTTTGTGAAATCAGCACGTGGGATTATATCGGATTTGATGTGCAATGCGAAACACCTCCATCCGCTATGCTGACCACACTTCTTTAAATGAATGGCACCAAAAATCGTAGAAGAAACTACTTACCTCGCATATAGGGGCACACACACTGTAAGTCCATGCATTGGTAAATGGAACTGGCGATCGGCGCCAGTTCAGCCGGCGCAGCGAAAGCTCCTGGCGGTAACGCCACTTTCTTCTTGGAAGCTTCTGACTGGAAAGATGTTATATTGCTAAATCTATACAGATTAATTGAAATTATTGTGTCTTTATTTCACATCAGCATATTGATTTTTGACTCCACTGATAACCCTGTTTGCATTTATATGGCATATGCACTAAAGCTACATCAGTCGCTGACTGATTACCAAAATGTGGTTTGGCAGAATTTCGAAGTAAGCACATATGTGATAGAGTTTCTGGCCTAATTATCACTACGGAATCTGCGTTTAATTCTGGGCAAATTTATGACTTTACGAAGAAGTGCAGGCTTGATGGATGGCATAAAGGATTGAGACTGCCGTGGAGCACATTGGTGCATTACTCAACAGAATTTCTGGACAAATTCCAAACAGTTTCCATGACCATTAATAATGTATACGTAAGCTTCACTGTGTATTCTACTTTAAATTAGCTTTAATCAAAGCTTTCAACGTCCATAAATTCCTAGGGTATGCACCGTAAATTCGACTTTATGGAGCACTGTTAGAGGAAATTGAATGCATTTCTGACCTCTAGAACGAATCACCAGTAGCCCGTCGATGTAGAAGGCTAGTTCTGTTATCCTTTCAGACAAAATTAGTAAAAATTCCCGAATGCCAAAGTGATGCAATGCCTAGTGAGCCTAGCAAGAAATATCGAATCAACAATCATGTCTGTATATCCGATAATTATCATTTGAGCCAACACCTCATGTGGTCTTTGTGGGCTCTTTCACAGCCCCATACATGTGTATTTGCCTTGGCAGCCTCGTCAACCAGGCAGGCACTTTGTTTATCAGAGTAAAAACAGTTAAGAACAGTTGAGTGTACAGGACTACCGATCTAGTGATTTATTTCACTTGACGCACGTGTAAATCGTTCGTCGCTGCCCACCCTATGTAGGAGAACTGGAACACCCTGAGAGGATTGGCTAAAGACGAAGGACCTGAGAGACTGACGGGGCTTTCAAGGCCGAAATACGTGTATCGGGCTGTACAAGAGCCCATTTCAAACCACATGACATGCTGGTTCAACTAGTATTATCAGATATATTGAAACTTGAGAGTGGTCCTAAAAAACACTTGGAACGAACGGTATAATCATGTCTGTGTTGCAGAGCACCTCTGACCACTACGCCACATCCGCTCGTTCTTCAAATTGTGATGAACTAATTTTAGTTCAAGTCTATTTTAAAACTCTCTATTTTGTGCATATAGTCACCGAGAGAGTTGCCTACAAAAATCAAATATGCGAAGCAAAATTCAGCTGCTTCTGTAATTCTTTGCTCTACATGCAAGTACCATCTTAGAGAGCTCTTACTGTCGATACCAGTTCTCTGACGTAAAAAAAAACCGTAAGAGTATGTGTGTAAGTTAAATTAAAAGTGAAAATTCTTATTAGCCGTCATTTTGTGCAAGGTATATTTTATGTCAAATTTGAATAAGAAAGATAATGGAATAAAAGTTGAAGCAAAGAGAAGTGCATCATTGGAAAAAAGTTTCAAAATAAACTAGATCGCCTGATTCATAGACTCAAAAATGTGAACAACTGCGGTTGGAAGGAAAGTTCTGGGGCACTCTAATAAGCATGAGAAAACTCCCATGCATATAATGGGAACATTACAGTTTCTTATGTGTGATTTTCTCATTAAGGGCCTAGATATTATTCGTTTTTATTTTGACTGTGTTACCAATCGAAGTCCGTGTTTCATTGCGTCATCATTGGATAAAATGGTCTTTCACATCTAAATGCAATCAGCGTGAAATTAACGAAGTTGAAGAGGAAGACACAACAAACAAATCTGTTGCTGGACTTGGTTTCAACACTTTAATGCATGAGTTGTTGATCTTGAAAACAAGACTCGTTCAGGACGCCCAGGAAAGTTGAGCAACGAAGATTTGATTAGTATACCTAATATGTGGAGTACTGTGCAAAAACGTTTGCGTCAGCCGGGATTTGATTGCTGCTTAGAAAGATGAACCGTCGTCAAGTGCGCAGGAATTGGCAACCAAGCTTAATATTTCTCATATGGCGGACCTATGGCAGAAAGTCGCAGAAAACGATGGCCTTATCTCGATGATTAGTTATTATTGTTTTCGTTTGAAATTCATGCATAACTTTTCAATTTTTTGCAAGTGCCCAAGAACTTTCTTGCCATCCTTGAGTAATCAGTGGCATTTTCATACTTGCAATTTCCTCACAAATCCACTGTGACATTACAAACTTTGCTAATATGTAATGTTGATTTGAGGGTAAATGAAGCTGAGAATTAATGCTATCATGGTGACAAGCTAACTTACTATGCTGAAGGCGGTGGTGACCTAGAAAAACCCCGGTAGAGTCTCGAGACTCCAGCAAAATTCAAGCAGTGTACCTAAGAGAATTAGTAGGCAAAAAATCGACCTAGACAGGAGTTGAAACCACATTTTGCCTATACCAGGAGTGCGTGCTACCACTACACCATAGAAGTCAAAGCTTACCCACCACTCATTCATGAAATTCTTTCTGTCATAGCTATCAGCCACCAACCTTCAACAGACTTGATCGGGTGAGCAACATCGCTCTATGATCCCACTTTAGCTGACAACCATCAAACTTGTATAAATCTAGAATTCCTGTGGTTTAACTGCTTTTTTTCGTAGCGTTATGACGTTCCAAGTACACCTAAGAAAATTGAGTGGTAGGCAAAAATTTGACTCAGACGCAGCTGAACTCGCGTTTCATTCATAGCGAGTATAGCGCTCTCTTATATATAACTAAAACGTAATAACACTTCGAAAAAATAACTAGTAAAATATAGGAATTTTTGTATTTATATGTATCCATTCAGTTTCAACTAGGAAAGTGGCAGTGGTTAACAAATTGTGCTACATAATCTACTTGACTAATGAAAGTGATCCTCGTATAATTAACTATTCAATTTATTTAAGATATTGAAAATCTCGATACTAACCCTCGCCATTTCGTCCCATCTATGCAGTTGATGACAAATGATCTTTGCCGACTCAGTAGGCGCTGAAGCACACGGGTCTTCTCCCACAGCCGCTGCCACCATCATCAGCGTTGCCGATGTCAGAATGTTGATTAGCAGCATTTCAGTCTAAAATTCTCTTACATATGAAATGGATATAAAACAGTTCTCTAAAAGGCCGACAATAATAGATGATAAGCGGTACGAATAGTAGCAATGGAAAAATCGCATTCAGAACGCTTTAAAGAGGATAAGAAGGGAATACGTGCTAAATTACCAAAAAAAAGCAATGATGTGAGTGTGAGAGGCAACAAGCAACATGAAATATATTTTGTACATACTTAAAGTCGTCTATGCAAAATTATTTTCACTTCTTTGGATATATTTATTTCCTCGATTGACTAGTATTTAATCTTGTGTAAGTTTCGCTGTTTCGTGAGAATTTCAATCTTCCTCATGGCTGTCTTTGAGTGATGATCGAGTTGATTCCTCCTTGGATTATAGGTTAGTTTTACTATGTGGGTTCGAGATCTTCATAGCAGAAATGATGGGCATTTATCGGCTGGGCGAAGTATTGCATAGTTCAGACTGTCACCAAACAGTTGAGTCCTGAGAGATTTCATGATGGGTCTTAAGCTGAGTCGAACCAACAAATTTACAAGTATTATTGAACGACACAATTATTCATTATGCTTTTTACTTTTCCATGTACTATGGCTACAAATAATGTCTTTACGTTGACTTCCTCTCCATTCATTCGAATGTAACCGCAGGAATGCTCAAAAATGAGTCAGACGCGTGGTCTTTAGTGGGATTTGAACTCACGATCGCCCTCGCCAAAGACCCACGTGCTATTCGCCAAACCAAGGCCTTTATTTTGCTTTTCGCACCGTCTTCTTTTTACCATTTCTTTTGAGTCACTTCGGCTTACCTGACTCATAGCGATTTGTCTTCTCTAAACATTCCACTAAACGGTTGATTGCTGATGGCAGTGACACAGTAAAAACATGGCTGTAGGAAAGGAAAAGTTAGTAGCTCGATTGCTGACGGGGATTACCCTCTGTGGTATCACAACAGTTAAGCCCTCTTGATTCTTACCGTGGTTCTATTTCCGAAGTCTTTGCGACTATATTTTAGATTAGAATAAGTTGCTACACAGCTGTCGAGTGCCGAATAAATACCACCTAGATGGTCCGTGATAGATTAGAAAGAATTTTTATTGTTGGAATGCCGTAAAACCCAAGCCATGGTCATTTTCGCTTGTCCATCAAAGCCAGCAGCCGTCTGACCTGAATGCACTACATGAAGGTTATTTGATTCATAATTTGGTTCTTTTGAGACACCATCAATTTCCGGCGATGTTTGAATTAACTGAGTTTGGCGATCAAACTGAAAGATTAACCACCAACCCTCGGCAACATTTTCAGCTCAGTGTAATGGACATATATATATATATATATATATATAATGTACCTATATGCTGAGTATATAAGCGAATGTGGCACGGCGGTTAGAGGTATTTTGTCTAGCTCACGAGGTCATTAATTTGATCCCGCGCTGATGGCTCACTAAGCCATTTATCCCTTTGGAGTCGGTAAAGTGGTACCAGACTATTTTTAGACTTGTCTGGGAGGATGAACAGCACTGACTCGATACAACGGAGGGCCACCACAATTGTTGTAAAGGCCAAGTATGCACTGAATCGCCTCAAACAATGTTGAAAATTGAACACGAATGCATGACACATTCCTCAAAGATTGATCAGCGTCAAAAGCTTAATTTGTTCCTGCCGATATGAGTGAAAGCAAGTGAAAGACAATTATTCATAATAATTTTTTCGAAAGAGTATTATTGAAGCCTAACTAGAGATGAAATTATAAGAATGAAGCTATCGTCGTTGATCAGTCTCTAAGAAATGCGTTGTGCATTCGTCTTCAATTTGAGCTTCGTTTAAGGTGATGGACGAATATCTGGCCTTTACAATGACTTTCGCTGCATCAAGTCAAGTCTGGTACCACTTTTACCGATCGCGGGAGGATGGGAGTTTTGGAAAGCCATGAACGCAAGATCGAACCATAGACATTGCACCTGATGCAGAGCACCTCTAAGTACTGCGCATCATGGGCTCTTCTTAGGGATAACTGAGCCAAATACACATTCAGCTCCTTCACAATGCTATGAGATTTGAATAGCGTGTTTCCATGCCGCTTTGGCTTCATGAATGTTCTGTCCATAAGAAAAAAAGTTCAGTGGTGAGCGAATATGTCACAATCTTGAAACGTAAGCAGTTTTTTGGGAGAAGTTCTATGTGTCATCAAAAATATGAAGTTGTTCGGCGCACGTCTCAGCGAGTTCGTAAAAGAAGGGTCAGGAAAATCGTTTTCACTGTGTTGAAAACAAGGAATTTTCTTCCGATTCATCATTCAAGTAAGGAATAACTAACAATTCACCTCAACAAGGTTAAGCTATAAGATAGAAGAAACGTTCCATACAATTTGAATGGATGCTGAGGTTTTTCAGAATCTGAATGTCAAAGTCATATGAGAGGAATATTAGTATACAAGGACACTGACCAGTGAAACCATGAAATGCAAAATTTTCTACGTTAGATAAAGACCCAAACCACCTTTCATGTTTTCTCTTCACGCCACCGAAACCTTAAAATCTCCTCTAATCATCACTCAGTTCTACATGATTGCTATGAAAGGATTAATTTTGTTAATGTTGCAGTGCTTTGAACGTCTGCGGACTGTCAATCTTTCGAGTCAATGATCCTTTCATTCTCGCAATGTCAAGGTCTTCGCTCACACACTGAGTAGAACAGAGGGAAGGGAGCACTACGATTAAACAACCTTTTCTGACATTGTTCGCTGAACGAGCTAAATTATGTCAGTCGGATGAAAACTTCACAATTCTCATAACGTGAACAATTCAGAAAGTGATTTCTCAAGCCGAGTTCAAGTGGAAGTTGAGTATAAAGTCACTCAAATGAAACATCTCAAAAGGTCATTTTAGGATGCAGAGCACATAAGGGCAAGCCACTGCCCCACTGCTGTTTGACGACTGTCTACCATTTGAAGGCAAACGTTTCGCACTCCTGTGAGTTGCCGACCAAAGAATAATGAGTAGTAAGACGAGTCTGAAAACCTTTCGAGTATTCAATCATTTGATTGATAGGATTTGATTTTTCGATAATTATGATACAGCACGACGAGTTCTCTCTTCCGTTCTACTTAATTTTCGTTCCGTTAATCAATACTTTACACACCATGATTGCACTTTGGTGGTTTTGAATTCAAGCAGTAGAATAATCAAATTACCGATGATTTGTGATTTGTCGGTCACCCGCTGTTTGTCCCAAATTAACAGGTTTAGGAGGTTCAGAAAAGTGATGGAGTACGAATTTAGAGGAATTTTAAGGTTTCAAAAATCAAGGCGCAGAGGATTCTGACACTCTTTTTCTTTCGTTTTTCTCTCTTTCCCTCTCCTTCAAAAAAAGAATTGCTCCCATTAAGGGATCATTTCGTACTATAATAATTCCAACAATTTCTCTCCTGTTTCCTATATTTGTGAACGGCCTTAATATTAAATTTTCCTTCTAATTTAGCCTAAATAATCTATATTTTACCGTTCTGATGATAATATTATGATGTTATAAATATCTGCCAAGGGACTGCGAGTGATTTGTGAAGTTATCAACCTCATGGCGGAGTTCAACCCGAATGTCACTGTCACCGGCGCGTGTTGTCACCACGACCCGACGCTACAGCTCCGCTGGCACTCTTCCCTCGATCTAAGGCATCGCAGCTGTCAATCAGTAACCACCGTCGACAGGTTAGGTCTGGCAAGCAGTTATCGGCATTGAATCCAGTTAAGCTGACAGCTACTGGATACATATGTATATGGAGTACCACGCCCGAGAGGTTGTAATGTTCGCGGCTCACGTGGGGCCGAGCCCTCCCTCCCCTTCCCCACCTCTCTCCTGCAGTCAACAACAGCGTTCCATGAAACACCACAGCAAGGCTGTCCTCCGAATCGCAAGGAGACTCGCTCAACCAGTATTCTAGGTCGTATAAAGATTAAGACAAAAGAAAGAACTGAATTCTAGAAGTACTGGGATCCGCACTGTGAAAAACACTGTGATGGCGGATAAAATAAAGTGCTGAAGTATATATACATGTATACATGTATATATGTATACACATATATACATATGCATATAAGATATGTATATATACAGATATATATGTACATATACATATACATATACATATACATATGTATATATATATATATATATATATATATATATATAAATGCTCAATCTGTAATAATCCTTAATCACCGCTTTTATGGCAGTATTATGGTGTTACTATTATATATTTAAGGATGCTGAAAAAAGATTTGCAAATATCTTGACCAGGCGCAGTTGAAATGCGTTCGACCCATTCCGGAATTATTTTGCACGACCCCTCACCACAGTTTACTGAATAATTCACGTGTTGCTTCGGCTGCTCCTTGAGGATTGATTTTGCACACCACTCTACATTATTGGGTTTATTGCAACATCATACCACCGCAATACGAGGTCAAATAAAAATGATTTTTCATTGATTATTGAAGCCCAATATCTGCCAGCATAAGTGGGTTCAATGTCGATAGTGACTGCCGCGCCGAACTGTAGGCGGTTGGCTGTCGACAGATAGCGCGCTGTAGTGTAGAAAGAGTGCTGTGCAAAACGAGCATCGGTAGTGCAACGGTTGAGCACACGCTCACAGAATGAGTGAGAACTGGTTCGAATCCCGGCCTACGCAAATGTTTTGCACACCATTCTACATTTTTGGATCTCTTCTTCATCAAGAACATCGTAGAATGTTAGCAATGGCGACCCTCCTTGCGATCTCGGAGACGGCTAAACTAAGGCGTCTCCTGAAGCTCTCTTTGATTGATTGCAAGACAGTATCGGGGAAGTGGATTGAATCAGCGTCATGTTCGTCGCCTTGCTTTCTGATCAACCTCATCAGCTACCACTGCCGTGGGCTGCCTCCGAATTGTGCTTAGTTTTCATTGTTCGTAAGCAAATATCACAATAAATGTTGAACACTTCGTTTTCCATTCAACATATTAGAGCTAATCGATACTTCAACATTCGAGTCGCAGACATGTTAGGCCCGCTTTTTTCATCATTTTCACTTTGTCGGACGAGACCGAGAAGAGCGGACTGAACTTCGAGAGAAGACTAAAAGGATGATCATCGTCAGAATCATCGATTTCTTACGATTCGGTTAAGAACACTGAAAAGTGTTTAAATTACCTAGGTCAATAACTTACCGCTCTCTGCTGCACAGTTTTATTACACAATTCTTTGGTTGATTGAAAACTAGTTTTTCTCTACTGTTCTTTCAAATTCCTTGCACTAGAAAGGCGTGATCAGAGTGAAAGTTGATCGTGTACACGTTCTTCAATGAGATGAGGGCTGTTAACTTTTCGATCACTTTTGAATCTTGAAATGTAATGTTTTTAGCACAAGTAGACTTTTTCTTGGACTTTTGAGCAAAAAGATTTCTTTTCTTCAGTGCGATACTTTCCATGCCTCCTACCTCCACATCGCCTTGCTGTGTGAATGAGACAAGCAGCAGATCGCGGTACATGAGAAAAAATGGATAAAGACTTTACGGTTGATCGATACCTTACGGATGCGCCATGAAGTCGACTTTATCAAGCATCACAGACTTTGTTGAACATGCATCCTAACTGATTATAAGAAGTCTGCCGATGTATCAGCTCTGTGCTGCTATCCCACCCAGTTCTGCTACCAATTTGCCGACTTAGGGGAATTAGGAAACTCGGTTAACCAGTGGTGCAGAATCAAAATATCAGTCAATCCAACTGGTGTTTCAAGAACAAACCACTGCGTGCTACACTTCCACAGCATTTGCGCCAAGTACGCTAAATGGATTGGCATTAGGAAGTGTTGTAAAATTGTGAAAGATTTAACAACAACATATCACGGAACTTTGATTTACTTTGAAGTCATCAATGAGATCGTGCAAATGCGTTAATGATTTTTTGTCGGCTCAAAAACATCGGCATTTTTTTCACGTTGCGAAATTATGTCAATACAGCTCCAGGCACTCTCAAGAAGATACTTTAATTTTTATTTTCATTTAGAAAAAGGAAAGACTTAAAGACATCAAGAACACTATGGTAAGAATTAGATGTTGGAGTGAGATGGACAGAGATTGATAAATTGACCTCTTCACAAAGGTAATCTGAGAGACCTGAATTTATCATTCGGTAACACACGTTGCCTCAATCGTGGTTACCATCTCACCGAAAAAGGAACAAGCAAAATGCACTTCTACAAGAATTTGAAGCTCTTCACGCTCTCTATTCAGTTTTTATGAGCGATGATCAAGAGAAGATATTCAACGTTAGCTGCTCTACATTTAGTGATTAACGAGATTACAGATGATAGACAAGTCATAGAGACGATTACAGCAAGTCCCACACTTTTAGCGGTCAAAACTTTGGTACCACATTTGTCTGGGAAAAAAAAACACAAGAATGGTAAATACGTAGTGCCATGGCTAGTCATTTATAAGCGGGATACGTACTCCATTGCCTCTAAGATGTCTAATGGAGCCAAGAGCATGATGTTTTCCTAAGAGATTTCTCGTTGTCAAATGATTTATTGTTTAATCGCTTTTGAAAGCGTTATATATTATACATATTTCACAAATATATTTACCTAATAAAATGGTGGAAAGATGAGCAATGAAAGCAATTCTTCAGAACGGATAGGCAGGCGAACATTTAAATGTTCGAGTGACGACAACTATGAAAAGTGTTGAAATGTGGAGGCGGTAAGAGTGAATTAACCGAATTGTACGTGACAATAACTGATAGAACAGGACGCTGGCACACTGAGTCATTCACTTATAAGTAGTTCAACTCGTGTTGTTAGACGAATTAGCCTGTAATTTTCAACTTGAGACACGCTAATGGTAAATTTGTCGAGTGGTGAATAGGGAAACGAAACAATTATCATCAGTTGACCTTGAAAAACAATTTAGCGTTTCTCGAACCCTCCGTTCTTTGGTCGGGAATGCGAGAAAAGTCTCATACGTGACACTTTTCGGGTTCTACGATAAATTTTCCCTGGCGAAACGCACCACTCCATTATCAACAACAGAATCTTTTTTATCCAAATGACTTTTAGAGAACAGGTGGCTTGGCTGTCTGAGATTTGTACAATCAGGTTGCTTGATTGAGTGCTCTTCAGCGGCTTATTCGACAAACTTCTCGTTTTGTAAATGACGGATATGTGCTCGGTCATTATATATATTCCATGTGCTACGGTTATTAATCAAGTGATATCACGTCATCATTGAGAAACCTTTCCGAAGGCTATTTTCAATCTCAAGAAACGTCCTTGATGAGCTGTTACGAAGTTTCCACCGACACGGATGACCAGACCAATGACCAAATGTTGTTTATTTTTCGATGCCTAACATTTTCCAGTGATCAGTTAGCTTTCTGACATATTGGTTTTTGCTTTCTAAGAAATGACAATACTTCTATAATATCTACGATTGATCGTGTCAAAAGACAGTTTATGAAAACAAAATGATTTGTTTATTAACAAGATCAACTGTCTTTCAACCCTCGTCATTCTTCATTAGTGGCTTGATATGGTACAGTATTCAGATTGTTATTTTGAGGAGGAGGTGCATTCGCAGTTCATATGATCTGTGCGCCAAAGGTCTCCACTTGAACAACTCAGTGAACGACCCATTAAACGTGGTGAGTATGTTGAAGAAAGGAAATCAGGAATGTTTATCAATGTTAAAAGTAATCGAAGTCTATTTTTCGTATTACTGCTCGATAACCTCAGATACTGAAATTAGTTGTGTGTCATTTATCTTGAATTGATCAGATGTCTTGACAAATCGGGCACTATGGAAAATTGTCTTCCATCTTCATCACTTTTTGAATTAATCGTCAATGACGCGTTTAAAAATGCCACAGTAATCTTCAGGGCTATAGACTCGCCGAGCGCTTACTATTTCATATAATAGGATTTTCGCAAAGAATGATATCAATCGGATTTATAAGATTTTTCAGTTCTGATTTGTGGTAATCACCGCGTGTAATCATTAACGGATATTATTTACTTACTGACTGCCACTGAGAAACAATTGTGCAGGCTTTCTTGGTCTTAGACCTCTGACGCACACAGTACATTTTCTACACTTTGGCAGTTGTGATGCTCTTCGCGGTGCGCGGAGGATGAACCCGCTTTCAGCCAAGCAACAACGAACACCCCATGCGCTACAGCTAGAGAATCTTGAGGTTACAAGGAGACGTGCTCAACCAGTTTTTTAAGACGTTCAAGAAGAAGTTTACAGACGAATTGAATGCTACTGAGATCCGCCTAAAAAAAGCATTGTGAAGAAAGATTAATAAGTTGTATAAATTGAAGTCTGGATTTGAGAACAAATTTAAGATAGACCGGATGACACAGTGCTACTGTTTCCGCTGTTACACGGACGGTCCAAAGTTCTCAGGTGCTCGTGCGATTGTACACCGGGTCCACCAAACCTGGTCAACCGTTATCTAAATATTGTAATCAGTATTCTCTGAAACAAGATTATTTCCTCTAATCTATGCGGAAACTTTTTAGCATGGCTATCTCAGGCTCCCTGGAAGGACTGACTCGGCCAACACCCAACGACATTTGCAACGATGATAAAACAAAATTCCCCCTGTTGTGGAGGAAATCTGGAGTGATGTACTATAGAACGATAGAAGCTGATAATAGGTTCCGAAAATAATTCGGAATTTACGAGTATACTTAATGCCGGAATGCGATGACCAGTTATTAGTTGTGAACAGCAACAGTTGATTTTACTTCAAAGTGCCTGACCATTGGTTGTAATCAAAACGTGTTTCGTGTCTTGCTCGATTGATCTCAAACATTATGTACAAAACAGAATCTTCAATGATTTATGATCCCCAAGTTAGGTTGGAACTATGGGCTCAATCTATGCAGAGGATGTCTCACTTCTGCCACGGGCCACCAAGTCTCTCATTCCTTCGCAGTATGAAGATTAGTACTGAGCGTTACGGGGACAAACTCATCTTACCTAATCAAAGTAGGACCACTCTAGACTGGCTATTAATTCAATTCCAAGAAGACTCTTCCGGGCTAAGGCATATTCGCGTTAACTGTAAGAGAGTGTTAGGTTAAAGATCAAACTGGCAGACAACGTTTCGGAGGAATGCATCACTAAGCATTCCGCTGTCCACTCACCAAACTAGCCATACAGAATTGTTTATATAACATGTAATTTGCAGTCCGAACCAAAAAAAGATATAAAAGCTATGAGTTGTCAATGAGAAGGACTGAAATGATTGCCTGTTCTCAGTACTGGCACAATGCATGTATAAGACAACAGTACATGTTTTTTATATTTATTGACTATAATAAGTTTCGTGGTTCTATGCAAAATCATGTCCTGTTTCTTTTACTCAAATTTATTTGGAAAACTCTACATTATTCTATATGCTCCTTTCACTTCTAAAATACTTTTGTGGTTGAAATAGCCTTGGAAAATCAGAGAAAGTCATCTCAATTGTGATTCATCTTCTACGCAAAAGCGAAAATAATTCGCGCTTCATTTACGCTGTGCCTACTCGCTTCGTAATGTTCGTTCTCTGATGAATGCACTTTGGTTTGAAATACCTTTGACGTACTATGACCTTCATGGGAAACATGAAAGTGTAAGAAAGATGCCATACAAGGAACGGTGAATCACATATTTCTCCTTCTATTTGATTCTGTGATTTAAGACATCTTCAATCATTCCAAATTTTGAAGCATTCGGAAGCGAACTGTCCCTCTGAATATCACTTTTGCAGAATTTGGAAATCAGAAATAGCAATATGATGTAAAATAGCTTGGTCATGTATACTCATAACATTGTCAATGTATTGCAAGTGTCTTGGTTGATATATTAAGTGAATAACTATGACTCCGCCGTTTTTTTTTTTTTGCTGTAACAATAGTAAAAACAAAGGTCTCGAGATTCTTTTCTGTAACAAAATTGAGTGGAGGTCAAAAATTCAACCTCAGACGGGACCGAGCCCGCTCTTCACTCATACCGGGGTAGCGCTACACTGCGAAAAAGCAGTAAAAACGTAAGAATCTCAAGTGTCACGTATGACAATGGCGTCGACCTAACTTGGCTTATCAAGTGAAACCGCTTACCCAACCAAACCTGTTATAGGTTGGTGGCGTTAGCTATGATTGAAACATTGAAGAATGAGTGGTAACGAAACGGTGTCTTGATGGTGTAGTGGTAGCATGTGCCCCGATGTGGGTAAAAAGCGGGTTCAACTCCTGTCTGAGGTAGAATTTTTGCTCAACACTCAATTCTATTAGGTATATTTGAAGCATTATACTACGAAAAAGCATTAGAAACACAAGAAATTTTTTCGCCTTCGGAACTGCGTTAAGACTTTCGTTTATTTTTATGTTTTTACATATAAAATATTTCATATGGTGGCTTTTGAAGGACTTTGAAGATGAGCTGTTCATAGGATTCGTTCGCACAGACATCCCACATTTTGGTTGAGATCCGTTTTCCTCATTCTTTGTAAGGAAAACCGTAATGCTGATTTTGCTTTATGTAGTGACACTGATGATTCACTATTGCGATTTCCATTGTCCTTTTTTCTGATCTCCAATCTTCCGTACTATAAAATTAGGTAGTTGCAGCATAGAATTTGAGATGAGTTTTTGATATTGCAGTCGAAGGGCTGAAAAACCCTGTCTTTTATTTCCAGACATTTTTTCTCGTTAGATTCAATTTATTCTAGCAATCTTTGAAATGGGTTTTTCTAGATTTGCGCATGCCTCAAAATTTGTGTAAATTTATCGAAAATTAGGATTGTACTGTAAACGTTGAGCTACGCATTCATGATGCCACAGCGAGAATTGCGCAAGAGCTGATGCCGACAAAGTTCTTCTACGACGCAATGAATAAAACTCAGTAGAGTTTCTTGCTTGCTACATAGATTCAATGACGAATAAATACGTTGTAGAGGGATTAAATGACACTTCTGCACGACCTGCGAGCCCTTCGGACATATAGCTGCATCCAATTCATTGATCGTGCTGTAAATCATTGGGCGCCTTTCTAGTTGCGGTGATCGGTAATAGGATAATGTTGCGAGTATATTGATTTTGCAGGTGCTGTGCTATATGAACGATAGATTATATATTAATATGTGTTATCCCCGTGTTTGCCACGGATCCTCCTCTTTGAAGGATCTCTCTCCGGTTGCTACCAAGGCGCGCAGCGAGTCTTCAGGTGGTATAAAGGAGATTGAGCGCGAATCAAACGCGCCGTGTTTTAGGGACGCAGGTGACAGAGGGAGATAACTCTTTGTTTTTGCAAGTCAAACTTGGCAGAACTTTATTTCCACGAATCAGATTGGTCAAAAGCGAGCAATAAAACGGTTCAGAAGCAGATAGGAGGCGGTTAGAAGACTACGATAAATTAACGCCTCTGATCCTCTAGAAAAGATAGAGAACCCTTTCATGAGTACCCAGCTCTCACATTTAGTGCTTTGCAAGCTAAGTTCATAGGGTAACAAGCGCTAAAAACAGCAATGAACCTTATTTTCCTGACCCCAAAAGAACCACAGGGACCGCAGCGTAGGCTAAGACAGGTTCGGAGAGGCTGCTAAATTCTCAGGGCTAAACAAGGTTGTCAAACTTGAAACAGATCAAAGTGACGATTTCTACCTATAACTCACATACATTTGCATGCAAATCCTTTAAAAATGTTCTTTAATGCAAGCAAAATAGGGTACGGCTATATCGACCAGGTTTGAACGTGACGACGCCACTCATTCCACGCTGTATATGACACTGCAGATAGTGTCGACAACGTTGGCAATTTCGTCAATACAAGTTCAACCATTGTCAATGACTCATTTGAACAACTACAATCCTGATAAGACAATAACGGTTGAATTGATGTGAATCAACGCCGACTTTGAATATCCTTGTTGCTTAAGCTTCAACATTACGCTATGACGAAAACGAAATCGAAATGTTTTGTGTGAACCTGAAAAAACCTTCTAGAGGGTATCATACATTTCTTAAGTTCAACACAAATATTCTGATGCAAATATTGGACCTAAAATGCTTGAAAGACGTCACATTGGGACCCACGGACTGGAAGAACGAGGAGGATGAGAGTCTGTCGGAGTTAATCATAACGACCAAAACCACTCATGTTAACTAACAATTCACACCCCTACTCTTAGCCATGAGAATCTCTTAGTGGAGATTACCATAACAAATAGATCACATTTTAGTAAATTGAAAATTTTCCCGTGTGAATGTCGGCTGTTCTTAATTTCTGTGCAATATAAAAGCATTGCCTCTTTCGCGCAACATTTCACTTTTCGTCGAAAGGAGAGAAAGCACTCAGGTCTAAACAACAGACTCAGAGGTTTGTAGTAAAATGGATGCATTTGAATTAATACTCGGCTCTTGAGAATATAACGTCATTAAGAAGATTTATGAAAGCGTGGAGTCTCACAGTCATTATGGAACGTTCGACATAACAAACATTGGAGCTCGTACTTCAAGTGGAATCGCGCGAGCCGTAAGCAATCGAAGCCTCACGTGCAAACTCGTAAAACACTGCAAAGAAACGCTAAAAAAAAGATTTTTAAAATAAAATCAGCGCGAACATTTCTCTCTTAGCTTGCTGACCAATCGGTCTCCTTCACGGAATGTCTTGAACCAGCGCCGAGCTGTACAAACATTGCAAATTCAATCAACATACGCTTTGCCTATCTGTTGATGGGCCTCACAAGAGTTGACGCCCAGCTTGTAGTGGAAGTTGAGCAGCAGACGAATTTCTTCCTTGATCAGTTCTACTTCGAACGTTCTGTAGACAGTTGACACATCGCTCGATATGCAAGGAACCAGCTTCTTGATGAGCCCAAATTCGCACAAAATGCATGTGTAAAAATCGTATCCTAAAGCGAATGCTTGAAATTCTTTACAGCCCACTACATATATTGTCGTAAGTCTCATTAATTCAAAATAATTCCAAAAAAAGAATGTTTCTCGCCTAAAAGAAATTGGTACGCCAGGGCCATACACCGATGTATGGCCCTGGCGTACCAACCTCTTTTAAGCTAAAAACATTCTTTTTTTTTTTGGAATTCTTTTGGATATTTATTACAAATTCTTAAAAAAAGTCGATTTTATGGAGTCTTATTAATATAAAATTTCATAAGGACTATTCTCTGTACAGCACACAAAATCAAACATCAACAGTAGCAAAGAATTCCAATAAATAATTGAATTACGGAAATAATGGATGCAGAAGTTGGTAATATTGGGAAGTGATAGCAACAACATACACTATCAAAGTGTTATTTTTTTTGCAACGACTAGCGACGATCGCTGTTCGAAACTGTTTTCAGTATTGCGGGAAATACATCACCTAATCGTGCAATTTCTGTTGAGGATTTAGGCTGGACAAAACTTTTATCTTTGAGACTTGGCAACCATTCAAAAGCTTAAATCTTGGAAAATCAATTATATGTCCCACTTTTGAAATAGACTTTTTATTACTCGAATTTTCTACTGTTTATACTGCATTTTTCGCAGTGTTATGATGTTTCATATATATATATATATATCTCAAAAAAATGAGTGGTGAGCAAAATTGCGAGCTCAGACGAACTCGAACCCACCTTTCATTCATACTGGGGACGCGTGCTACCACTACACCACAAATGTGAATCAGCACCACCACTGATTCTTCAACATCTCTGTGATAGCTGATAGCTAGCAACCTTTGACAGTTTGGTCGCGTATGCAATTTCGCTTTATAAACCCAATTATTTATTACGTTGTAACAATAAAGATAAAATTATGTATTACACTCAATTTGCTTCATTTGCTCGACTGGGGCATCGATATGGCACCTCGCTAGAGTTTCAGTAGTCATGATATAGCCTAAATATCGGGAATTTTGATACCGTAATTGATTTTTTGAAGGTTCATCACAGAACGCCAAGAGAGAAAAAATCAGATTTCACACCTAAGATGTTACCCCGCCGCTTGGACGTCATAGGTGGTTTGTTGGTAAATATGGATAAATTTTATACGTTAGAGGTATCTTTCCGATACATAATGAATGGAATACCGCAAATGGACCTTTTACAAAGGTTTATTCTGTATGAACAGTAACCACTTCTCTTGAATTATTCCTTTTTCAGTTGTAATACCAAGCCTCTGTAGAAAATAAGCAAACTTTCATTGTGCATTTGTATAATTTATTTACCACCGTTTATTTAACAATCTGCAATTCATAACAAATTTTCAGCAATTCGCAAATTATGACAGCATAATATATTTACCAATGATACAGCATAAGAAAATAAAAACAATAACACAGTTGGTCCATGGTATCGACTGTTTTAAAACCTCTCAATAACCATTCGAAATAATTTCAAGAAAAAGAATGTTAAAAGTCTAAGCGAGGTTGGTACGTCTGGGCCATACACGCGTGTTTCGACGGTCTCACTCTCCTTGTCGGTGATCCACGCCCCATGTTGAGCCCTGCATTATTTCAAAGAGGGAGGCGTTTGTCGTGACGGGACAGTGTACAATGACTCACGAGGAGGGCGAGACCTCCGAAACACGCGCTGTACGGCCCTGGCGTAGCAACCTCCCATAGGGTTTGAACATTCTTTTTTTTAAAATTATTTCGAATGTTTATTGAGAGGTTTTGGAGCCGAGATCCACCGACTAGAAGTGGTGGAGGATCAGTATCATTGTACACTGTGCCGTCATCACATACGCCTCCCTCTTTGCTACAATGTGAGACTTAATGTGGGACGGTGGTCACTGACGAGGAAGCCGAAATCTCCGAAACACCGGTGTGAGGCCCTGGCGTACCAACCTCGTTTTAGGCTTTAAAACATTTCTTTTTCTTCCTTTTTTTTCAAGTAACACACTTGGTGTAATGCAGTAATACATTTAATGCAATACAAATACAATGAATGCTTATGAATCACCAATTGCTTGATTACAAAGAGCAACTACAAAACATTGCTGGGGCTACAGAGATGCGCGGAATCATAACATTCGTTTCGAGTGTTTTCATAAAACCACAGCTCAAACGTCAATATGCCAAATAATCATTATTGAGCCACGCATGTCATGTGGTCTGTTAAAATAGGCTGACTTATAGACCCCATGCACGTGTTTCGACCTTCCGGTCTCGTCAGTCGAGCAGTTACCCTTCCTCGTCTTTTGCCAATCCTCTGTGGAGCTCCAGCCTCCACGCTAAGAATTAGCGACGACGAACGGCCCTCTATAAGCCACCCCATCTTAACAGACCACATGGACATGCGTGGCTCAAAAATGATTTTTCGGCATATAGGAATCATAACACTCTGAGCAGAAATGCGTCTTACATCGAACATATCCAATATGCTTTTTAGCATGATTTTAGGCATGAAAAGAGCCTTTTTCGTCTGACATATTTTTATAGCACCCACATCGGCGACGGTCTTTGCGTGAACCTTTTCGGAGGAGTGTGCTAGCCGTCCTTGAAAGAGAATCGTCTCCTAAATAACTAGCGTAAATCGTCTCCTTGAACTCGTTGAATATGGTTTGTCTATTTGTTAGCACAGTGCATTCTATGAGGGTTCAGCACCAGTATGTTATAGACGAAGTTGAAGAGGATGCACACGTACATGAAGGAGGAAAGGTACTATATGCTAGACATATGCTAGGACTTATATGTTAGACGGCGCGAAATGAAAAGTCGATCTCATTCGCTACACAGAAATTTTTTAACAGGAGTTTTGGTGATCATTGGAAAGCTTGGATTTCTGGCTAGAGCCGTGCTTCGTCGGTTTTTGAAAAGCCTTTTTGTAAAGCTGTGAAATTCGAAAGACAAATGTGAAATACACCCTCCGTCGTTTCTTTCCAGTTTTGATTTTTTGGTGGCCGAAAACATTTGTCTGCTCCACAGATGGGTCTCAAACACCGTTTATGAAGACTTCAAAGAAGTCCAGTAGATTCTGGCAGTAGTTGAATGCAATATTCTGCACACCAACTCCACTGTCATTCAAGGATTCGGGACTAGGCGTTACTACGCTACTCTACCAATCACCCACTGAGCCGGTGTTGGCTGATGTGAATGATGCTCCATCGTCTAAATCACTATTCTCAGAGCTACTAGCTGTGGCGACCGGATTCCTCATATTATTCAAAAGGACTTCGCCGTCGATGTGTAACTGCAAAACATTGCTTTGCACTGTGTCAACTTCAAACATAACATTAGCTTTCATTTCATGGATGTGAGCTAAAACGGTGGATTGCACTTCTCGAATTGACGGTTCATCCCCGTTTTTTAAATCTTGAATGAGGGCATGCCGGTGGCTTACATTTCCAGGTTTTTTTTTCCTTCACCTCGCAATATTACGCTGGGCAAAACTCCTTCCTCAGAGTGCTAGTACTCATTCGATATCACGAGTTCAAAAACTCAAAAATATGCTTGCTTTTTCGAAAAGCTTTTTTGATAGCGTTGCAGGAAAGAGAAAATGTTTGTGCTTTACACTTCGCCCTTTAGACTATGAGTAGTCATTCGATAGCGTAAGTATCATTGATTCCTACTCTGTGCTGGTTTTCTAGGATTACCGTTTAGCAGGAAAATAAATTTGTTAGATGACTCAGACGCTCATAGAACGCACTGCGCGAACAAAGAACAAATCTATTTCAATTAGTTAAATGTGGCAATATGTGTCAGTCAAAAAGGTTCCACGCGAAGACCGCAGCCAGTGTGAGTGCTATAAACAGATGTCGGCGGAAAAAGGCTTCTTTTGTGCTTGAAATCATGTAAAAAAGAACAAATATCAGATGTGCTTGATATAAAACGCACTTCTATTCAAAGTGTCATACTTCCGCTTACCTCTGTAGCCCCAGCGATGTTACGTAGTTGCTGTTTGTAACCAAGGTATTCATTGCATCTGTATTGCATTGATTGTAATCAGTGTTATGTCATGCTCAAATATAATATCTCTTCTATCGACCGCTTTTTATAAATCCGCTCAAAAACATATAATCTGATAAAGATATAGAATGTCTTGAGTTGTTAGGTCTAGTGCTCTACAGAAACCTGTTCGTCCTATTAAGACTCATCAGTAGCACCCTCCCTCGGTTCAGCATGGTACCTGTATAGCACTAGACCTAGCAGCTGAAAAACATGTTATATCCTTATCAGATTATAATATTTTGAGAGGATCTAAAAAGAAGCGGTCAATAGAAGAGATATGATTCATCTTGAAAGCTAAAAGCTCGGACTACCGATTACCATGTGTTGCGGCTTTGCTGTATGGGAAATGGTGGAGGTAGGAGAGGGATGCACTGTGCACTGGTCTTCAATTTCTAACTTCGTGTGAGCTAATTGAACGGATATCTGGCCATTACAATGACTCGCCGTGGCCCCCCGCTACATTGAGCCAGTGCTGCTTATCCTCCCAGACAACTCTGAGACTTAAGTGTTATCAATTTACCGACCCTCTGAGAGACGTATAGCTTGGTGAACCATGAGCGCGAGATCGAACTATTGGTCTAATGTGCGACGCAGAGCACCTCTAACCACTGCGCCACATGAGCGCGAACAACGTGAATACTTACTCTGAAGCGCCGCATCTTTGAGAGGAAGAAAATTCTTGAATTTTCGAGCATGTAATAGTGAAAACAAAAAGAGCAGACGTTATTCGAGGGGCGGAGCTAGACAGATGGGCCACAAACACCCCTGATCCTGTGATAGTCAACTGATTGAAACACGAGACCACCTTAACTTGGCTTCCCGTCCAATAAAATATATATATATATATATATCGAAATTACACTATTTTCGCTGCTTTTTTCGCAGTGTTATTATGTTCTTATATAACTAAGAGAATTGAGTGGTGAACAAAAACACGGCCTCAGGCGGGAATCGAACCCACGTTTTATCCTATCCGGGGACGCATAATAACACTGCGAAAAAAGCAGTGAAAATACTGTAATTTCGATGTATTACTAATTAGAATAGCTATCAGCTCAACTGGGTTTATGAAGCAAAATCGCATACCCGACCAAACCTGTCAAAGGTTGGTGGCTGATAGCTAACATTGAGATGTAGAAGAATGAGTGGTCGGGCAAATGTGCCTCAGTGGTGTAGTGGTAGAGCACGCGTCCCCGGATAGGATGAAACGTGGGTTCGATTCCAGCCTGAGGCCGTGTTTTAGTTCACCACTCAATTCTTTTAGTTATATATATATATATTTATTTATTTATTTATCTATTTATTTATTTATTTATTTATCTATTTATTTATTTATTTATATCTATATTTATATATGTTTGGTCAGGTGGGGCAAAAGTTCTGGAAATTTTGTTCATGTAATTCAACAGTAAAAAAATTCTGCATAAACGTATAAATCTCTTAAGTTGAAATTTCATTAGTTTAATTGGATTAACAAATAAAACAACAAGCAAGAAGGCTTACGAAAGCTTCTTGAAATTGCCTCTTTTGGCCTTTAAACATTTGCGAAATCGCTCGCGAAAATATTCAGTGTTTCTCGCACACGTTTCCACCATGATTTAGTCCCAAGCGATGTTAAAGTCGAGCCACTCTCAATCTCCAGAATCATGGCCAACCTGTCAAGAATGATCAGCACAAGTCCCCAGTAGCAAAAACATAGGCCGCAGTCATTTTCCGGCCTCTGTGATGGCCTAGGCCGACATTTGCACTGCCCTAGAGTTGCCGCTGGTCTTCATCAACGGAGACGTCAAAATCAGCTAGCAACTATCAGCAGCAAGTTTTACGAGACGTATTAGAGCCTTGAACTATTCAACACTTTGGCGTCGGCGAGTTTACGGTTCAGCAAAACTCAACTGTTTTGCGTTCACCCGCTCAGCGATTGTTATTTATCAAGAACTGTTTGCTTAGAATCCCACCTAACACATTACGTCGCCAATTGTACGACTGTTAGCGTGGAACGATTGCTGCGTGATATGTCCTAATGGTAGAGAAGGAGAATGTATTTCAGGCTCAATATTGCCGATCTCATCTAGGACATGTAGTGAGAAATAAAAGGAGAAATAAGTATACCACTTTAGCTCGCATAAAGGAACACCTTTACAAAAAAACGAGTAGTTGTTATCTCAGACTCGCTTTTAGTGTCTGAGAAGAGTTCATTTTTCATGTTATGCAACATTACACCAGTAGGCTCTTCTATATAGACAGTTAAGGGGTAAATTTTACGAACTTTCACCAATTGTATGAGAGAAGAAGCCGATTAATCTGAAAAGAATTGATATTGACCGTCTTCTAAGTTACGACGAATACGAAATTGTCAAATCGTAGGTCACCGAATCTGAAAAAAATACTATTCTCGAGCAAAACTAGTTTCAAAAAAAGAGACAAATCTTGAGATAGATTTTAGTAATCATACCATGATTTAATGAAAGTCGAATTTTGATCTGAAGCATAAAAAACTTGAAAAGTAACGAACAACAACTGTCTACTGGCATCAGAGGCATAACAATTTAATGAAAGGTAAAATTATGTATTTGAAATCATAACCATGTAGTTTTTTCAACTCGGCATATACACTGGATTACCAACCTGATAGAAATAGTAGAGAGTGTAGCATAGCGTTTGGGGCAAACTCATAATTTGAGCAAGGTCTTCCTAGTAATCCCACACTCTGAGCTAACTAAGCGTTTAAAATGCCAGTATTGTGTATTCAGGATCCAATGTTCAAACATATATCTCGTCATCTCTACTAGGACATTAAAATTGATTACATGGTTTTTCAGTAATGCTTCGATGATTACAAACTTTCCGTGCGTACTGATTACAGCAGCTCTTTCTTCAAAAACGTATGGTCGAGTGATGCTCTTTTTTGCAGATTTGCGATCTTTTGTCACATCGACCCCATTCTATCCAAGAATGGCTTGTGACCATTCAAACTCCTGAATCTCACCAGTGTCATCCGTAAACCTGAAGTCATCAAATGGCGTTTGATAAAGCAGATACCATTAATGGTCCTTTATCATCTACCAAAATAATTTAGGTTCCGCAATACCTTTGTTCGCCTATCTTGATGACTATATCCAATCTACAAAGACTGGTATCTAATACACAAAGATTTTATATATAAGAAGGGCCAAACTCTCGACATTGATCAATTTCTGATAGATGCATCATGCAGTCGTTTTCAGTTTTTTATTTTGTTTGGAGATGACTGAATGCATACCTAGCCTTTACACTGACTCGCGGAAGCCTCGCGCTGATTCTCCAGAGAAGTTTGAGACTAGTCTGGTGCCAGTTTACCGACCTCAGAATGATGGAAGAATTGGCAAGCCATGAACGCGCGATCGAACCAACGACGTTGTGTGCGACGCAGGCCATCTTTAACCACTGCGCCGCATGAGCTCTTATATGCATATAGTCTTGTAAAATGTAGAATTAAAAATATATAAACCACTTCTATTAGCTTAAGTGGGTTTGATGCAGATATCTGTTTACTAGACCAAATCCGTTGTCGAGTGCGCATAGCTTTGATGCACTTCGTCGAGGAAATATAGTAGCAGAGCGGAGATCTTGATGGCGTAGTATCAACTTTTTAGGAGGGAAATGCAGATTTAACACCGCTTGAGATTTAAACTATTGCATATTACTCAACGTTTTCCATACCCTCTTAATTCCGTAAAGATCGACTCTACCAAGATCCATAAATCGCACAAAAAGAAAAATCCAAGGAACTGTCGAAGGCTGTGGCGTCGAGTTAAGAAGTGATAAACTGACAAAGGGCAGCGGGCATCTTGAGCAGCAAACGAGTACAGAAAGTGTCAAATGCACTGACCAACTTCTACTAGGCGTCTAAAGAAAACGAGTTGGCTTTGTTTTAATGCATATTTGCTCCAAAAACAAAGCATAAACCAGACAAGACAGCATCACGAAGTGACTTCCAAACAGAACAATGCAGAAATTCGGTCAGCATGAAGCCAGTGTCACAGGACTATTTCAATTGAAGTAGTTGAACCATATCCCAGATATGTGTGATGTCCTTCCAAATCAACAATTATGCCTAACGTATAACATGACATTCGATACATTCTAAATTTTTCTTTATTTTGTAATTTCTGAAAATACAAAAATGCGAGCGGCGAGATATCTGAAAAAACAGAAAAGTTTCCCTATTGACAGAATCACAGTGTATTGCTAGCTTTTAATTTTCTACAATATACAACAGTAGAAGCGAGTAGAGAGCTCACTGTGTAGTTCTTCGAAAAGTCACAGTCAAAAACAAATGATAGATTGAAAACTGGCACAGAGGAACCCATGCTCACGAGGCGTTATATAATACGAGTTTTCGGACAATTCAAGGCAGAATCTATGATGGGTCTCAATCGGGAACGGCACCACGATACAGAATTTATAGTAAAGCTCAAATCGGACCGACGTCGCACCTCAGAATTTGTAATAGTATTTACTTCGGGCCTGCGAGCCAGAACCTACTTATTCCGGGAGAACACACCCAGTTTCGTCATCTGAAATAGAAAAAAGGTTGAGAGGTTGAATTGAGGTTAACAGTTTCTCATAACAGGTTGGCGAAAAAGCTCTGACTGCTTGCAACTTTTATGGGTGCAGGCCATTTTTGTGTTTTTAAGCACATTTGAAAGCCCGTCTTCTCCCGCATTGATTGGTGTATATTTTTACCTACTTATCTCAGAGTACTCTCGCGAAACTTCAAACTTGAAGTTTCGCGAGAGTACAAACAACCACTCTGTCTCACTTTTATCGATCTGAAAAAAGCCTTTGATTCAGTGGAAACAGAAGCGGTTATAGAGGCTCTGGATAACCAGGGCGTCCCTACTCGGTACATAATGATCCTTCGTGAGCTTTATAAAGATTTTACGACCAGAATATCTCCATTCTACAACAATATCACCATTGACGTAAGAAGAGGGGTTCGACAAGGCGATACAATATCGCCAAAACTATTCACTGCCACCCTACAAAACGTCATGCGAACATTAGAATGGGACGAAATGGGAGTGAAAATTGACGATCGACATTTAAACCATCTTCGCTTTGCTGACGATATCGTTCTCATAACACCAAACATCAGCCAAGCGGAACGAATGTTGACTGATTTCGATAACGCCTGTGGAAAGATCGGTCTTTAACTGAATCTAACGAAAACAATGTTCATGAGGAACGGATGGGTTTCTAATGCCCCATTCACGCTCAACGGAACGACAATTTCCGAATGCTCCAGTTACATCTATCTAGGTCGTGAAATCAACATGATGAACGACCTAGCCCCAGAGTTGAGCAGGAGGAAACGAGCGGCTTGGGGAACGTTTAAGAGCATCGAAGATGTAGTGAAGAGGACAAAGAACATCCGACTCCGTGCCCACCTTTTCGACTCGACAATTATCCCTGCCCTAACGTACGCAGCAGAAACCTGGTCGCTACGTAAGCAGGATGAAAGATCACTTGCCGTTATCGAACGCGCAGTCGAAAGGTCGATGCTAGGAGTATCTCGTATTTCGCAAATGAGACAAAGGATCCGAACTTCCGACCTACGTCAACGATCGAAAATCAGAGACGCCGTTCTACACGCCAGGATATCTAAAATAAGGTGGGCCGGACACGTGATGCGCTTCAACGACAACCGATGGACGAGAGCCGTTACCGACTGGATTCCTCGGGACGTCAAGCGCTCTAAAGGAAGACCACTGACCCGTTGGTCCGATTTCTTCACGAAAGCGATGGAAGAAAGATATGATGCTCAGCGAATTCCTAGAGCAAGGAGGACCCACTGGGCTACTCTTGCACGCGATAGGGAAAAATGGAAGAGTTGCTGGTACCCGCTCGAGTCACTCGACGATCAACGGGACGACAGGTGATACAGGTGATCTCAGAGCGGAGTTAACAAATGAGCAAATTACGTTGTTGATGATGCACGAATAGCTATTGAGTTCAAATGCAACGGTGGCAAGTGAACGCATCAATCTAGCTTGTGGCGAACTTTGTTTGAAGGGGAGTACTTTGACTATTACTTTTGTCTTTGTTTGGGTGTAATAGGTGCATAAATAGATGTTTTACAAGCGGTGAAGATGAGGATGGTAAAGACGTTCATTTTCATCTAAACCCAACAACCATTCGTGCATCATCAAGAACCTAATCTGCTCGCTTTGCTAAATCTGCTCTGACATAAGTAAATAAATTGTATGGCATTGTGGGAGAAGACGGGCTTTCAAATGAGCCTAAAAACACAAAGAATGGCCCACACACAAAAAAGTTGCAAGCATTTTCCCAGAACTTTTCTGCCTACCACGGATTTTCGTTTACCTGTAAAGCTTTTCTGAAATTCTAGTAGATTCGTAATATAGAGTTCTTGACATCTTACTAGCATTCCTTCCTCAGAAAGTGACCTTCTTACCTACTTACCAGGATTATGAGACAAACGCTCCTTATCGGTAATGGATCTCAGCACAATATCCATTCGCTTATTTTCCTTATGATCGATGTTGTATTGTGAAGTGTGATAGCCGTTTCTATATTAGAAGAAGGATGGGCCCTTTCTTCTGACCACGAAGATGCGCAGTCATTCGGATGCATTTCGCCAATTCACTAAGTTTGGTGCCAAGGTTAGCAAAGCCTGGCTTTCCCTGACTAAACTTTGGCTTTAGGAAGTGTCACCAAGTTTCATTGTGCTTTGGTCGCACACGTCGTAACACTCAACAACCAGTACTTGTGGCAAAACACAGTGCGGTCGAGATACGGGTCTTTCGATCATATCATCTATAGCGCTAATTTCCCATTAAGTCAAACTGATTTATATGTTATGCATTTGCCTAACTTCTTCGACCTCTAGTTATCTCATACCAAAAATTTCACTTCTTTTGGTGCACAATCTTTTAATATGAGTACGAAATGAGCAGTTTACAATTATGCCAGTTTATGCTTCTCGTATCAATGCCGTTGACGAGTCTTTGTTAACAGCACAGAGGCTTTGAAGATATGGTTGAAGAAAAGGCTGAACAAGTGCATCCATAGTGTATTGAGTATTTCAGAAGCTCCCGATAAATTTATCATAGCTCAAAGTGAACACGGTTTTGAGTTTTGTTAGTGTCTAAGTCTCCCATTTTTGCATCCTTTTGATCCACTACTTATTATATCTCTGCCGCATCTATTATTCTCTATTGATGTAATCACCTTTGAGATTTAAGGTAAGATTGACCCAAAAGATTAAGGCCTCAGACTTTAGTGGGATGTTATATGTGCGATTAGACTTTGGAAGTGTCGTTTGAACGCTTCATGAGTAGTGTATAGAGTTTTTTTACACATCGTAGTTACAGGCCATGTTTCTTCTTAAAAGAAAGCGCTGGACGGATTCCTAAAATTAAAAAAATGAGCGCAGATTTCTGGATCACATAGTTGCGTGATGACATTGCTGAAAAATTCAAATACTACTCACAAAGCTCCCCAATGCTGCGTTTTCTTGTTTATTGGATATCCAGAGGCTTATACTACAACCGTCTTAGAAAACCATCTACGTGGCACTTCAATCAGATAGCCATTCAAATTCATCTACAACCTTCTTGCCATAAGTTTCGTATGCACTAGGTTCTTTTTTCCGATTTATGCATGATTGAATCCCTTTCCTGCTTCGTTGGGCGCACTACTACTCTTCTCTAATTTGTTGGTAAACTATTTGAGTTTCCCATGACAACTAAAACCGTCCACAATGGCTTACAATCCCAACTTCCTTTGCTGGACGCAAAAGTCTACCAGTGGAAAGAAGTGTAACAAAACAGGGTACATAATAGTAGGCCGAAGTTTGTACCCAACCGATGTCGCTGTTGTTCCGAAAAAATTCTACTCAGTGGACCATCGTCCTTCACGCAGCATCCTATTACTTGCTAGAAAGGCAGAGCACCACTAAATTTGAACAATGATATCTGAGCTGCCATAAACTGTATTTAAATCATTAGCCGGCTCTTGAGAATATACCGCCATCAGCAACGCCGATGAAGAATATGACTGGTCGATTTCACACCTCCAAACTAACTTTGTGAAAATCGAAAGTGCAAAGGTGATCAAGAAAAGACATTCGGCTCTGGAAACATTCAAGCTAACACGCCAACGTAGATTCGCACGAATTGTAGGCAATCAGTGCATTATGTCTGAACTTGCAGAGCGCTACAGAAACGATAAAGGACGTAGAACAGAGAAGAGCAGCAGTTATATTTGAAGATGCTGAATCTTGAAGAGCATTTGCAGAGCCCACCGAAGTTTCGCCAATTACAAGACCAATATGGTTGCATTCCGGCCCTCTGACGGGACAATTACAACCTCTAGAAAGGCAATGGAGAAAATCATTAGCTAATATTATTCCAATAGCCATGTCCTTCCAATAGAAGAGGATTAATTTGTCGTTTCATCAGCCCCTTTTCGACGTCTGCACGTTATTCCGTCGGTGAGGAATAGAACAATATCTGGTCCACAGTGCATGAAACCAAGTCACTTGAAAGACTTTCCGTCAGTTCTCAGCAAAGCATTGGCTCGGCCCTTTACTCGTCACCTGCTACATTGCAAAACTCTCAGTGAATGGTAAGTCAGCAAGACCGTGTTGTTGTTCAAAAATGGAGATATTCATGACATGAAGATCTATTGCGCAATGCTTGCTGTCTGTGAATATCAACTCTTTGCTCGTGTCATCTTGAATAGGACTGACAAAACACCGGACGAATGCGAGCCATCGAACAAGCACAGTTTCGAAAAAGATACCATGGACCACATCATAAAACTCACTGAAGTTTCACGAAAGTGCAAGAAACCGCTCCGTCATACTTTCCTCCATTAAAGGAATTCCTTTGATTCAGTGGAAATAACAGCAGTCATAGAGACTATGGACATCCAGGGATTCCCTACTCAGTGCATAACGAATCTTTGTGAATTTTTTTGAAAATTATCATCACAAAATATCACCATTCTATAGCGATATTATTATCAACGCTAGAAGAGGGGCTTGACAAGGCGCTGCAATTTGCCAAAATTATTCAGTGCCACTCTTCAGGATGTCATGTGATCACTAGGTGGACAGTATGGGAGTGAAAATTGACCGTCGACAATTGAACCATCTTCACTTTATTCATGTCGTGCATATATTACGCCAAACATCACCAGAGAGGACGAATGTTCACAGCTTTCTACAACTCTTATAAGAGATTGGTCTCCACCAACTGAATACAACGAAACCGACGTTTTTGAGAAACGGATTGGCTTTAAATGCCCCATTCACTCGTTACGAAATGAATATCTCCAAATGTCCTGATTGCGTTCATCAAGGTTGTAAAGTCAGCATGATGAACGACCTAGCTCTAGAGATGAACAGGAGGGAACAGCGGCATGAGGGGCCTTTGAGAGCATTGAGGACTTAGAGAAGAGAGCAAAGAGCATTTGACTCCGTGCTCACCTTTTACGACCAGTGGTTATCCTTGTTCTGAACGTATGCGTCAAAAACCTGGTCTCTTCGTAATCAGGACGAGAGATTAGTTGGTGTTGTTCAAATTACAGTCCGAACGTGATACTAAGAGCTTCTCTTACGTCACCAATGGAAGAAAAGATTTGAAAATCTGACTTGCGTCAACGGTCGCAAACCAGCGATGGTGTTCTCGCGCTGAGCTATCGAACATAAAATGAACTGAACACGCAAGGAGCTTTGACGACATCCGATAGACGCGAATCGTTATCAACTGGATTCCTCGGGACGTCAAGCGCTCTACAGGAAGGTCACCGACCTGATGGTCTGTTCTCCATGAAAGCCCTAAAGAAAGACATGATGCTCAACGAATTTCTAAAGCAAGGAGAATCCATTGGGATACTCCCGCACACGACAAGGATAAGTGGAAGCAATGCTGGCTCCCTCTCGGGTCACTCGAGGCAGGTGACACAGGTGATATGTTATCTTCACTGCTTTTCCAAAACGGCATAGGTGAAATCATGTAGTTGCCCCAGTAACCTAAATGACTATACGAGACCACCTCCAAGTTTTTGCCTTTTCAAGCTTTCTTATGTTCACCGTTGACACCTGCTATATATGTCTATCTATAAATATGTATATGGGGTGTGTTCAACGGGACAGAAGGTGGTACAGGAGATATCACGCATTTTGATTGGATTTTGTACAAAAGTCATATTTGGCTGGATACACAACCAAGCGACTGATAATCACATCAAGAACGGTAGGAAATCGTTTCCAATCCAGACCTCTCGTAAGCATATCCAGTCCAGTTACATAGCTAAGTCTGGCAAAGCGCCGTTAGTACCTCAAGATTAAATAGTCAAAATTCCATAAAAAGTGTTCCTCTTCATCTACCTCAAAAAGTAAAGATACTAAGCGAACTGAGTTTGTAAAAGGGTAACAGGAGGATTTTTGTACCAATCTTAGTCACGTAATGAGATTACAAGTATAAATGGTGCGACACCTATTAAGCCACAGAATGCTTACAGCCTACTCTTGCTAACAACAAATGTTGGGATTCAATGTACAGGATATTGAATTTGTTCATATTGTCCAGCGCAGTTCGACTACGATTGAAAGCTTCAAATTAATTCGTCCACTTTAAGAACAGTAATTTCAAGCAAAAATTGGCTCTCTTTGCATGTCTTAGTGAGAGTATAACAATCTCATTTTCTAACTTAAAAATCGGTCAGGCGATCTTCACTATTAGTGCAAGCCTCAGCGTTGTTTAATTTTTGCTAAGTCGATGTCGCTACTGATCCAAAGTTCAAGCGAAATCAAACCAGCGCCTTCTCCGCGTGACGTTAGATTTTCCGCGAACAGAAGAAAAAGCAGCTTAGTTTGAAAATGAAACCGAACAACAGTCATGAACGGGAATTTATCCAAATCATTTGTCCGGTCAGAAAAAAATGCAATCACTAACATTAGCGGTAAAGAAAACATTCGGTTAATTAAAGAGCTCCATTTAAGCTATGAAAGCAAAAAATTCAAAAAGACATTTATCCTGAAAGACACTCTAGCTGATACGTTAACATGCAATAGCAAAAATCGCAAACAACCGAGAAGTTACTTTCGACTTTACTCCCGAACTTTCAAAAGCTGCAGAAAACGGTTAAAGAAGAATTCAAGAAAACGTGCAATAGTTATAACCGAAGTCAAAAAGCTGAGAGAAGCAATCACAAGGCCAGCTTCAGCAGCCACAAAATTGGGATGTATACACACCAGCGTCTAGAAGACCCAGTTATAGCCTTCCGAAAGGTGATAGAAAATGGATTCCCATTAGTTTTTAAATCACTGCAACAGCTACGTCCTCTCACCGTTATATGAATTTGAAGGCGAATGCATTGGACAATTACTGATTCTTTCCTCTGAAAATCGTCATGGCGACTCATCGGTGAACATTTGGAAAACGCCTGGTGCAATCAGAATAAAATCCGAGCACCTCAAGTACCTTCCGTTAGTTTCCATCAGCACAGTGGCTTAGCTCTTCACATAATCTGTAACAACGTAATTATTCTGTTCATCTAAGACTGGCTAGTCGTATTATGACTTGACGAGGAGAAATCTACAACTGCATGCGACACTGCGTCTGGCTATTCTACAATGGGGTTGAGCAGGTGAAAAACCTGCATCCAATTCTAGAACTGACTGCGCACCCTCCGAAAGTGCTAAGTACAGTGTTGTGGTTTTGATGCGTACTATATCTCTAATTTCTTCCAAAGTTATTGAAAACGATGTGTGATTGTATCATTGAATCATTGTTGTTTATGCAACAGATTTTAGGAGTTCTTTCGCAAATCATTCCTGACATTACACCGAATGTTGTTGCAAATTGATACAATTCCAGCTACTAATCTTCCCAAAATTTGATTCTTAAATACTGAGCAGAATGATTTTCCTTGGGTACGCATTTCTACATTAACGCAAGAGATTTGCGTGTGCACTTCGTATACAGCAAGAAACTGTTGTATCTGAACATTCACCAGTTAACGGAAAGTCTTCGATTAACCGCTCATTTTATAATTTTGTAATGACGAACTTAGATGGTTCGGTGACGTAAGCAGCGGCGATCAATGTGGACTTGATTATCTTGAACGCTTTTCCAAGTTCAAAGTAAATGGAGATTTCTCGTTATCATTATTTGCGCCAATATGTCATGTGTTGTTAAATAGTAGGTCTTATAGAGCCCGATATACGTGTTTCAATGTTGATAGTCTCAGTCGGGCGGTATTCTTTGTCTTTTCTCGGAACGTTCAGTAAGAGTAGGCGACGACGAACATTTTACACTGTCTGTCAAGTGAAACTATCACCGACAGACAGTGTTGTACACTCGATTGCTCTTGGCTGGTATCGTCAGTATATCACACCTTTCGTTGAGAGTGTTTTCCTAAGATCGCGCTCAAATTTCAGCATATCTCTTAATTATTATTCGAGTTTATCAATCATCCAACTGCTTTCTTTTGCAAATTTTGTTATATCGCAATGATTAAAAAACACAAGACTAGTTTATTATGCTATTATTAGCTTGATAATTGCTTTTTTTCTAATCATCTATTTTTGGATACAGCAATCATTTTTGTTGGTACGGTGCATCAAGAGATTTTTCTCTCACATGGCGAACTCACAATATGTACCAACTTGTCGGAGACAGTGACAACCTAACATTATATTGCATTTTTTTATTATTTATAGTTTTCTACCGGTACCCCACGCCACGTCCATTCCGCATTCAATCGCCTCTTTTCCGTGTCTTAGAAATCGTTTGCGGAATCGTCTTAACATTCACTGATTTCTCCTTTCATTTAAATGCTATATTAAATGTAAGATGAAATGAGCAAAAATTTACCATAATTCAAAAGGAGAGTGGACGAGAAACAAAAGAGGCTGAAGAGAAAGCGTTTCTTCCAAGTTTTATTACACTTTGGTTAGTTGCGAATACCATAACATTTGACAACTCAGATTTCGCTCGTTTCTCGAAAGCCTCAAATGATTTCTATCATTCCAAGAATGAAAATGCAATTTCAAGAACGTAAAAATGAGATTATGGGGACAGCTGTGTTGTGGCTCAACCCCATCAAACACTCTCTGTAATTGATCAACCAAACCCCCAAGAAAGCCATAGCTTGGCTACCTCCAAGATTGCACGAAGAACCGTATCACTTGGCATTGTTCGGTTATCATCAGAGGACAAAATCCTCAAGCAGCACTTGAAGCAACATGTGAATTTTCCAAGACATCTGTGAAGGATGAATGCAAGAAACCGAAAGAAGCACAAAAAGTGCTAAGATTTGCACGGTGAGTTACGAGTCTGGGGCGGTACACTACGAGCTATGATTTTCAGTTTACTCACACTTATCGATACTCCTTAGTATTTCCCTGTTAGCATTCAATGCAAGAAGGTCTCAACCTTTTTCAAGCAGGAAAAGCAATCTTGATCCGTACTCATTGGCAACAGCCCTGTGGAAACGTCGCCGCTAGACGAACAAGCAGGTTAGGAAAAAAGTGAAAAAAAATCTCATATCTTACAATATCCAGTAAAGAATTTTTTCATGAAGGACTGAACCCGCAACGAAGTAGCAGTCCAGTGAGTATCGGAAAAAATACAGCAAGCAAAAACTGCAGTAAATCAAACCAACATAGATAAAATGCGTTCAAATCGATGGAATTTGGTGGCCGTACCACCGGGAGCACAATGGAGTGAGTGTGCACTCCTTCTAATGCCTCATCAATAGCAGTAATCTCACACCTTTACGTTGCTTTATCACTTTGTTTGACTCGTTCCACAGGATCTTTTCCATTGTGCAGATCCCACTACTTTCAACGTTCAATCGTTTTTTCGTCTTTTACCCGAACGTCGTAGAGAACTGGTTGAACACGTCTTTTTGCAATGTCCACGATATCCTGGCTGTAGCCTCCTAAGGAGCATTCTTTGCTGACTTCCGGAGAGTGCGAGGATGGGATTGAATCAGCACATAGCTCATCACCTTGCTTTCTAAAATATTGTATTAGTAGGTGAGAAGTTGGAAAAAGAGATAGCGCCTTGCTTATCACATTGATATCTGATAGATTGAATGACTTCCGTTGCGCAAGCAAGCTCCATAGCCAGCGGTGGTCAAAGTGAAGGTAGTGATTAGAGTAAACTATCATTTTCAACACTGAAACGTTGCTATAAGAGGAAATTGGCATCAGCAAAGTTGGAACCCATTCATGTTGAAGGACCATTCATTTTCTCGCCTTCTAACACTTATGGGAACCGTATCAAATGTGAACATGGAATCAATCACTATACGCTATCGCTTGAATCAGATTTAGAATACGACAATCTAAAGGGAGCATTCCTATGCGAAGTTATCACTAAAAGAATAAAGCTTATGTATGCAAAGAATTTTTGATCTTTTCAACAGCAAAAACAAAGTAAGTCCCGTGGAAAAAAAGCATTTTTCTTAACAAAAAAAGAACAATTTTTCCTTATTACTTGTGTTCTTCTATTATAACGCATCACTTTTTTCTAAAGCACATTGGTTTTGATTCGGAAATGCACGAAGCTACCAACAGAAATTCCCAATCATACTTGTATTCTGATAATCAACAATAATTCCTTGGTCGCTGAAGAAGAAGCAAGTAGAGAACACAAGAAGGGTCACGATCTCAACAGACAAAAGAAGCCTTACTTTTCTTAAAGGCATTTGTAGCCTACATAGTATATTTTGTTGAAATCGTATAACTCGGAATACGCGATGAACTGGAAGTAAAATTTTCTACACTAAACGCTAGATGGGTGCTGCACCAGACCCTATCGATACACTGAAAACATCGCCCTGATGAAGAAATTCGTGTTCTTCAACTGTTTTGGCGATTAGATTACAAGCCGCTAAGAAAAAATCGAAAGCGACAGGTTTTGTAAACTCCATAGAATCACAGCTACACAGAAATGGAAATGAAGCTTCTCTATCTTATAGGCAAAAGACTGTGGATTTTAAAGCCCTAGCTTTACATAGCAATTATGCCTGAAAATTGAGACTAATCATAATCGCATGCATAATGCAGCATTTGTATCTTATCGTGTCCAAAGAAGTAGAATAACTTGTCGTTCACAGTGCACTTTTTTTTTAGATGACAAATGAATATTCACCATCACATCAGCTGCCTCGTTAGTGTGGGCTAATGAGCGTGTGCAATTGTTGCCCGATGGCACGGGAAGTCGCTCCGCAAGTCATCACAGTGACAGTTAGAGGAACCGCACTTTTTGGAGTGGTCTCGTTTGGTGAGCAGGAAGTTTCTTCTTATCTTATGTGATCATTCGAAGATGGAAAGAAACGGTATTGCTTGATTATCAGTCACATTTTCAACACTTCAGAGATATCACGGTTGCTCCTTTCTCACAGTTTCAATAGACATTTGATAGCTCAAATTTCTAAAATTTTAGAAATTTTTCCTTGTTTCTAATATGGCCTTTTCAGTGCGCTGTAGCAACAATAAATGAAACTCCACAATGGTGCGTTTTTTCATCACTTATCCGGAGTCTTGTTCTTCATCAAATAGAGATTTTTAGCTGTCCATATTGAAATCGTAGAAGAAGCTTCGTTCGATCATTCGTGTACTAGAACTTTCATCCACAATTTATATTGCCAAATAAACTTGCCATTGAGCACAGGTCTAAGCAGGAAATGATTATGCGCGGAAAGTATATATCGTATAAAGAAAGTCTTGGAATATCAAAGTCACACGTTTTATTTTGAATTTTTTTGCGAAGCTGAAAAACCTCTGATCTAGAGCAAAAATTACGCACCATATGTGAATCGCGTTACGTGGTCAATCAACCGCGCCATCGATGCTCAGTCATTCACACACCCTAGCCGACAAAAAATGCCCTTCGAGAGATAAACTTTTTGCAGTTACTGCGCAGTAAAAAGTCCTCCTCAAAGAATCAAACACACAGTGAAATCAGCGAGAATTGAGCTTTCTAGTGATATTTCAAGTGTAGGGAAAAAACTCTGTCCAGCGAAAATCCCACCGAGTGTAAAGTGTAAGTCTTTATTCTTATCAGTTTTAGTTTTACTTTCACTGCTACGACGCATTGAAACTGCGCTTTCAAAGGCGAAATGCAACATTAAAGATGTACGAGTAATTACTGAAACTCTTACAACGCAGAAAACGGGATGTCCTCAAAAGGTTGAAAATGGTTCTTTCAACTAGAAAATAGCTGTGAAATACTAACTGCTTTAGAAAGAGCTCTACTCTCAAAAATTCGTCTACTTTACTATTTGCCACTGTCGCGAAAAAAAGAACATTTTCACTTTGCAACTCTATCACTTTATTAGTCTCGTACTCAGTTTTCACCTAATATTAGCATTTGAGTCGCTTTCTCGCTTATTTGAGGAATGCATCTTCGTCACGAACGTCGTAAAACACTGGTCGATCACGTTCTCTTTCAACCGCGAGGGTAGCCAGCTGAGTTGAGATTATTGAGATATATGTCGTTCGTTATTAATTGTTCTAGAACGTTGGCAAGCTATCGGACAAGTTTCGCGCAGAGCATCATTAGCCAAGCTGCCATAGTCCCCCTGAAAATTTATACAAAAGTTCATAAATATAGGAAAAGAACAAACTGAGCGAATTAGGGTTCTAAACAACCGAGCCGGATTCACGAAAAGAGCTACAGCATCCATGATATCTCTTCAGCTACCGGCGATTGATTATAATACGTACAATTTCTATTTTATGTTATATGCAGTATATATGTTATGAGCAGGAAAATAACAGCAATAATACAATCGAAATGATACAAGTGATACATTCAATGCGTTCCCACGCCGACTGCCAGGGATGCAGAGGAGATGGGGAAAAATTATTGAGAAAAATAAATCGCTTTCAAAAAGGCAGTGCAGGAACTCCTTCGTTGATGTGTTAAAGGGAAGAGAGGAAAGCTTTTACCATAAATGTATAACCTTAATTACTTACTTGAATACTTGTACGGTCCGTCACCACAAACTGTGCGAATCCCAGCACATTTTTCAGTTGTCTCACCTTCTCGCGATTGCCGTCAATGGTATGACTCGAGGATGGCGACTACTGCGGGTGTCGTACCGTGACCTGTGAAATATGGGCAGCTAAATAGGAACAAGCCTCAAATGACCGAGATAAATCTCTTTCCCAAGTTCGCGAGGTAACAGCATCAGGATTTGTCGATTTATTTCAATAGGCGTTGCTAACAATGTGATGTTGTCTTGGTAACCACACTCTAATTTTGCTAGATTCATTGCAAGATCCATTCTGGCAATAATAACGACCCTCTATAGCAAAGCTTTTGTAAAGTATGTCTTTGTTGTCGACTTCATGAAAACATCCACAAGCATTCTGCAATTTTCGAAGCTCTTTTGACATATTCTTCACCGGTCATACATTATGAGAAACAAAGAGGTAACTAATAACCATTTTGTAGCAATTTCATTAACACATTAGTTTATCATTATCTTTCAAGTCCATGTGTTTTCTATACGCATTAACCCGTCTAATTTTCGCTTGAGAAGACTACATGAAGATTCGTACAATGAATTGACTCAGAGTAGCGTTTATATATATATATATATATATATATGTATATATACATATATATATATCCATATATATATGTATATATATACATATATATAAATTTATTTATTTATTTATTTATATATTTATATATATATATATATATATATATATATATAGCAACAAGTATCCAGTATTATAGCAATATTAATAGTATAATTACAATCGGTAACTAATCAGTAGATATATATATATATACATCTGTATGTCTGCATAATTTTATACATACATATTATATTTATCCATGGATCTCTCTCTTTGAGGGATCCCGCCCGGTTCGTCGCGAGGGCACGTGACACATCCCCAGGAGGTGGATAAGGGGATTGAGCGCAAATCAAAGGCGACCGTGTGCTCTCCATATACGCAGTTGGATTCAAGAGATGAGCTCCTTTTCTCTGTAGCGCCAATTTGACAGACCTCTTCTAGATGAGTCAGACTGGCCAAAAGTCTACAATCAAAAGAGGTGGAAAGTGCATCGGAGGAGGCTAGGAGTCGCCTTTAGCAAATAAGCATTCCCTGCTCCTGAGAGGGAGACTGGGAAGCTACTCGTGAGTACTCAGTCCCCAAGTTTAGAGCCTATCTATACGCTGAGTATCAAAACGCTAGAAACAGCAATAAAAATGGGCCTCATTCCCCTGACCCCGAAGGAGCACCGGTATAACAGTGTCGGGTAGGACGGTACGAAGAGGCTGCTAAAATCTCAGGGACAAACTAGGCTGCCAAAATCGGAACGCACTAATGTGACAATCTGTACGTATAACGCACGAACACTTGCACAAGAATGCGCTGTAGAAGATCGAATAATGCAGGCATAAAGTAGCAGGTACGATGTCATTGGCCTGGCTGAAACGAAAAGACGCCTCATTTTTCACGCTGTTCATGAACCGGAGAAGAAGTAGTTCCTGGAACATGCGATCACAGAGTTATCAGTGGCGATGGCTTTCTCGTCGAATCGAATTTGACCATGAACATCGTGAATTTATTCGAAAAATAACAACTCAGATCTGGTTGAAACGATGTCAACCAATGCCGGTCTTGACCATCTTCTTGCTTACGCAGCAACATCAAGTTATAACGAAAACGAAGTCGAGGCGTTTTATGTGAAGCTCGAAAAGTTCTTTAGAGAAGACCATACCTTCTTCAAAGCTATTGTTAAAGATTTTAACGCGAAAACTGGACCTAGAAGATCGTCTGAAGAACCTCACAATGGGACCCACGGAGTAGAATGGAATGAACAGAGTGTGAGACTATGTGAGTTTATCAATGGCAACCCAAACCATCCATGGTAACTCACAGTTCCAGAAACCTTACTCTCAGAGGCGGACGTTGAAGTTGCCCAATTGAGGGTGCTATGACGAAATAGACCACAGCAGAGAAAGCCGTTATCGATTGGATTCCTCAGGATATCAAACTCTCCACAAGAAGACTACGGATCCGATGGTAGATTTTGTTCATGATAAGCTTAGGAGAAAGATATGATGCTCAGCGAATCCCTAGAACGAGGAGGATCCACTGGACTACCTTTGTACGCAACAGGAAAGAATGAAGTGTTGCTGGTGTCCGCTCAAGTCCCTTGGCAATCAATGGGACGACAGGTAACAGCTATATATAGCTTCTTCGAAAAGGAACATTTTTTTTTATCGAAATGTGCTGAAATTTTCAAGTCTCCAATCGTCTTCTCGTCGGCTTATCAAGTCTGCTGTCTCTCTCGGTGAGGTAGCGAATTGTTACGAAAAATGTTCAGGAGGACAGCAACAGGGAGTTGATAAAGAACGGAATCGCTTCTCAAACCATTCTTTTCTTTGTCTCAGTTTCATATTACATTTAATATGTCGAGGCTTAAAGGATGTCAGAGTGTCGAAGAGACTTGATACATCACAGGCCACGCAAGCCACGCTAGAGCCGAATATGCATTAATCACCTCTAATGACGCTTGATAAAGTCTAATACATGGCTGATCCTCAACGGATTAGTGAAAGCCATACGCTATATCTTCCATCCACCATGCTATAGTTATAATCCGATTAAAAAACTTGTGAAACTGATTTGATTTCCAGTTAAAGTGTAAACTTCATAGTCATATATTTTACTAAATGTTTTGCATGACCTTATTCGATCGCTACACGTATTTTGTTCAGCTGCTGTTCTTTATGTCGTTCGATAAGAATTGAAAGCGTTAGCTGTAGGAAGACATGCACCGCTTGTGGTTTAGTAAGTTGACTCTTCTTCTGTCTCTGGTCCTATTACCTCTACCACCAGTCATCGCTCACCCCTTAATGTGTATTACTGTAATCCGTGCACTTGACACCATTATATTCGCGAAGGTATATGCGACTTCCTACATTAGTGGCGATTGGCACCGACTACCAGTAACTCACGACTGTATTTCGTCTTTCCGCTTTTTCATCCTCTGCTCTATTTGGTTCATTTATCATCGCTATTCCGTTTGAACTGAGTTTCTCTATACTCTCGATGTTAAGGGAAACGCTGTTCGGATAAGTATTAACACCATTGGTTGCAGCCTGAGTTTAATGTGGCTATTAAACAATTATCAGCTTCTTGAAAGCTTAGTTCCATGTTGATTACCTTTTTACGACATTTAGTTATGCATATTATCCAAACTGCTATTCGTACTCGTTGCCGAATAGTGTGTTATTTATTTGTACAGAATATTGCTGCTTGAATCCATCCCATCAACTTATTTTTAACCTCGCTTTAAGGATTCAATATAATCTGTGAGAATGTTCAAAGCCTTACCGAATTTGACATGTCATAGCCATAGGTACGTTTCGGCGGCGTCGCCCGCTTCATAAGTGGCCCACGCCTTACACCGAACCCTACTTTGTAACAGGGACGGGAAGACGTTGTCAATGGTGATAGTGCAAGAACTGTTGTCACCATTTTTTGCTCACTAATACTGCTTAATTAAATATCTAGGTGACTCTTCGCTACACTGAGAGGGAATCTCTATACAACTTCCAAATCGTTACATGTTTCCCTCATAGAAGTATTGAAGCTTGCGCTGAGTTCGTTTATGACTTGACCGACTGCTCTGTAAATCAGTAGTCCCATCTGTTAAGTGGTTCCAAGGTGTTAGTAACAGTGTTTATTGAATATCAGTGATGCAATACAATAGCACAGTCTAGTAATGCAGCACAAACAATACGATAATCTTTCGTCTCTAGTGTTTTCTCAAGACCACGCTCAAATTTCAGTTTGCCAGATGAGCATTTTTTGAGCCACGCATGTGGTCTGTTATATAGGGCAGTATATAACAGATCACATGCGTGTCTTGAGAAATAATTATCTGGCATATTGAAATACAATAGATAGTGCAGTGGGTAGCGTTTCGGCAAGGTTCGCTTTCTTCAGAGCCTGGAACGGTCAAACTGATCCACAATCCACAAAGTCACAAACCTCCATAACCTAACCAGGAAATGTGAGAAACGACTTCTGGGTCACGTAGTGAGAAGCTTTATTTCAAAACACTCAAAGGTTAGGTGTTTTAGGTCTTTTAATTACTCATGAAAGACCACCCGTTTGGAGTCAGTGCATGAGAGGCCGAAAAGATTAACATGAGGTGCAATGCGAGGTCACGTGTTGTTACAAGGCACTCCTCTCTGCGGTTCATCATTGGGCTTTTATTATGTATCCAAAAGGCTTCCAAAGTTTTACGCGCAGATGTTTGAATAAAATCCTTCCCTTCATTTCCAATGAAATAAGTACGGCTATTAAACGCTACCTAAAAAGAGCGCATTTGGATAGTTCGGTAGCAGTAGTCGAGATACTACCAAATACACTAAAGCGCCAATTAGTCCGCAACCGACTGTATGACCGCCTCAGCGATCGAAAACGGTAGAGACGTTGCATGAGATATGGTGCAATTTACAATCTTTTGTGAGGTATGCAGGGAAAAATACATTGGTGAATTGGGTAGATCACTCTGCATCCGTGCCTAAAGGGGTGTCTAGCTGGGAAACGTAACTCCGGCCCAAAAAATCAAATAGGCATGCATAGGGAACAAAAACATAAATAAGAAGATATTAACGCTAAATTCACGGACCTCGCACAGGTATCAAGGACATCTTTGTCATTCCCGAGTTTCGATCGCCACTTTATGTCTCAGACTTCCGATCCAGTCTCTCGCTTGTGCAATAAAGAACACTTCTGGCATCGATCCTTCGACTGCGTTTTCAATAACAACGAGGACATTTTATTCTTTTTATGCAGCGACCACGATTATGACACACATGTCACGAGAGGGATATCATTGAGATGAAAAGGTGGACATGGAGTTGGATGTCCTTTGTTCTCTTCACTACATGCTCGATGCTCTTAGATGCCTCCAAGCCTCTCGCATCCTCCTGCCCCAGTCTGTAGCATAGTCACTCATAGTGTTGACTTTTCGATCTGTATGGACAAAACGAGCGCGTGTGGAAGATTTCTTTTCGTTGAGCGTAAATGGGTCTTACAAGGTTCAGTACGTTCTTTATAAACATCGTCCTTGTGAGCTCCAGTCGGAGACTAGTCTCTCCACAAACTTTGTCGAATTCGGCCAATATTCTTTTTGCTTGGCTAATGCGTCGTGTCATAAGAACAACGTTCATTGGCAAGGCCGAGATGGTGTAATTGTCGACTATTGATTCTGACTCCTCATGTTGTTTCATTTCTATTCTCATGGTGCCTTAAAGGTATTAATAAATCGGTCCCTTTCAGAAATAATTTTGGTCAGATTTCTATGATGGACATAAAAAACTGTACGATCTACTCCAAAGATTTGTTTTAAGTTTGCACAGACTTCGTATCTACTAACGTAAATTTACAAACTCGACACTGATCCGCATCATTTTATCCGTAAGCGCCTGATCCGGGCTATTAGCTAAGCTATTCAATCAAAGTTCATGGTGAAACTCATTTTGACGCGAGCGCCATCGCTGCCGACATGTCTACTATCGCATGTTTCAAGAGAGTGATCCTCTCCGATGTCATAGACACCGTGAAATAGGTGGCGTTTCTCTTCTCTGACAGGCTAATGACGTCGTAGCTCATACTTCTTGGCTACATTACCACGCCTCTATAGGGGAATCGTGTGTAGTATACGTGCGTTATAGGTACAGACCATCACCTAAGCGCGTTGTGATTTCGACAGTCCAGAATAACCTTAGAATCCTGACATATCCCCTTTCAAACCCTTCTCATCGGTATCGTTTTGGGTTTTTTTCGGGGTCAAGGGATTAAGGCTCGCTGTTTCAATTACCGAGCTCTGAATATGGGAATCGGATACTCACGCTAGCTTGTCAGCCTCTCACGTAAGTACGGAGAATTGAAAAGAGAGATCATTGGATGAAGTGTGTTTAGATCTACTATTTTTAAAATGTTATTGGTAACCTGTTATGTTGACCGAAATTCTCAGGGCAGCGCTCACTCGATGTTGTAACTGCCGTGGTCACGAATATGTTTGTAGATTCATCTAATCATCAACACTCTTCCTATAGCTCGCTTAGGGTTTCATACTTTTGCAAAACGGATTCAACATATTCCTCCATAACAAATTCTATTATCAAGAGTGGAAAATATTATAATTATCCAAAGGCTTAACGCTTTATCATGCTCAAGGCTTTTACTAAATATTGAATTGCTATGCCTGCCAGGAAGTTTGTTCCTTTAGCCAAGTTTCCCACGCGAGAAAGAAGCGCGTCATTTTCATCCAGAAGAGTAACTAGCAAAATGGAAACGCGACCGAATCCTTTGCATTTCTGTATGATACAAGATGATGTGCCACTCAAGTATTCAGGCATTCAGAGAATAGCAATAGTTGTTATCACGGCAATAGTTGTGACTGCTGAAACATTTGTGGAAAAATTCACTCAAACACAACCCCCACAATCATAGATCATTAGGTCGCTATAATGAGGAGATGACATATTTACCAGCTCGGCTTAGTGCCAATCGTCCCAGCTGGCCCACACCTCCGCACTCGGCGTTCAAACCTTTCATTGTCCTGCCCCATTCCGACAGGAAAGTTCCCATGAACGCGAATCGATTCAAAGCTGCTGTCGTCTCATCTTTTTAATTAATCTTTTTTACCACTTTGCCACTTCGATTGACCTGTGTCATAGTTTTTTATTACTGTGCGTGTCCCTGAACATCTAACATTCAATTCGTCTCCTCGCGTTCTTCGCCTGTTTGAGTATTTGTCTCCTTCATTAAAGTTGTAGAATGTCGGTTGAGCACATCCTCTCGCATTTTCAAAGATAGCCAAGCTGCGACTTTCCGTAGGCTGTTCGTTATTGATAACTCTCGAGTGTTGAAGAGGATGTGGGAGATGAACCCTACATCGAGCCGCGCCCAACATTATTAGCCACTCAACCACCGGCTCCTAATAAATATTCACCAATTGCTATTGATCAACGATTCACCCACTAATTTTCGTATTAAATGCTTTTCTTATGTTTCTGGAAGCTACCAATTTTCAATGGATGCAACGACAATGCTTCCTACTATCAGCCTTTTCAACGTTGCCACTGTTTGCAAATTACTGTCCGTTTTCTCGATGTCACATAAAATTTACCTGCTCTCTTTATCGGAAGGCAAAGTGAGTATCCCTTTCTTCTGACCGTTCATTTTGGTTTTACTGGGATGTTTCGACTAGTAGTCATGTTTTTTCAATAAGGATGAGTATTTCACATGTTGCTTGCTATTCACTTCAGAGGTATGATAGACATGGTGGATGTCCTTCCAATACGACTGCAGACCTTTTATGATATAAAAGTCTGTGGTTGACTGCGAGTGGTTCAAGCCTATTTCGACCATTTGTCTCTTGTACTTACTACCAATAAGAAGTCTGTTTCGATTGCTTTGATTCAACACATCTCTCTGGTACTTAGCAACGAGCCCACGTACACTGTTGAATATGGATTATACCATGGACACGTATGAATATGCATATTGTTCACTGCCGTTCAATAAGCTGTGATTGTACGCCATGCTACACTATACTAATTGTCTAATTCTTTTCATAACGATAATCGGTTCAAAAATAAAAAAGATGGTAAAAATCATCTCCAAAATAACTTTCAACAAGCATTTTACGAGAATCTCTCAATTTTTTCCTTCATGGAAATAGTGTAGATAATGTCAAATTAAGATTATTAAAGCTTTAATAAGAGCGTCCTCAACAAAAATGTTGCTCTTCTATTGTAATTGAAGAGACAATTTATGTAGATTTCAAGCTTTGCTCAGGATTTCGATATGACTTCTAGAATCTACCAACAAATCGCTCATTTCAAATTATGACGTTGTTGACTGCCCTAGTTCAAATTTCCCTGTTTTGTAAATTTTCAGTTTTTCCAAAAATTTGCCAGGGATTATCAACCAATCGAAAATTCTTTAGCCAACATCTCTGTGAAGTGAGAAACATTTCTCCGGCGGCATTTTTGTTCTCCCTGCTGCTTACTATTATCTTTTTTATGATTTGTTTCCCTTCTTAATGGTCACGAGCTCATTGTCGTCGAAAGAGAAAGGCGACCTTTTTTTTTGAAGATCGCAAAAGAGTATGATTGATGAACAGAACTTGCTATCAAACTTAATCCTCTGACTTGCCTCGCATTGAATTCAAGGCATCTATCTAGGCGATTTTTAGCATAAGCCTATTTGAGAAGTCTATTGTTTAAGTATATCGTTTCGGGGACTGCCTTCAAAGATAGTCACACCTCAACATCTGACAAATTTCTACGTTGTCTATGACAACATGCAATTCTCCTGTTGCTTATGGCTAGGACTCGATCGATTCGTATATTTTTCATAGTATTGTTGAGTTATTACGAAATCCCGAGTATTTAAACTATTCTTCCTCAGGGAAAGACTTCTTTATGGTAGCATTTATCAGCTGTGTTACTCATAGAACGGCACAGAATTGTTAGTGTAACATTTTTTATACTACTTTGGTATACCTCTCAACGAATATAATCTTCTTCGAGCTCCAACCTGAAATATCGATAAGCGCAACCAAAGGGACGAAATTATCGACACGACCTCGGCAGAATGGAATCTGATACCTAAATTCTAATCATGTGATAAGACATCGCTATGAATTGTGTTTACATGTCGTTTTTTGTGCTGTGAATATTTTTGAAGAAATTCGACTACTAGCATGGAGATTAGCTGTGTTGAAGAACGTGCCTGTCCGTCTAACGTTCCCACATAAGCTCCAAGATATGGCGATAGTTCACCTGTGATTATCAGTCATCACTATCAGCGGTGTCAGACGCCTAATAATCACCAGATTGAGCTCCGCTCAAAACAGTGGTTAGAAATGCTTCGCAGCACACCCTAATCGGTCCCGTGTTCAATCTCACACTCTGAGGGCTCACCAAATCTTCCGTCCATCTGACCTCAGCAAATTAGTACACATTTACCTGAATAGGTAATAACACAGGCTTGGTAGACAGCTCACAAGTCTTTGTATGGGCCGAATGCTTTCATTCACATCTTTAATTAGAATCTAATCAGCTCTCAAAGCTTTGTTTTGAAATCCTTGCAATTCGCTAATGAGCTGTCGAAGTTCATCTAAACAGTGGAAGAAGTTTGTTAGCTAGATGATGCTGTTAATTCCTATGCAAGGCTCATAATTTTAATTGGCCTCAAGTTTTCACTGTTACATATTTCTTGATTCCTTTGTCCACAGAGAGCATGAATGTAGTGCAACTCATAGAGGTACCATTAAACCTATTGTTGAGCAGAAAGTTCTGGAAAAATTATGAAAATTTCGTTTTTATGCGCAAATCAACAACACCAACAACAATAACTATTCTTTAAAGTATAGACCAATGTTGTCCACGACTTTCTGCCAACGTTCTCCAAGATTCCGCACTTGCTCGAAGTATCATTTCTGATCCTTTGGATCAAAAACTCCTGAAGCGATTCTTTAACTTCATTAAATCATTCAAATCGATAGCCATTCAAAAAGTGATGCATTGATTTGAACAGGCAATAATCGGATGGAACAAAGTTTGGACTGTAGGCGGGGTGCGGAAGAATTTCGACGCCGTCCAACTTTTTAAATTTGTACTTAGCCTTCTTGTCCGTACTTTCATCACTATCAATGAATAATATATTCAATTTCGACACAATATTCGAGCCACCAACGAAAAACGACAATAAGATGTCAGGAATTGCAACTTCTAAAATCTTCCCAAATTTTTCGCTCAATCTAAGAATACGCTCTTCGTACATCACGTGACTCGCGTCATGGAACGATCGAGCCTCTATCCCTCCAGAGTTTGCAAACTGTTATTATAAGCCAAACATGCGCTCACTTCGACGACGGTACGAGTGGAATGAATACATGGCGCTCTATAACAGATTAACTGAGGTCCAACGATTTTCCTTTCATTCTGTACACTGTGTGTAGACATTCCATTCTTGAAAACGTCATGTCGGAATGTTGCACAACCACAGAGCGTTTTGTGACGCTTGTGGACTAGTTATTGTCGCGAAGATCTACTTGAGCGAATCGTTCGAATAGCGTCCAGTGCTGGCCGCAATATTCAAATCGTACACAACGTTCAGTTCCGTCAATGACCCATAATTTCCGTGTTTACTCATTGATCAGTGGCTGCGGCGGTGTCCCGTGGGTTTTGTTTACAATGTCGGAATCATACGATTTCGAAAACGGCACCGCCAACAGCACGAACGCTCTCCGCCCTCCCCAGGTGTTATTCGCCGACTTCGAGGTGGTCGTGTTCGTGTATGAAACTTGTTGCAGAGTTGTTAACTTGGTTATGCCTCGGACGTTTCTCAGAAACTCTCTATAAGGTTTTCTAGATTACCAAGTGGACTTTGTGCAGAAAATGTCGTTCACAGTGCGGTGCACCTATTCATATCCCAGTCTGTGCACTTAGAATTTCCTAACCACTGTTTAATTTGTCGTCGAAAAATATGAAGAGGTTTGGTTAGTCAATTATTTGAATCTATTTAGCATCTTCCAGCCATCATATCTATTGACTCGTTAACTGTTCAATATAAATTGATCATTTTGTTGAGCATGGATTTTTTGTCCGAGCACAAAACGGAATTAACACCGAAAAGTAGTTTTCAACTGTTACAGGTTCACACTGTAAAGTTGTTCACATTGAGTTTTCTCGTTAAGAAATCACTTGCATTCTCGCATTGGCTTCTACATAGAAATATGTATTAGTGTGGAGTATGCTCGAATTTGTGGTAACGTTTAGTACACTGTTGCTTCTGCACACGTGGATGCAGTAGTCAGAGGTACTCTTCATCATTGATGGTTCGATCTCGCGCCTCATGCATCACCAAGCCATCCATCCGTCCGGGGTCGGTAAATTGATACCAGGCTAGTCACAGGCTTGTCTGGGAGGATAAGCAGCACTGACTCGGTACAGCGGGAGTCCATCATTGTAAAGAACGGATATAGAATTCAATCACCTCAAACAAAGTCAAAAATTGAAGACGATTACATGGCGCATCTTTTAGGGATTGATCAACGCCAAGAGCTTTGCCCTTTCATCCTTTATTGCTTCTGCAGGATTCCTTCTTATGAGTAGTCTTTTCTTAGCTTATGATTACCTTGATTTTTGTAGAAATCACGTATTACTGTTGAAAGTGCATTTTAGCATATTTGTTATTTCAAAACTGTGAGAACTTAAAAGTGAAAATCAAAAGCTCGAACTGTTGAATATTTTCTATTTCAGTAGTTCTTTTCCTCCAAAGTTCGTCTACTTTCCTTTTGCACTTTTTCTTACCTTGACTTACCAGATTACTTGGATGGTTGCTTATACATCTTCATAGAACGTATGTCTTCCAGCGCAATCCAGGTTTAACTATTTATTTTGTCACCTCAGCATATTCCCCGATACCTTAAAGGCCTGTGATAGTTGTGTCAAGGCATTCACAGGTCGCTGTCCATAAGCAATAGCCAGTCCCAAATAAATTGATGAAAAGTTCACGATTTGGCCTTAGCTTATCTCCAATTCGTCTGGCGATTCTAATAGCTCCTGGAGGTTATTCATCGATTTACTTTCAATTCGTTGGCACGGATATACCGTTTTTTGTGTGGTGGGAAGGGGAGGTTGGGGGGCGGGGGGGCTCCCTGGCTGGCCGGGGGGTATCCGGCGAGAAAAG